>VDFB02000003.1:655364486-655538920 GCA_007258455.2 Sequoia sempervirens | reverse complement strand
CAACTATATTTCAAACTTGGAGAAGGTATTTTGTTCGTTTCTTGCAAAATTGACTTCGGAAACCCAACAAGCAGACATTTCCAAATCTGGTGTTGTAGAATTGTCTCCTAATTTCTCAAAATTTTGGGAGAGGACTGATTCACCACCAGTGGTGAATGAGTCCCACCTTAAGACTAAAAATCTGAATTTTGTCAGATTCTAGATCTCAATAGTCAGAAACCTGTTTTCTAACACTTTTTCACCAGTAGCAAGACTAATTCGCCACCCTAGGAAAATGAGTCCCACTATGGAATTTTAGTAATTTTAGACATCATTCATGATATTCTAGATTCATAAAATATTGCATAGGTGCACTCTGTTTCATCCTATTTCTTTATGTTTTGCATTATTTCATCTTTTAGTTCATTGTTTGCATGTCACAGTGTGTTTTCTAGCATAGTTTAAATCTTAGTGTTGCATTCATAATCATTCATTTAAATCACTTAATTGCATTTATTTAACTTCATTTAGCTTAGACAACATCACACATAGCATAATTTGAATGAACCCTTAGCATTTTTGGGCCCTATCTCTCTCCTTTTAGGTGAAAAACCCTAGAAGAGCTAGAGAAGTCCATCGGAACCAAAAATCTATGGTTCACCTATAACATGAGACAACTTATCATAACTAACTAAGCTAATATATAGACATGAATGTGAATGAGTCCCCTACTAGGAATTAGCTAGGTACAAGACTTTATCCACACCAACATGCCATAGATCCTTTTTAATTAGGATCAATTACACCTTTCCTTGCTATTGTGGCCTCCAAAAATTTCCATGTTCTTTCTAAATTGAGGATTCTTGTTTTTTTATTTTTCTTTCAAATTTTTTTGTAGCTCTTGTATTTCATGTTTTGATGGGGTTAAGTACAAATTTCTTTCGCTTTTAAGTCATTTGAGTTTCATGTCCAGGTTTATTGTTTAAATTCTAAGAGTAAGTTAATGTTTATCAAGATGGTCATAATGAAGTGTCTCATAATCCATGTACTTGTTATGGTATAGTAATTCTAGGCTTGGTCAAAATTTTATCTCTAAGGGTCAAATTTTTCCTTTAGCAAGTTTTCAAACTTTTCTTGTAGTCCTACAAGTTGCAAAATCGCAAAATACATCCAAGACCTTGAAAAATTAACACTAATGGACTTTTTGGTCCAACTTGCATGTATTCACACTTGAAATAAATCCTTGAATCCCCAATAAACTTTTTTGGTGGGTTTTTCCACCCAATTTACATGCATGCAAATTAGCACAATATCCCTTATACCTCAATACACATTTTACTAATAATCTCTTTGAACTAGATTACAAGGTTGCAAACATGCATAAAACCTTGAACCCCAACCATTGGTGGGAATTTATGGTTCATGTATGTGAAGAGGCTATAAAACCCTAAAACCTTTAGATCTCCCTTATTTGTCTTCTTGCATTTACATTTTCACCTATAACCATGTGTCTCCCTCTCACACAAGTTTGATTTATCTCCCTAGAACTATTGGGGTTATAAATTGGAAACCAAGGGATTTTACTATTCTTCCATGTAGGTGCAACTTGTATGTTTCCATGTTTTTCTCAAATTTCCAATTTTATTTTAATTCATGTTAGATCTACCCCATTAGTGGTTAGAGTTTAGATTTTGATGATTTTTATTATGGATTGCATGTATTGGTAAGGTTTAGTTTTTTATATTTATTATGTAGTAGACTTCAATGGTTGAGGTCCCACCATTACTATCTTAGGGCATCCAATTTGGAACTAAAACCCTATCCCTATTCTTGGGTAATGACCAATTTATTTTGTGACCCTAATAATTTTAATGCCCTACAAATCCTTGTGTAAATCTTAAGATCTTGATGTATGAATTTATCCTTTTTCACTTTGCATGTGATTTTCATTAGGATTTTCAGATTTAATTTCAATTGTGCATAACTACAAGTAGTTTTAAAAATTTCCCTATTATGAATCCATTAGAAATTTTCAATTGGTTAGAATTTTTGCAAACTTGTGGCTAATTCTATAAATTTTGAACCTTTTGGATCCACTTGCACAAATATAGGCCTTATTCAAAATATCAAACTCCACAACAACTCCAATCAATCTTTTAGTCCATCTTGGCACATATGTGAACTTTTTTTTAACTGTGAAGTCCATGTCACCAAGCCTTTTTTTGTCAAGGTTTTTGATATGATTTTCACACTAGCAATCATGAAACAAAAATTTAAGATCCAAAATGTGTTCTACCTTAAAATATAATTTTGGATTTGATTTGCACATATGTAATCATGTACAAAACTTCAATACCCCGCAAAATCTAGAAAATTGGATCCAAAACATAGTTTTCTAAGATTTTCCCACTTCTAAATGCACCCTTGAGCTCAAAAACCCCACCAATGTCACAAAATGGTTAAAGTTTTACAATTTTTCAAATTTGCATGGTTATCATAAGGTTTTAATGCTAATTTTATTTTTTTGATTGGAAAAATAATATTATGTACTAAGATGAAGTGTGAGTTTAACAATGTAGTCCATGCTTCAAAATTTGTGTCATAACTCTCCACCATCTCAAGAATAGACCTACTCCATGTAAATCTAGAGGAATTCCAAAAGATAATTGCAAATACTAGTGCTAAAAATCTCATGGCCAAAATCTTGGTAGGGACTATCTTGATTCTAGTAGTTTTTCCTATCTCAATCCAATTAGTAGACCTAATTATAACATGTGCTAATTTTTACAATCAAGAAGCCAATAAAATCAGAAAATCAATAAATCATGTTATTTGAAAATTCAACCACAATATATTGAGATTCTTGAACTCCTTGTAATATTTTTATATGCATGCATTAATATGGACGCCTCTAGGAATTTATATGAACTTCACTTAGATTAATGTGTGAATATCGTTAATAAGAATTGATTCAAGAAGTTGAAAACATTTATCACTATAATTCCCAAGAAATTACATAGGAGTTACTTTCGCAAGGTGAATGATATCACCACTATGTTGAATAGACTGAGTGGGAAAGAAAATGCAAAGGTATTCTGGCATAGATCTTTCAATACAATTCCAAGGTTCTTTGTGGAAGTGAACATAGTGTTGCATGATTAAATAACCAATGGGATCCAAATATTTTACATGACTTAATATCTTGTGTATTCATTGGTCAGAAGAGGGTAGTTTGCATTATTGAAAACTTGAGGAATGATGGGCATTGGGTAGAAGAAAGTATATAAATACTACCCCAAGATTGATCTTAAAGTGCAAAGTATTTCAAGAAGGTCAATGATGCCTTTGTTTTCTTCTCGAGTATGACGCTTGAAAATGATACTAAAAAAATATCTAGTAAAGCTACAAGAAGGGTGGGTAAATGAGACAAGTGTTTCACTCAATTTTCCACTTTCATGTACATTAGGGTCAAAGGATTCTAGGAAGCACCTCACAAACTCCCAATATGTGGGATAAATTTTCACTATTGCAGCTCTACAGAAAATTGGTAATTATTCACAATTTGTATTATTATAAGCACAAAGTAGGCTTCAAATTCTAGATATCCATAGGTATATACACTTTCCCTTTGTACAATGTCACATAAATAGTTGAAGTGTAGATGACTCAACTAAGCCAACACAAGTTTGAATCAAGAGAATATTTCAGTAATATATCATATATGAAAGGATTGATGGGACCATCTTAAAGCACCAACCTAGATTGAATATTTTTGGGAAATTATGATGGTGAGATCAAAGTTAGAAAAAGGAGCTTCTAAAGACATAAAACTTATCAAATTAAGGTCTTTTAGGTTGCAGTAATGCCAAAAGGAGTCCATGATGATGGGGAAGTTTTGGACCACTCATATAACCAAAAAAGGAGTTTTGATACACCAATTCAAAAAATGAATTGAAAAGACAAATCTAGAGAGAATGAAAAAGGTTATTGAGAGGTTGAGATGGTTAGAATTGAAGATCAAGAATCCCAAGCCAACATTAGGTGAATCTTCTAAAGAGAAAGATAAGGAAGAAGAACAACAACAATAAGACAATGCTTCAGAAATAGCTCCAAAGCCACCTCTTAAAGTTTTCTATCTAGAAGATTTAGAATAAAATCCTAATGAGGAGGCACAAAAGCTAGAGAAAACAAAGAAATAAAAAATTAAATTTATATATTCAAGAAAAAAATAGCGAGAAGGCTCATATCAAGCCCCACGAACTTTTCATGTCCCTAGTCCTACTATCACACATGTTGATCAAATTCTTATGGATATTCCAATTTATCCTCATCCACATTCACCTCCTTCCATGTCCTCTCCTAATACTCCTCTTCCTCCATAGGGTTCCCACCTATGGATTCTCAAAAGACTTATTCAATAGTGTCATCTACACATTCTCTTAAGAGAACTCCCATGCCATCTCTAGCTAGATCTCCCACTCCATCTCCTCCCAAAAGAACTCACAATACCTCTCCAAGAGGACACCTACTCCGTACACAAAATTCCCCTAAGGGCCAAAAGTCTCCTTCCAAACGTAATTCTTAGAAAGAACAAGATTAAGAGGATAATACTTAGTAAATAAAATCAACCTTTCAATACACTTAAAGATTATTTGATCATATTATGCAAAAGAGGAAGCAACTAAAAAAACTAGTCACAAAAGATCTCTTATAGGTAGCCTCTATGATAATCAAGACTCTTTCGATGAAGAGAGTCAAAGTGAAACCTTATATTACCATTCATGCAAAAGGGGCAAGGAAAAATTGCATTATCACCCTCCTAATAGATAAAGTGAAAGAAGATATGCAATCTTCAAATTATTAGATGACTAACATATCTTTGGGGAAGAAAACAAGAGAAGACATTCAAGAGACTGCCAAGTCATCTTTTGATCTCATGATTAGAACCATGGATAAAGATAGTGTGATGAAAGAAGAGTTGAAAGAAAAAAAAATTATCTTACCTCTTACATTCAATACCTAGTGGACCCTATTAATCCTTCAATGGCTACCCCAACTTCTCAATTTGTCCAAGCAACATACAAAGATATTCCCTTGGTAGGATAATTAGCCAGCATTTTTAAGGCTACTAGAACATGGATTTTAAGTTTCTTTCATTGGGATCAAAGGGCATGGAGGAAATTTATGCATTATGTGATAATATTTCAAAGAAGATAGATTCTATAAAATTGTTGGAGGAATGATTGGACTCATAGTTGGAGGTTCTAGAAAATACTATCTACAAGTTGTAGAAATGCCTAAAGTTGACTTTCAAACTTTAGAGGGTGAGGACATTTTGGATGGAAGAAAGACCCACCTACATAAAAAATGGAAGGAAGCATATAGGTATGGGAGGGAAATTTTAAAAGATGGAAAAGAAAACTTTAAGGTAACTTAAATGTCATGGCCCAAAACACTTTTGATAATATGCAAAATTTTGCAGAAGGGATTGAGTGCCAATTGTATGATGATAATCATACTTTCAATCTTGGACAAGTTCTAAAGGATCAATTTAAAAATGAGATGAAAGGGGAATCTTTCAAAAGGTTCAAGTTTCAATGTGGCATTAATTGATCAATTTATTAAGATAATGAATACTTGTGAAGATTCTTGAAAGAAGATGGTTGAGTGTGAAAAAGTGCCTCAAATTTTGTTACATATCTTCATCAAGGTTGATGTCAAATTTTTATATTCAAATGGCCTTGATCTTGATCATGTTTGCATTGTTGGATAACTTTATTTTGTATAATGGCCAAAATTAGGAGAAGGATGTGAAGAATGGTTAGGAAAATTTGCACAAAGTGGCATGATTTGCATTTGCATGTCAAATTTTGACTCAAATGTAATTTAAAATTAAAATTCAAAAGTACAAATCATGTAATTTTTGGCATTTCATTGTAATTCTATCCTAGATAGTTTTGAGAGAGAACTTTCATATTCCCCTACCCACTAAACCTATAAATATTTTAAGGCAACTCATTTGAAGGGATTCATAATTACAAATAATTTTAGTCCTCTATTCTTTACTTCTTTTGTTCTTTTGGGTTTTCCATTAACTAAGTTTATGATCTTGAACTTAATACATCTAATTCATGAACATTGGATGAATTTGAAATGTGTTTCATATCACTAGTATCTTACTAAATGTGAGATGTTTTGCATGGTCAACCCACACATATTAGTTTAATTTGAAAATTGAACATTAATTGATCACATCAACTATAGGATTCATCTTTGCAATCTATACCCAGAATAAGGTGTTGGTTGTTTCAACTTTCATAGTTAGTTTTATTCCCTTGGAAATTGCACATTTTTTTGTTGGTTGAAATTTTTTGGTCCAAATGACAATTGATTTATATCAAATTTATCTATTTTCCAAATGGTGTTTGAACTTCAAGATTGGTAAGCCTAGTTTTCTTTTCCCCTCTCTTTCTCACCATATTGTATTTTTTTATTCATGGTTAGATTAGGTTTAGTAAGCTACAATTTTTATGTTAGTGTTAGGATTTTGAAGTAAATAAAATGATGAATTTCTTCACATATTAGGTAGAAAATTAATGTATTTTGCTAAATTCCCATGTGCCACAATTGTGGTTCCAAGGTTCAAGTGTCGTAAAAAATTTAAACAATCCTTATTTAAATTGATGTTGAAATAAGTCATGTTGGGGTTTCAATTTTCAATTAAAATTTGGTATGCTCTCAAGGATATGAAGTTGAACATGTTAAACATATGTTTGGACGAGTGTTACCTCGAGTTTCCAAGATGGGGACGACAAGGAATAGTGAGATGTGCCCCCAAGTCCCTAAGTTTTCAAGCCAGTTTTGGGGATGGCTAGGGGATAGGAAAGGGGATGACTTTATAAAATATAGGAAACATTTAAAATGTAAGGGAGATTTTAAATATTCATATAAAAACATGGATAAAGCATGCATATATACATTATAGAACCTTAACATATAACATTTGTGATCATAATTCATTGTCAATATGCATGTGATATTTAAAAATAACATACAAGTTATAAACTTATAAAAAAATTCCTAAAGGCTACACTGTTGTCATATAATTTTACTTTCAATTATGATATGAATCAAAATACAATTTTTTTTGAAAACTCTAGAGTTCTTCAGTGTTGGTGTTTCAATTCGTACCTTTGGGAATGCACATTGGAAATGGACAGCTATGCATAATTAGACTGCTCTTCAAATTAGGAGGGAAGCTCCCTCTTTTGTTGATTATGTGTAAAAATAAATAACTAAACTAATTGTCTATCTTTTTATCTCAGCTGAGAGCACAAGGTTATAAAACTCTTTGCGTCATAGCTAAGGTTTTATTTGGTTTTGTAACTTCAACTACAACTAAGCCTAAACTAATGATGCTTCTAACTTCTCAAGTAAATTTAGAGTAAGAGATTTTAGAAGTAAACATGGAATGGTTGGTAAACACAAAGCTTAAAAAAACTTGTTTCCAAAAACACATCTAAAGACTCATTGTACTTTCAGATATAAGCTGAAATAAATTTTATGAAAGAAAAACATAAAATGAACTTAAACAAACTTGTTTCCATAACACATCCGAAGACTCGTCATACTTTTAGATGTAAGCTGAAATAAAGTTCATGAAAGAAATAAATGGAAAGAATTGAGACAATAGATTAGAGCAAAATAGGCATGGGATTTATTTCCTCAAAGCTTTCCAACAACAATTACACATTTGTGATAGTAGATTGTAGTAAGAAAACAAGCATACAATAAATGATCAAACCAAATTACACTTGACAAAGTTGAACATATATTGAATACCTAAGAAGCGAGCAACAAAGGCTCGGTGTTTTGTTGTCATAAACACGGTTAAAAAAATAATGAGCAAGGTTTCTCTTATTTATACACAAACATAGGAGTAGGGAACCCTAAAATCTCCTTGTGTTAACAATCAATCTTTCCAACATGAAAGATTTATTCCTATGTCTAACCAAAGATAACTAATAGTTAACTAGAATGACTAACATTAGTTAACTGATCTAAAACTAAAGAAAACTCCAACTGTACAATAGATGTCTCTAAAGAAAAACATGCATGAAAAAAGGATAGCTAGTTAACTTGGAAAAGGCGTCAAGTTAACTGCTATTTTAAATTATATCTTTGGAGAATGTTTGCATGCCTCAACTAGAATTTCACTCTTCAACAACTTGAGCAATCAAGTCCTCTAGCAATTTTTTAACTAGCTCTACATCAAGAACACTGATACTCTTTTGAATGATGTAATGTCTCTACAACATCCCTTCACCATCACGATCTAATTTTGAAACTCTCTTCTCTTTTTAGTTGTGTTGTGTGGTCTTGCAACACACCCCATTTCACCCCTTCAAAAAATATGGACCCCTTTTTTCTTTTTCCCTTTCACCTCTATTTGCTTTGGCTTGGTTCTATGGGCTGGTAAAATGTAGGTTTCATTTTCAATCTGTCTAGTCTTTGTTTTAATCCTTATTCTTTCTCGGATTCAATGTTTCAGTCTTTTAATGAAGTTTTAGTATTTTACCAAAAACCAAAACCTCGAGGTTGTTGTGGTTGCATCAAAGAAAGTTTTATCTTCAATTGGTCCTAGTCCCACCTAGTAAGTCATCAACCAAAAGTTATTAATCCTAGCGGTACCATTTTTCTTGTATTGAAATCCAATAGTTTTTGTTTCGTTGTCTTTTAGTCAGAATTCAGAAACTAGAGGTTATGTTATGAAATGTGTTAATTATTTTTTATCTCTCTTGAACACAATTCTCGATCTCTACTTCTTTTTTCTTTAAAGCTTGGAGGTAAGTTCCCCAGTCCAGGTGGTATTCTTTTCAAAATTTGGTACTGAAATTTTTAATCCTGGTGATCACAATTGATCATGTATCTTAAAGGCTTTCACCTCGCAAAAAACAAAAGTGACACCAAAGTGCCACGTAAGATCTTCACATCATCTTTATCCTCTAGTAATGAGCCCGCACAGAAACCTAGGTGTTTGTAATTTGAACCCTAATTCATAATGATTGCACCTTTATTCGAGAAATTAATGCATTATAATAGCTAATTAATGAAGGTGGTGAACTACTCATGTATTTGGCATCACCTCAAGAATGCAATTGCTTTTATAACACTCCACTTCATGTCATGCTGCAAATTTGTAAAGGACATTGAACGAACAAAATAATACTAGCACGCAAGGAAAGGTAAATTTTGAGAAACTAAGAACACAACTGCCAAGGGTTTTGAGGTTTCATTCTAAAGAGATTGTCATCATCAACCAGAACCAAGTATCTTTTGAATAACCAAAATTCTATTAATCATTTTCACGTGTGAAAATCTCAAAAATTGGTATTTCCCTTTGAAAATTGAAATGTTGATTATTTTTTATTTGAATTTAACCAAAAAGTTGAACATAAATTTTTATAAATTTGTAAGAAAATTTGGTTGAATTTAACCCTAACTCACACACAAGACATGCATTTGAAAATGCAAAACACACCAACAGAAATGAGTACTTCTGAAGCAAAAGTAGAAGATGAATTTAAATACTGCAGTTCGCAAGCCATACCAATTGGCATGGTAGTTACGGATACACATATGGGGTGGTCTTCTAATGTTGAAATTTGCACTCGAGTATAGGAAGAAAATGCTTCTCAGTAGTACCAAAAATGTTAGAGCAAGTGGGTTATTTTTAGCAGGATGGTTTCCACCAGCAATGGAGGCCCCTGAATTGGTCATGGAATGTATAAATCACTACGAACCAAACAAAATAATTATTGAGGAGGGAATAATTTATGCAGATCTCTCCAAGAAAGGAATTACATACACATTTGGGCTCCCTATATTCACTTAGATGTACAATATTGATATGAGGACGAAGGCCAAAACTTATCAGAGTTCTGAGAAGCACAATAGAGAGATTATGAATACACAATGGTGTCAAGAGAATATTACAAAACAAACAAAATTAATTCTAAGGTCTATGTTCAACCAAGACATTCAAGATACTATAACTATGTTGAGCAAGATAGTTGGGTTATGAGATGCCAGTAAATTTGAACCCTGGATGTTTGTGATAATATTCAAATTGATGGATGATCCCATGCAAATACATTGGGGAATGTTTATTAGTGACAGATTGCATGAACAGATAAATGTATTTCCCAAAACCAATTTTTTTTACATTTCTTCATGTGTGATTTATTCTTGTGCCATAAGGGCAAGTAAACAAGGGATGAAAAAGATTGGTACTTTGGGTAGAGAAGTAGGAAATAGTTTAATATATGCTCATTTACCCAAAATCACTATCCATGGATATAAAGAGCATTACAAAAAAGTTAATGATGTGTTTTCCATGAAGCTGGTCAGAATGATGGAAGGTGACAAATCCAAAAGATTGTCTTTAGAAGCAAAAAGTGTTATTAGACCAATGGGAGGCTGGAACATTTAGTTCCCCACTTACTCATACATTAGAGTGGAAGGCTTTGATGGACATCCTTTCATGCTACCTAGGTATCCTACAAACAAAATTGTGTTATTAGAATTGGTGAGACAGTTAAAGATGTCTCAGGCTCTTTATAGCAATGCTCATAAGAAGGCTTCCTTCATATTTCCTATTGTGATAGGGAATTATAAATGCAGTGCAATCAGGATGGCTGACTTGTGTGAAGAGGAATTAAAAACATATAATTTTGAATATTTCCCACTTCAAAGGATGCATTATGACCCTAAAGGGAATATTTCCAAGAACATAGCTGGTTATCATGCTCATGTCCAGCACCTAGAGGATTATTGGCTAAATTGTAAAGATGAGCATAGAGTAAGGAAAAGAAAATTTGAAAGATTATCATTAGAATCTACTTGGATTATTATGCTTCATGATATTCCAGATCAGTTGGAAAAAGATGATGGAAAATTTTTGAGTAAATCTTACAATGAATACAGGGTGTATGATGAACCTATCCTGGAGCTGGACTACAAGGGTGAAGAAATGACATCAATTGAAGAATTCTTTGAACCAGTTTTATTACATACTCAACATTGGATAAATGATTTTTGTAAAGTTTTAAGTGAAAAAATTATTGAACCCACATACTCACAAGATAAAAGAAGGAAAAAAAGAAATGAAGTTACATTTGAGAGTGGGGAACCTACTAAGAAGAAGAGGAAGACTAGTGAGACAACTGCTAGTAGAAGAATTGAAGAGAAAACCCCCGAGGCTTCAAGTCAAGGAGTTTCACTAAAGCCAGCTGATAAGCAAAAATATGATGAGTCGGGAAAAGTTAAATCAAAAGTAAAACCTAAAGGTGCATCTTCCTTCATAGAAAAACCAAAGACTAAACCTAATATTGATGCAAAAGTAGGGAAAACAAAAAATATTGGTACACAAACAAGGTATTCATCTCAAAGAGTTGCAGCATTGTTTACTTCCCCCCTTCTGTTAATATGGCTAGTATGAAACGAGCACTAGGAGGGACTCCTGTGGTTTTGGATGAAATTTTTGAGGAAGATGAAGCCAAAATTAAGGAACAAATGGATAAATGGGGTGCCATGTGGGAAAAGGTAAAATAAAAGAAGTCTAAGGATAAACCCATGGTACAGCCAATCATAGAAGAAACTCCAAACACAGGGTCCACTCCTATAAATATTGAAGAAGAATAATTCATACAAGGAACACTTGCTTCGAAAGCCGGGAATCCTGATATTCTTGAGATGGAAATAGGGGAGACTGCAGGGCAGGATCCTATTTATGAAACAGTTATTGAAGATACCTTCGATTCCTAGCATTAGCTTGGGAATGATCCAGATGATAATAAATAGCTACAATTCTTTGAAAAATTAGAGGACTAGATGGAAGCTAAGAATGAAGAAACTACACAGGTTTTAGGTGATAAAGTTAGAAATGAAGAAACACTTGATGTGACAAGATACAAGGAAAGTGATGTCCAAGGAGATGATGTTGAACACCTAGCTAGATAGGAAAAAGTATAAGTCTCAAAATAGAATAGATAGTGTCAAACCCTAGTAATCTAGAATCTATGCCAAAAATTGTTGAAGAGATTCCTATTTCAGAGGACGCAGCAAACAAAGTTGAAGAAGAGAAGTTCTTGAATTAACTGGAAACCAGGAAAAAAGGAATGTTACAGAGGTAGAGCGTGATGAGGATACACCTTATTGGGTTATCATGGAATTGGCTTCTCCAATGGAAGTAGAAATAATGCCTATAGATCTTAACAATTTTATACAAGTAGATACTCCTAAGCCCAAGCGCGGAGCTAAAGCCAAACATGTCATACAGAAGAATTTGGTTAGAGACAAATCAATCCATATAGCTACTCTAATATCTGATAAAAATAGACATGAGATAAGGCCTAAGGAGTATAAGGTAACAAGTATCAATCTTGGAAACTCATCCTGTACACAAGAGTTAGAAGAAATAAAGATGAATTTAGATGCAACAGTTGCCAAGGTACAGAAGAATAAAAATAAGAAAAGAGAGTTGAAAGAACAAGTTGCTAACCTAGAAAATTTTATAAAGTCATTAACCCTATCTGGTCAAGCACAAACTAAATTGCCCCAAAATCTAGTACTAATGTCACAAGAACAGGTGGATGCAATTGTAGTAGTTCGCCATAAAATGAATGGATTGAGTATTGGGTGAGGCAAGGAGAAGAATCTATTATAGATGCAATATGGAAGTATAAGGAAGCATATCGTTGGTTTGAGAAATCTAGAAGATTTGAAGGTGAATGCAGGTTTTGCCAAGAATAGGTTGATGTTGAAAGGCGAAATGATGAAACTCTCATGAAAATGGATGTCCAATAATTGATAGGAGAAAATATAATTTTAAAACAAGAAGTTCTATTGCCTGAAGAATGGAAGAAACATTTAAAATGGGAAGGTGACACATTGATACAATGTATTGAAGGATTTGAAAAGGTCACCGAGAAATGTAATAAGTTGCTTGATAAAGATCAAGATTTCAGTGAAATGTTAGCATGTCAAGATTGTGATCCCCAAACACTAGAATAGGAGGGTAAAGAAGTGAAAGCCTTCAAGGATTGGATTGAAAGGATAAATAAAGACCATGTTCAGTTGTTAACCTGGGAGGTCATTGATGAAATCATATGATATATTAACACTATAGCTAGATATGAAACAGAGAAAGTACAAAGGAATGCTAGTATACTCCAGATATCAGAAGAATGCACTAGGCTCAAGTTCAGTTGGAAGGCAGTACAAGGGTTTTCAAAAGAATGTATGCACTAAATATTGAATGCTTTTTGAGAATATTAGTTGAAGAAAAGTGAAGAAAATATCCTGAAACCCAAGCCCTAAATTATAAAAGGAAGTATTGGATATCGAATACTGGAAGTGTCACATAAATATTTTGTTACAATTGATTTTTGCAAGTTGTTCCTGGTCCCAGTGGATGTTTCTTGTCTAGTATTCTAAAGGATGTTGATAGCCTTGATTCATACGAAGTATTGTGTACCAGAGTTTGAAATTGAAAAGTGTTGTTGCTGAGGAATTCAAAGCTTTGACTTCATCTAGAAGATTCTAATGAAAGTTGGTGTATGCCATGTGCTACATTTTGATTTGTTATTTTTGATTCTCTGGATAAACTTTAAGTTTGAACTTTGGAGGCCTTGTTCCTATAAAAGGCCATTTACTACTTTATTTTTATTTTATGCTTAGAATTTGTGGATGTCGGAAGAGCCAAAACTTCTTTAAGTTTTGTTCTTTTTTCTTGTTTTATGAATCATTCTAGTTTAAAAACTTGGATGCACATAGAATTTAATCAATATCAAATCCAATTTGATAGCTACCTATCTTATGAATCTTTGTAGTTGGTTCTGTTAGTTCAGTCGAACAAGATTGTGTTTTGCGCCATTTAGGGGTGCATGCAGAACCTACTCGATGTCCAAACTAAAACCCCTCTCTTTAAAAGCTCGCATAGTTTTATATGTAGATGTGAAGCAATCTAGTGAAGTATAAATTGGTTTTCTTTGATTTGATTAACTCTTTGAGGCATGTGTGGAGAATAACTAGGAGAATTTTAATTTTCTATAATTTTATGCTTTATTTTAGAATAGATGTTTAAATTCTTGAAAATGTTCCAAAAAATAGATAAATGGATGGAAATTTATTGAAAATTTTTCATTTATCTATGAAATTGTTGAATGCTTAAAACTAAATATACTTAAGTGATAGCAAAAAAATTTGTTGATGTTCATGAAATATTATTTCAAATCTTTCAATTTCATGATGTTATTTTATGGTTGAATTGGAAATCTTGTGTAGAATGCTTATGATTCTTAATGAAATTAGAGACAACTATATTCCCTTTGAGATTAACAACAATATCACATCATACCCTGAAATGAACCTAGTACGGTCAAGACTTGACTACTGGAGACTTGGGATTGAACTAAGCCAACCTTTTCCTATTACATGCACACCCCTAGGTTGCCTCTGGTTAAGTATTTCAAGAAGGATAGGCTCTTCACGGTTTTCTTGTGAGGAATTTTTCTGCACTGTCATTGCGAGTGACATTGTTGTCAACAGGAACTAGCTCTAGAAGGAGGGCCTTATTGTTGTTCTTTTGGTTTTGTTAGGTTTTAAACTAGATTTTCATAGAGTCACTAGATCTCAATCTGGTGATCCTCACGTGACTTTAGTAGAGCTTAGTGGTCAAACTTCATCTAGACCTCAAAAGTTTGGAAGTGTAAGTGTAAATTCTCAAAATCTAACTGTTGTAACACCACCACCGCCCCCCATAGCGATGGATTTCTTTAGCGTAGAGTCATTGATTCAATTTTTCATGTATAATAATTTACCAAAAAATCATGATAATTTGTGTTCTAAGTATTATCTTCACAAAGATGTAGAGGAACAAATTAGTATCTTTAAGGACATGTTCTTTAGAGCAAGGATTCAACATGAAGATTTCGTATGTAGGTTGCTCTCGTACACCTTAAGTGATGAATTTTACTAGTGGTATATCAACCTACCTCGCAATTCTATCAAATCATGGAAAGATATGGAAAGTCAATTTTTGGCCAGATTTAGAACACCAATTGACCCTACTTTTTTATATCATCAATTTGCTCAAATCAAGAGATTCGAAGGAGAACCTATAACTTCTTTTAATGACAAGTACGAAAAGGCTTATTCTAGGTTGCAGGCACCTTACGTAGTGGATAATTTATCTGCTATTGCAGTTTATTATATAGTAGTAGATCCTTTAACTATTGTGTTTCTAAAGTGAAGGGAAAATCCTCCTACTACTTTATTTGAAGCCTATGTCGAAGTTGTAAATTGTGTAAATTTAGAAATTAAGCATCTCATAAATGGATCATCTGCAAATGGCATAAATGGATTGAATAATTAGCTTGTCCCGAGTGTAAATGAAGTCCCTTTGAATCATCCCATGACTCCTAATGTTTATCCTTCAGTGGTCTAGAATGGGACATTTCCTCAGATTAATTTTTTTCAACTAGGATATAGTCAAGCTTTAGTCCCTCATCCCGGTCTAGTTATTACGGAGTTGCATCCTAACGAAAATTCTTTCTTCTGACAAACTTGGGAAAATCATAATGTTAAAATTTTAGATGATAAGGAAGACATTAAAGAGATTACAACTCAACTCAAAAGGTTAACCATAGAGGTTACACAATTAAGAAATAAAAACTTCTATGCTCAAAATAATAGCCAAAATTTGCAAAATCAAGTGTATAATGCCTTCAGATCACCTAAAACTTGGAACACATGACCAAACAATGGAGGAGTATCAACACCTTTAGATAACACTAATCCTTCTAATGAAAAATCCACATCAAAGGTGAATTTAGTTGATCTTGCGATGAACAATTGGTGTAGAATTAATAATACAAACGCTCATGCTGAAGTAGATTATTTTAAAATTGCTTCAGATATTTTTCTAGCTGCTACACATCATAATGAATAGTGTGACTCTCATCCTCCCAAAGGAAATGAGTTGGTTCTAGTAGGATATGATTTTTCTCTAGTTCTTGAAAGTTATGAACATGTTAAACCACCTACTATTGTCACAAGTTACACACATGAATATGAAGGAGACAATTCAACTATGAATTTAGAAATGTATATGTTTCCTTATCAAGACAAAAATGAACCTCAAGATGAAGTTGAAAAAATTCATGCTTTTCAACAATCTCATAAAGGACATAATTATAAAATAAGAAGTAACACCAACAGTGGAAGTAAATTCAATGGGCCATTAACTACATCAATTATGCCTAATAATTTTAATACTCCACCTGATGATAAATCAACCAATAATCCAGGGTTACCTAAGGCAATATCTCATTATAATTCATCAAATGTTTCACAAAGAGAAAAATTAGATTTCGTTGACTAAAACAATTGGACTAACTACTTAGTGGAAAAAATAAAAAAGATAAAAATCAGCCTTTCTTTATTAGAATTGCTCAAAACGCCTGTGATCAGGAAAGCTTTCTTAAATACTCTAGAAGATCTTCTAAAAGAAGGGAAATTTAAGGAATCTCAAGTGAAAGATAATCATACCAAGGAAAAAGATAAGAATATCATCCCTATAGTGGATGCGCAAGTATCCTTTTATAAAGGAAAATTGGAATCCCCACCATTTTTACTCATGTTGAGAATATTTGGTAAAAACCTTCATAATTGTTTAGTAGACTCTAGAGCATCTACTAATGTGATGCCTTTTTCCATATGTCAAATGCTAGGATTAACTCTGGAAATTTCTTTAAAGAAAGTTACTCAACTCGATAAAACTAAAGTAAATGTAGTTGGAGAGTTAACTAATATTCACATGCAACTAGTGTCGGATCCTAGAATTTAATATTACATAGAAATTCAAGTTGTCAAGATACCTAATACTTTCAGTATGTTATTGAGTAGGGACTAGTCTAAAACTTTGAATGGATATATGGCTATTGATTTCTCACATATGTGGCTACCATGGAAAGGAGTTCCTAATCAAATTAGAATCGAAAGAGAACCACGTATGAAATACATGATCACTAATTACGATGAGAAAAATGAAGTTCTAAATATTGATGTAGAACTAGGAGTTTATAAAATATGAAGTTCGGGAATCAAAATAGAAGAAGTATGTACATGTAATACTAAAAAACCTAATCAACTAACTCTTGGAACATATGTTTTAATTGAATTAGATTGTGATTCTTCCAAAGATGAAAATAGTCTTATGATAAATTTTGGAATATTGTTACAAAAGCTCGAAAGAGCAATAAAATTAAAATTTCACTAAAATGTTTGTTGTTACAAGATTGGTGCAAGTTACTTAATGTTGCACATTCAAAAGATAGTTGCATGATGTGTCTGGAAATAATTCATAGAATCAAAAACCAGTACTTTCTAGAACACAACAAGATCAAAAGGTCTGAACCAGAAATACATAAAGATAGAATTCAAGTTACACAAATTGAAAAAGATAATTCAACAATACTCAAGGATGGTAAGTTACAAGCTACTGATGATCAAGCCTAGATTCTTAAATTTGATGGATCCAAATCGAAACAAGGAATTGGAATTGGAGTTGAACTTGTCATCCCACAAGGAAAATATTTTCTTGTTTCTTATTAATTGCAATTTTAATGTACTAATAACATCGCAGAATATGAAGCCCTTTACATGGCCTGATCCTCGCAATCAAGAAGAAAGTCAAAATTTGCAAAGTGTTTGGTGATTCTAAGTTAGTAGTTAAGCAAGTTAAAAAGCAGTATGTTTGTCACTATAAGTGATTGTCCAATTACCAACATAGAGTGTGGGATTTGATAGAATATTTTAATGCATTCAACATTACTCACATTCCAAGAAGATTTAATCAGAGATCTAATGCCTTAGCTACTATTGTCAGCACTTTAGAACCTTTAGATGCCTTAGATTTGAGGAGATTCACAATTGAACTGGTACAGTTACCTTTTGTTCCCAATAATGTTACAAATTTTTTAGGTGTTTGAAGATGATTAGCATATACTAGAATTCATCACTAACTCCAATATCTTTGAAGCACAAATAATTGAAGAGATAGATCATCCTGATGAAAAAATTCAAGATGAAGAACTAGCTCAAGCTAAAAAAGATAATAATATTCTAAAAGGGATAATTGAGTTAGAAATATTATTTGAGATTGATCAGATAATTAGATAGAAATATTTTCCTTGAAGTGATGGGGGACAATTTGAGTTATACAATTTGCATACTAAAGAAGATCCTAAGAATGTGCTCATGGGAAAGGTTTGTACTTAAGAAGAAAAGAGAAATATCGCTCGAGCACTCAAAGATTATTGGAAGGATATAGCATGGACATAGGAAGATCTAAAAACCTATGATACTTCAATCATCATGCATACAATACCATTAAATCCTAATGCAAATCCTTTCTAACAGAAACAACGTCCAGTAAATGCACTTTTAGAGTCACTAATTCAAAAGGAAGTCCAAAAGATTTTATCAACTAAAATATTTTTTCCTATCAGACACTACTTGGGTGGCAAATTTGGTGCCTGTGAGGAAGAATGGAGATATATGGTTGTGTGTAGATTTCCAGAATCTTAACAAGGAATCTCAAAAAGATAATTATCCACTACCCTCACTAGAAGAAGTGCTACAAATAGTCAATGGTTCGCAGATGATGTCCTTTTTGGATGGATTCTCTAGATATAATCAAGTAATGGTGGTGAGGGAAGATCGGATGAAAATAGTATTCACCACAAAGTGAGGAACTTTTGCTTACAAAAGGAGTCCATTTGGATTGATAAATGTTGGAGCTACATTTTAGAGGGCCATGGATTATGATTTTTGTGAGTTGATAGGAAAATGTATTATTATTTACATGGATGACCTCACAGTATTTTTGAAGAACAAAAGAGATCATGTTCAAGATCTTAGAGCAATATTGCAAAAATGTGAAACTTGCAGAGTTTCATTAAATCCTAAGAAATGTATTTTTGGGGTAACTAAAGGTAAATTTTTGGGACATATTATTTATGAAAGAGGTATTTCGATAGACCCAGGCAGAGTGAGTGCACTACTCAAGCTACAACCCCTAGGAAGTAAGAAAGAATTGAAATCGTATTTTGGTCAGATTAATTTTGTCTAAAAATTTATCACCGGACTTGTTGAAATAGTAAAACCACTCAATGATATGCTAAAGAAAAATACAAAAATATAGTGGACAAATGAAGCTAAGATCACCTTTGAAAACATAAAGTCTGCAATTACAGAAGCACTAGTACTGGTAAGTCCACTTCTGGTCATACTTGTGCAGCAGTACTAACACAGAAGGGCGAGAATAAAGAAGAGAAATCGATTGCTTTTATGAGTGCTCCATTTAAAGAAGTGGAGCAATAGATCCACAAATCTGTAGTCAGCAATACACTTTGCATGTAAAAGATCAAGAAGACTAGTATTCAGATATATGGCATTTTTTGGTCAACCATACTTGCCCTTATCATATGCAAAGAAATCAAAGAAGAGCTCTTAAGATAAAATTGAAAAGTTATGTGATCAAAGGAGGAGCTTAATTCAAAAGAAACCATGAAGGAATTAATTTGAGATGTTTGAATAAAATAGAAGTGAACGAAGTGTTACAGGAATTACATGATAAGTTTGGAACAACTCACAAAGCACCTTTAGCTACTGCACACCTTATTTTGAGAGTCGGTTATTACTAGCCAATGATTTTCAAATATACATATGAACATGTGAAATACTGCTATACACGTCAAACTGCATTAGACAAAGGAAGATTCAATGCTCAACTAGTGATGGAGATGCATCCATTTTCACAATGAGGACTAGATTTCATTGGAATTATCAATCCTCCACCATCCACAGGCCATAGATTTATACTAACTGCTACAAATTATTGCACCAGATGGATAGAAGCATGTCCTAGAAATAATGCACAATGGAGGTGGTAATCAAATTTTTGAAAGGGAATCTCATTACCAAGTTTGGAGTACCATACGCACCAGTATGTGATAATGGCCCTACTTTTTCTTCATTAAATTTTTCCAATTGGGAATTTGAATATGGCATAATGTTAAAATTCTCATCTAACTATTATCCATAGGGAAATGGATTAACATAATCATCAAATAAAAATATGTTGGATATAATTAAAAAATTGATTCAAAAGAATCCTAGAGAATGACATTCTTTGTTGAAATTCACCCTTTGGGTAAATCATACTAGGATGAAAGCCACGTTAGGGAATTCTCCCTATCACCTAGTTTATGGGGTAGATCCCATATTACCTATAAATTTGAAAATACCTACTTGGAAGTTGCCGAGGAATACATTGGATTAGATGATCAAACTAAAGCTCGGTTGTTACAATTAATGCATCTAGATGAAAAATGTACTTAAGCTATGGACCATTTTGCTATACATCAATCTATGGTAAAAACATGGTTTGACAAGAGGGCTAGACTAAAAAAATTTATAATATCTAACTTGGTCCTGTATTGGAACAAAGCCCATGAACGAAAAGGTGATCATGGTAAGTTTGACAAGTTTTGGACAAGTCCTTATCAAATTTCTAAAATCCTAGGTGATAGCACCTATAGACTGAAGTCTTTGACTGGTGAAGATATCCCATTGCTTGTCAATGGGAATTTTTTGAAGCATTATTTCCAGTCATAGTTTTGTAAATAGTTTTGTAAGTAGTTTTGTAAATAATTTTTTTGTACATGGTTTTTTTGTAAATAGTTTTTTCGTAAATAGTCTTTTTTTTTGTGAATAGTTTTTTTGTAAATAGTTTTTTTTTAGGTTAGTTTTCATTGTTGTTTTGTAAATAGTCATTTGTTGCTTTTGTTTTGGTTTGCTTTTTTTGGGTGTTGTGTCATTGTACTTTACAACGGTTGGAATTTTTTGAAGGTGAACAGGGTAATAGAATATCAATTTTGGAAATTTGATTTGTGTCCTGACCGGAAGTAGTCCTTTACTTTTAAATAGTTTGGGAATTGTTTGATTATTTTTTACTCTAGTTAGCATGAATCATCCGATTGATGTTGAGCTACAAACGCACACATTTTTAATCATTCTACTAAAAATTTGGGATAGCAGATATTTGCATTGAGTGAAAAATTAAAATACTACCTTTGCTACCACTTTAATTCCCAACCTAATAGTGGGCTTCATTTCCTACAAGTTGAAAAATGAGCTATCAATGAAATATTAAAAAATAAATAAATCAACTCTTTAGGCTATCCAAATATCTCTATCGAGGCTATAGATGTTTGGGTAGTAGTAGAGCTATGTTTGGGGGAATTACAAAGATAACCTTGTTGGGGCTATAGACGCTTGACTGGAAGCAAGGCTCTATCCCTACTTGGCTTAAAAGGAATTGTCAAATTTTATAGGTCAATCAAAATAATTGCTATGTTCTAAGTTTACTATGGTAGAAATAATCAATTGCACACATGTGAGCTCAGTAATGCTTAATCTTGAATGCTAGATAAAGTGAAACTTGAATGTCGGAATGAGGATCTAACGATTTATAATTAGAAGACTAAAAAAATTTGGTGCGTTGATGTTAGATCCAAAATTGATTTTCTATTATTTTGTTTAGTTTTGTTAGTTGCTAATTGTTGTGTGGTCTCATAGCACACCCCATTTTTCCCCTTGGAAAAATGTGGACCCCTTTTTTCTTTTTCCCTTTCTCCTCCATTTTCTTTGGCTTGGTCATGTGGGCTGGTAAAATGCAGGTTTCATTTTCAATCTGCCTGGTCTTTGTTTTAATCCTTACTTTCTTGGATTCGGTGTTTCGGTCTTTTCATGAAGTTTTAGTATTTTATTGAAAACCAGAATCCTGAGGTTGTTTTGGTTGTGTCAAATAAATTTGTATCTTCAATTGGTCCTATTCTTGCCTGGTAAGTCATCAACCAAAAGTTATTAATCACGATCATACCATTTTTCTTGTATCGGAGTCCAATAGTTGTTTCATTGTCTTTTAGTTGTAATTCAGAAATCGGAGGTTTTGTTATGAAATGTGTTAATTATTTTTTATCTCTCTTGAACTAGGTTCTTGGTCTCTTCTTTATTTCGGCTCTCTAAAGCTTGGAGGTAAGTGCCCTGATCCCCAGTATTCTTTTCAAAATTTAGTACCAAAAGTTTTAATTCCAATGATCACAATTGATCATGTATCTTCAAGGATTTTTCCTTGCAAAAAAATCAAAGTGACACCAAAGTGCCACGTAAGATCTTCACACCATCTTTTTCCTCTAGTAGTGAGCCCATGCAAAAACCTAGGCATTCATAATTTGAACCCTAATTCATAATGATTGCACCTTTATTTGAGAAATTAATGCATTATAATAGCTAATTAATGAAGGTGGCATCACCTCAAACATATAATTGCTTTTATAACACTCCACTTTGCATCATACTAAAAATTTGCAAAGGACATTGAACAAATGAAATAATATTGGCAAGCAAGGAAAGGTAAATTTCAAGAAATTAAGAACACAATTTCTAAGGGTTCTGAGGTTTCATTATGAAGAGACTGTCATCATCAACCAAAACCAGGTATGTTTCGAATAACCAAAATTATGCTAATCATTTTGCGCATGAAAATCTCAACAAATGGTATTTCCCTTTGAAAATTGAAATGTTGATTTTTTTTTATTTGAATTTAACCAAAAAGGTGAATAGAAAATTTTATAAATTTGTAAGAAAATTTGGTTAAATTTAACCCTAACTCACACACAAGACACGCATTTGAAAATGCAGAACACGTCAACATAAATGAGTACTTCTGAAGCAAAAGCAGAAGATGAATTTAAGTACTACAATTCACAAGTCATACTAATTGGCATGGTAGTTATGGATACTCATATGGGTGGTCTTCTAATGTTGAAATTTGTACTCGGGTACGGAAAAATTCTTCTTAGTGTACTAGAAATGCTATAGCAAGTGGGTTGTTTTTAGCAGGAGGGTTTCTGCCAGCAATAGAGGCCCCTGAATTGGTCGTGGAATGTATAAATCACTACGACCCAAACAAAATAATTATTAAGGAGGGAAGAATTTATGCAAATCTCTCCAAGAAAGGAATTACATACACATTTGGGCTCCCTATATTCACTCGGATGTATAATATTGATATGAGGGTGAAGGTCAAGATTTATCAAAGTGTCGAGAAGTGCAACAAGGAGATTATGAATACACAATGGTGTCAAGAGCATATTACAAAATAGACAAAATTAATTCTAAGGTATATGTTTAACCAAGACATTCAATATGTTATAACTATAATGAGCAGATAGCTAGGTTACGAGATGCCAATAAATTTGAACCCTATATGTTTGTGATAATATCTAGATTAATGCATAGCCCTGTGCAAATGCATTGGGGAAAATTTATTAGTGAAAAATTGCATGAACAGATAAATAAATTTCCCAAAACTTGATGTTTTTACATGTCTTCATATGTGATTTATTCATATGCCATAAGGGCAAGTAAATAAGGTTTGAAAAATATTGGTACTTTGGGTAGAGAAATAGGAAATAGTTTAATATATGCTCATTTACCCCAAATCATTATCCATGGATACAAAAAGCATTACAAAAGAGTCAATGATGTGTTTTCCATGAAGTTGGTCAGAACGATGGAAGGTGACAAAGCCAAAATATTTTCTTTAGAAGCAAAAAGTGTGATTAGACTGGTGGGAGGTTGGTACATTTAGTTCCCCACCTACTCATACATTAGAGTGGAAGGGTTTCATGGACATCCTTTCATGTTGCCCAGGTATCCTACACACAAAATTGTGTTATTAGAATTGGTGAGATAGTTAAAGTCATCTTAGGCTCTTTATAGCAATGCTTATAAGAAGGCTTCCTTCAGATTTCCTATTGTGATAGGGAATTATAAATGCAGTGCAATCAGGACAATTGACTTGTGTGAAGAAGAATTGAAAACATATAATTTTGAATATTTCTCACTTCAAAGGATGTATTATGACCCTGAAGGGAATATTTCCAAGAACATAGCTAGCTATCATGCTCATGTCCAGCACCTAGAGGATTATTGGCTAAATTGTGAAGACGAGCACAGAGTAAGGAAAAGAAAATATGAAAGATTGTCACTAGAATGTGCTTGGATTCTTATGCTTCATGATATTCTAGATCAGTTGGAAAAATATCATGGTGAAGTGTTGAGTAAAACTTAAAATGAAGATAGGTTGTATGATGAACCTATCCCAGACCTAGACTACAAGGGTGAAGAAATAACATCAATTGAAGAATTATATGCACTAATTTTCTTACATACTCAACATCGAATAGATGATTTTTGTAAAGTTTTAACTAAAAAATGAATTGAACCTACATACTCACAAGATCAAATAAGGAAACAAAGAAATGAAACTGCATTTGAGATTGGGGAACTTGCTAAGAAGAAGAGGAAGACTAGTAAGACAACTGTTGGTAGAAGAATTGAAGAGAAAACCCCTGAGGCTTCAAGTCAAGCAATTTCACTAAAGTCAATTGATAAGAAAAAAGATGATGAGTGAGGCAAAGTTAAATCAAAAGTAAAACCTCAAGGTGCATCTTCCTCCACAGCAAAACCAAGGACTAAACCTAATATTGATGAAGAAGTAGGGGCAACATAAAATATTGATACACAAACAAGCTCTACATCTCAAAGAGTTACAGCATTGTTTACTTCTCCCCCTTCTGTTAATATGGCTAATATGAAACAAGCACTAGGAGCTTGGACTCCTATGGTTTTGGATGAAATTTATGAGGCATATGAAGCCAAAATTAAGGAACAAATGGATAAATGGGTCGTCATGTGGGAAAAGGTAAAATAAAAGAAGTCTAAGAATAAACCCATGGTATGGCCAATTGTAGAAGAAATTCCAAACATAGGGTCCACTCCTATAAATATTGAAGAAGAAGAATTCATACACAGAAAAATTGCTTTAAAAGTCAAGAATCCTGATGTTCTTGAGATGGAAACAGGGGAGACTGCAAGGCAAGATCCTATTGATGAAACGGTAATTGAAGATACCTTGGATTCCCAGCGTTTTCTTGGGAATAATACTATAAACCTAGATCCTATACCTAAAAGAACACAATAAACAACACATTAATAAGGTCAATGCAAGTTAGAATATAGATCCTTCAAGAAATCCATTTGAATGCAAGAGAAAAGGAATAAAATGAAGAACACAATGAACTTAAAACAAAGATGTTGAATCATATTCTAAAACAAATCAAACTCTTAATCTCTTGAGGGAGTTGGTGCCAATTTGATGTGAAAATTGGCTCTTTCCCAACTCCAATGGTGTGATGAAAATTATTTGATGAAGATTGTGATCCCTTTGTTGAAGATTGATGAATGCTCCAAGACAAAATCTGCATAACCTAGCTATAAAACTCAATGAGATGGATGAATATTGCTATTAATTTGAGTATAGTAAGTTTACTCAAGTTGTGGATGATCAAATGGGGAATGAAGTCTCTTATTTATAGAATATCAAGTTGAAGAGATGTCCAAAATGGAGCAATGTGGGACTAAGAATCAACCAATGACAAAGTGCCACTTGTCAACATGTAAATGGATGGAGGATGTGCAAGTTTTGAAGAATGTGTCAATAAATGCATATATTTGAAATTTGAAATTGTTGAAATGACATGTAAGATGGAAAGAAGGTGCATTGAATGCCACTTGGCTCAAGGAAAAAGGACTTTCTAGATGGACTAAATTCCTTGCTGGAAGGAAAAAGTCCACTTGGATTTTGAATTCAAATTTAAGGAATATTCCTTTATTATGCCTTTTGAGGGAAAATAGAGATTTAATAAATGAATTAAATCTATTTTCTTATGCAAGTTGCAAAAGCTTGAGGATGGCACATGAGAGGAGATTAAATTAATCAAGGTTAATTAATTTAATGAGAGATTAGAATGATGTGACATATTGATTTAGATTTATGGATTGATTTAAATAAAAATATGAGAAGAATATGATTTCAGGGTTAAATAAAGATTTTTATTTTATTTCACCAAGGAGATGATGTTAGATTAAATCAAATAAGGTTTTAATTTATTTAATTTAATAAGATGACTTTAGGGATTTAATCAAATAAAATTGATTATTTAATTAAATAGGGATAATTAGATCAGACTAGTTGATTTGATTAACAAGAAAGGATGACTTAATTAGATAAATGATTTATTTAATTAAGAGAGGAACATCGATGAATTTAATCAAATAAAGGTATTTGATTAAATGGTTAGACCGAGGGATGATTTAGGATGAAACAGTGTTAGTGGTCGGATCAGATGTGCAATGTCAATCAGTATATTTTACGTGTCTACATTTTTCCCCTCTTTGAAGCGATGCACTCATTGCGTTGGTTCAAAGAATAAACGGTCTCGATCAAAAGCCAAAAAAAAAAAATGATTTTAAAAACTGCCTCACTGTTGCCCCAGTGAAGGAAATTATGGTAACATACTGCCCCCTCGAGAGATAAGACAAAAATTCTAATTTTTTGGGTGATCTCACCAAAAAAAAGAGGACAAGGTACTTGACAAGTCTAGAAAGGCTCCAGGAAGTCAAAAAATGAGGTAAAATGCCAGAAAACGGTGTGAAATGACCTTCAAACGGACAAAAATGGAACCGAGGGTCCAAAACCCTAGCAGGATGGCTGAACGAGGTCAAAAGAACCCTAATTTTCAAGCTTAAATAGGCCCTAGGAGGTCACTTTCAATTCATTTGGACACATTCAACCTTAAGATATTTCACGATTCGAGCCTCAATACCTTGATGAGATGGCACAACAATAGCTCCCATTACATATCTCCGACTGAGTACGAACATACCAGTGACCTCCTGACATCAAGGCACCAATAAGTGATCCTTACCTGAGCTTCATTTTTCATTTTACACACTTATTTATTCCTTTTAGAACTAGGTCCTTTGCAGCGGTGCTATATAGCACTGCTCAAATTTCAAACTGGACTGCTCGGTCCTCCAAACTGAACCACCATCACAAGGTGGACCGTTGGGTGGATTTTGGAGTTTGAAAAGATTCCTCAAACTTTGATGCCTTCATGAAATGGATCATTGGATTTCAAACTCCAATTCTATGACAAACTTTAGAATTAGGGTTCAGAGTGCTTAAGAAAAGTGCAACGCCACAGTGCAGTTTGGGATTTGAAGATTCCAGCGTTGCTATTTGCAAATTTCAAACTGCGACGCCTTCACAGTTTGCAACGCTGGGCTAGTTTTTTTAACACTCGGGATAAAATTTCTTGATGATTTTAACACGGTGATCTTTCCTAATGCAGGAGGGGGTGAGGGAGCTCTATTCTCATGAGCACAGTCGCGGGAGATATTCGATTATTTGTGAGATCTAACTGACAAGAAGCAAGATTGACTGCAAGAGATGGGGCTATGGTATATTGCCTACGTAGTGCCTGTGTGGACCCACCTTGGTATGATGTCTGTGCTTGTCAAGAGATGGCATATTGAGAGATCATCCTTTCATCTTCCTACTAGAGATGCCACCATTACCTTGGAGGACGTGTGGTGCATCCTTAGATTGTCGATACATGGTTGGTGAGTTATTTATGATATGGATGTCGAACGGGATGCCTGCCATGCAGTCCTGGCTACTTATGAGATCATGTTTTGTAAGGGCCAGATAGAGCTAGAGTGTCACTAGTTTCTCATGTCACCATTTCTTCTAGTGATAGTTGCTATCATTTCAGGTCTTGTTGCTCCAAATCAATGAGGTCAGTATTTCAGTCCTGGCTGGGGGCTTTGTTGGAAGTGGATGGTTCGTGACAGGCCAATTTGTTTTGCATGGGGCGTGGTTCTTCTTGCCTCCCTTTACAGGGATTTACATGAGTATGCATACTTGGACGGCAGGGCACTTGGTGTAGGTGTCATGCTTCTTCACATGTAAGCATGGGAGCACATCTCCATTCTTCAGCTGCAGATTGTTCCAATGCCCATCAAACTTGATGATCTAGTGGTTTGGCACTACAGGGGTAGTGTGTCCTTCACACACATAAGCGAGCATGGGATCCCTCACTAGAGGAGGGTTATTGATGATATTATAGTGTTTACATGGTGCCCCTACCTTGGTCGGCCCAGATGGGCCAATGATGTGTAGTAGTTATTCTTTGCCTGTCATGATTGGTTTATGCAGGGACAAGAGCACACTATGATTAAGCAATATCTGCCCGAAAAAGTTTAGCATCATTTTGGGGAGGTACAGGATAGACCATACAATGATTATGTGGTTGTTTTTGCTCGTACGGTGTCACAGGGTGCCTGGGGGTGATACATTCCTGCCTCTGAGGTAGTTGACAATTTTAGGCAATTGGTGGCCTGACCATAAACATATGATTAGGGGGTCACAGATCCAAGACTAACTCAAGCGTATAGAGGTTGGTTATGACTGCCTCTATGTTTGACAATCCAAAGTGCACCCTTTGTTTCTACAGAGAGCCAGGGGTACGGGAGTAGGTTGAGGATGAGGAGGTGGCGAACCTCCAGCAGGATAGCCAGCACAAGACTAGCCCGCATAGGTCCAACCAACACAGGTTTAGATGGATCAGCCTAGTGTTGATGTGCAGATGGAGGACCGAGATCAGGGGCCGAAGGGTGGACATAATGGGCACTAGGATCGAGCTACCACACCACCACAAGCTGGGGGTGAGGACCAGCCTCACATGTAGCCTCTTCCAAGACAGCCAGTGGATCAGCCAGATCTGAGGGACGAGATGATAGCTCAGTTACAGGCCCAAGTCCAGGCCTTGACAGTAGAGAGAGACTAGGCTCGTGCTTAGAGAGACCAAGCAGTGTTACAAAGGTAGGCCACAGAGCTATAGGCGACTGCAAAGATGGGCCGCAAATAGCAGTTAGAGAGTATGGTGGCTTCCTCATCTCACAACACAGTGCCTCTTCATTCATACAGAGAGGCCATCCAGGAGGCATATTATTATCGTTTTCTTTACCATCAGGTTGTACCTAGAGCATCCCGAACCCCAAATTATTCACAGCAGACCAGCCACAGACCAATAGAGGGTCATGGTGATAGAGACTAGGGCATCAGACAAGAGGGTTAGACCTCACTTTGATTGAGATATTATTCTTTTGTGTCCTATGGGCTCATTTTTTATAGCCCATTGGGCCTTTTTGCACTTATTGACATACACACATACAGTGATCCGATTATTTTGTACTATGACAATTATCTGATGATATATATGAGATGATTATATTGATATGATGTGTCGTGTACCATTTATTTATTATGCATTTATGGATGGTTCTATTTCTATATGCTATGCAATAATGTTAAGGTACTATGTGATGGATGTATGGATGCATTTCTTTCTGCTAGTGTATATGCGTTATGTGATGGTTATGTGACTAACAAATCTATATTATGCTTCTAATGAATGATGACATATGATATGCAAATGGATTTATATGTTATATGATATGGATGGATGATAGATGATATGTATGTTTATATTATGATGCAATCTATATGATGATTTATATATGTTGATGTAAATGTGATGATTTATGCAATGATTTCTTTTTCGATCTCTCTTTTGTTATGATGGTGATGATGATGTGAATGCAGTGATCATAATATGCAACTATGAAATGATGAATGTATGTGATTTTCCATGTATGATATTCACTTGTGACGATGTTATGATGTGATATGTTATGCAAAATGGTATAGAGATTATTTATGGTGTATATGCAAAATGATATGTGAGTAATGATATTATGATGTGCATGTGAAATGATATAATAAATGCTTTTATGAGATGTTTTATATGATTAGGGATGGATGTATGCACTTAATGCGATGGATTTTTTATAATGTTTATGTACCTATTATGCTTTGTTTAATTATGCATTGGATGCTTATAATGATATGGGATGATTTATAAAATGAAATGCAAAATGATTGTGATGTGGTTATTTATGAGATGTTCTATATGATATGGATGGATGATGGATGATATGCATATTTATGATGATGCTTTATGAAAATGGATGCAAATTCCCTAATCTATTTATGTGATGCGATGGTGGTTATATGATTATGCAATGGATGATGTAATGGATTATTTATGTTTCCTATAATTACGTAAGAGATGGTTATATGCAAATGTGTATGTAATGTTATGTTTATGAGATGCTTAGAATAACAAATCTATATTAAATGTGTATGAGATGATCAATTTTTTTCTATATGATATGTATTATGCTGACAATTTGTGGATGCAAGATTAATGATGGTGGTGATTAACTATCATAGTACCTTGTTAGCGTGAAAAGCAAGAAGAATGGAAGAAGAGATTTCAACAAGACAAAAGATGATGATGATGAACATCTATCATGGAGTTGGGATTTTCAAAGGGCCAATTATCTTTTGTTTGATAACACACATAAATACGATGCATCAAAGTATAAAGAACCAGGATGATGTTGTATTTAGTGTGGACTTTGACTCGACAATCAGATAGGAGTACTCTTGTTCACACCTAACATATAGAAACCTTACTAGGATGCACTTCAGGTACTTCAAACATCTCGGACCAAAGCATAGAAAGGCAAGCCTTCCTATGTGGTCAACAAAATATCTAAAACACCCTTTGTACATGCCTAAATAAAGAAATTATTCACCAAGGTTATATTACAAGAATGTCCAACAAGTGCAACATATAAAAAGATAATGATCGTTGCCCCATCCTATCTCTCTAAATCCCTTCATTAGGGACATCATTGAGAGGTCCTTGGAATGAGCATAATAAGATAAATCAAAATAAAAGATCAAGTAAACAAACAAGTCAATGTTCTTCATACCGCTAGCCAAGACTAAACTATGGTGATGCCTGATGTTGATGTCCCTTGTAGGAAGGATGCATCCTAGGACATGATGATATTAGATGATTTGATATGGGACCGATTGGATGATAGGCTATTGACACAAAGAGTTGACCAACTTGTTTACATACTAACCTAGGTTTTGAGATTTTGACATTTTGAGTTTTCACTTTTTTTAACCTGCTAGACTTGTTTCTTATTGTTTTACCAAAGGTTGAGGATGATGATCGTTTATTATGGGTGATGTTTATTGTGGGTGTAAGAAGAATGGGAAGGATGGATTTTTTAAAAAATATTTGGATGTTTTTGGAGTTTTGAAATATTTTGAGGCTATTTTTGGTATTTTTTGAGATTTTATAAATATTTTGCTTTTTGATTTTCAAATGTTTTGGAGTTTGTTGAGATTTTGACCAAGAGACTAACTTAAGGATCTATCCTAGGTGCCTCAGGGGCTGATCAAAAAATTAGCCTTGCCTACGTTATACACACAGAGACCACATAGTTTGACAAGACGACTTTGTTTTGACTTTTTGACTTTTTTACCTGTTTTGGGATTTTGATATGTTTTGAATGGTTTTGGATTTTGGTGGACTTATAAAATCTAAGAGGTTGGATGTTTTCCTAGAGTTAAATTTTTCACAAGATGCTAATTTGTTTATGTGTGAGATGAAGGATTCATCTAAACACTCCTATCCAAACAAGATGATTTTGATAATGAACTCCTAAATCCCAAGATGTTGGATGTTATCAAGAGATGAATTTGTTCACAAGGTTTGATAATTTGATCAAATATGTGGAGAAGGATGCATCTACACACATTCAATCAAACAAGGTGATTTTGGATTGGTTTCAAATGATTTTCCCAAAGTTTAACATGAAGGATTTTTCCAATATTTTGAAGAGTTGATGATGAGATGATTTTGGTTTTGATGTTCAAAAAAGGATGAAGGTTTGATTTTGATCCTAGCTTTACCTAAAAAGACACTTGCTTACTAGACCTCGGTTTTGAAAAACAAGCTTTTCTCTAAACAAGATGTTCAAAGTCCCTAAAAAATTTGGGTTTTGACAGTAATAGAACGAGTACAAACCAAGATTGATTCTTGAAGCTTTTCTATAAAAGTTAAAAAGTAGTCTTCGTCTGAATTCGTATAGCGTTGAGAGACGCTTTTGATGATCTTTCAGACTAAGAGATTTTTCATTTGGTTTCTTGATCTTGATCTTACATGAAATCATTGGAGACACATGTGTGAGGTCAAATAATTTTTAGTCTTTTCTTAATGACTTTGTTTTACCGCAAACACTTCTTGATTAGGTTTTCAAACTAGATGTCCAATGTCTCAACTTCTTCTCATTTCACAAGGTATATCATGCAAAACTTTGATGAAATTAAGGCAAGGGTTACCTATTGTTAACTTTAGTGAACAAATTGAGATATAATCCAAGTGTTTAGAAACTTCTAAGGATAAAATCCCAAGGGAAAGCAATAACACATGAATTTGGTCAATTGTATTTGCTTCCTAAAGGGTTTGAAGTTTTGATGACAATGTTAAATGTTTGTTTCCAAATATTTTCGAACAAGAAAAGTGTTTTCTAACCAAGAACAAGCACAACCTTATGGATATGAAAGACTATATTTGTTGAGTCCCCACTTGGACAAGTCCAGCTACACTTATCTTTAGCAAATCATTAGATGCTTGACCCCACTGGCTCCCCTCCATGACACTCACTTATACAAGGAAGCCAAGCATCAACACCCATGAAACTCCCATGGCATGCTTTCAATTTCTACTACAGATCATAAAAGTGTGGGGCAGCTTCAGAACGACCGTTCTTGCACCAACAAATAGATAAGAATTTTGGCCTTTCTACAACAAGGGTTTTAATTTGGACTTTTTGTTCATAGGAGTTGACCCAATGTGGTGAGAGACCATTTTTTCCCTTCTTGTCGAAGCCAACCTTGTGATACTGGAATTTATTCCCATACCCACATTTATATCCCAGCTGGAAATACTCTTGGTTTTAGAGTGTTACCGATTGAGTCATTCCCTTGGGTGAGTACTTTTTTCCTAAGGTGGGCCCTCTAAGATAAAAAATAGCAAGTAAATGTATTCATAGTTTGATCAACCTTCGTTTAGAAACAAAGGGAGAAAACATGCAATAGATTTACTCACACTTGCACAATGTTTTGTTCAATTTTAATCCCCACAATGAAATGTAGAGATGATCACTTTATCCCACCCTAAGACCATCAAAAAGCATTTTGATTCTCAAGATCGTCATAAGACGCGAGAGAAGCGCATACGTCTTTTCGATGGCATTAGTTTGAGTAAGTAATCACAAAACAAAGTTGCACATGTTCTTTTTAATCCAACAAAAGCAATAATGATTTCTTTTTATAGCACCAAATGAAGTGTGAGAATTTTCCTTGTTCAATTATTAGTTGCAAACAAAATCTAGTTCAAGTGTGTGTCCTAAAGTTCATTTTAAGCTCCTTTTGTAACAAGAATTAAAAAGGTTCTTTTTAGAGCCCAAAATGAAACTAGTAAGTCCTAAGTGTGAAAGCAATTTTTTCCTTAAGAGGAATACTGAATCCTCTAAGAGTGTCGAACAAACACTAGAGTGTTTAAAAACACTTGGTATGATGAGATGAGGTCGTCATGCTTATTTTCCTCTTCACCTTTGACCAATCCAACCTACAAGAAAATTAGTTAGATTCTACAAAAATAGAGGTCAAGAAAGTAGAAAGCATGCCAAATAACTAGAATTTGATAAAAAACATGTGTTAGAAATAAATTTTCACTTTTTACTTCCTTCCAGCGGTGCAATCCATGAAGGAATCACAGTTTGAAGTCCCCAGTGGTGCTATATAGTGCTACTTACCAATCAACATCGCTCTACAACCAGACCAGTGAGCATGAAGGCGTCGTTATTTTGACCAACAGTACAGTTTGGATTTTGACAAGATTCCAGCAAGTCAGGAAGAGTCAACGGTTCTATTTGAAATTTTGAATTATGGGCGAGAAGTCTAGAGCATCACAATTTGAACTTTTCAGCGGTGTTGTATGGCGACACTAAGTTCTCAGCGGTGCTAAATAGCAACGCTGAGCTTCTAGCAATGGAGTTTTTTGTAAACACACAAAAAGCACAGAATTTTCTCAAAAAATGTGATTTGATCTCCTCGTTCGCCCTCCTTCTAGCGCCAAAATGTGAACCTAGATCCTATACTTGCAAGAACACAATAAACAACACGTTAATAAGTTCAATGCAAGTTAGAATATAGATCCTTCAAGAAATCCATTTGAATGCAAGAGAAAAGGAATAAAATGAAGAACACAATGAACTTAAAACAAAGATGTTGAATCCTATTCTAAAACAAATCAAACTCTTAATCTCTTGAGGGATTTGGTGCCAATTTGATGTGAAAATTGGCCCTTTCCCAACTCCAATGGTGTGATGAAAATTATTTGATGAAGATTGTGATCCCTTTGTTGAAGATTGATGAATGCTCCAAGACAAAATATGCATAACCTAGTTATAAAACTCAATGAGATGGATGAATATTGGTATGAATTTGAGTATAGTAAGTTTACTCAAGTTGTGGCTGATCAAATGGGGAATGAAGTCTCTTATTTATAGAATATCGAGTTGAAGAGATGTCCAAAATGGAGCAATGTGGGACTAAGAACCAACCAATGACAAAGTGCCACTTGTCAACATGTAAATGGATGGAGGATGTGCAAGTTTTGAAGAATGTGTCAATAAATACATATATTTGAAATTTGAAATTGTTGAAATGACATTTTAGAGGGAAAGAAGGTGCATTGAATGCCACTTGGCTCAAGGAAAAAGTACTTTCTAGGTGGAGTAAATTCCTTGTTGGAAGGACAAAGTCCACTTGGATTTTGAATTCAAATTTAAGGAATATTCCTTTATTATGCTTTTTGAGGGAAAATAGAGATTTAATAAATGAATTAATTCTATTTTCTTGTGCAAGTTAAAAAAGCTAGAGGATGGGACATGAGAGGAGATTAAATTAATCAAGATTAATTAATTTAATGAGAGATTAGAATGATGTGACATATTGATTTATATTTATGGATTGATTTAAATAAAAATATGAGAAGAGTATGATTTCAGGGTTAAATAAAGATTTTTATTTTATTTCACCAAGGAGATGATGTTAGATTAAATCAAATAAGGTTTTAATTTATTTAATTTAATAAGATGACTTTAGGGATTTAATCAAATAAAATTGATTATTTAATTAAATAGGGATAATTAGATCAGACTAATTGATTTAATTAACAAGAAAGGATGACTTAATTAGATAAATGATTTATTTAATTAAGAGAGGAACACTAATGAATTTAGTCAAATAAGGGTATTAGATTAAATGGTTAGACCGAGGGATGATTTAGGATGAAACGATGTTAGTGGTCAGGATCATATGTGCAATGTCAATCAGTATATTTTATGTGTCTACAGATCCAAATGATAATAAACAGCTGCAGGTCTTTGAAAAATTAGAGGACCATATGGAAGCTAAGAATGAAAAAACTACACAAATTTCAAGTGATAAAGTTGGAAATGAAGAAAATCCTTATGTGACAAGATACAAAGAAAGTGGAGTCCAAGGAGCTGATGTTGAACACCTAGCTAGATAGGAAAATATATGTCTCCAAATAGAGGAGACAATGTCAAACCCTAGTAATCTAGAATCTATACCAAAAATTGTTGAAGAGATTCCTATTTCAGAGGACATAGAAAATAAAGTTGAAGAAGAGAAGTTCCTAAATTAACTAGAAACCGGGAACAAAGGAATGTTACAGAGGTAGAGTGAGATGAGGATGCACCTGATTGGTTGATCATGGAATTGGATTCTCCAATGGAAGTAGAAATAATGCCTCTAGATCTTAACAATTTTATAGAAGTAGATACTCCTAAGCCCATGCGTAGAGCTAAAGTGAAACATTTCATACAGAAGAATGTGGATGGAGATAGAACAATCCATATTGCTACTCCAATATCTGATAAAAAAAGACACGAGATAACACCTAAGGAGTATAAGGAAACAAGTATCAATCTTGGACACTCATCCTAGACACGAGTTACAAGGAATAAAGATGGATTTAGATGTAACGGTTGCCAGGGTACAGAAGAATAAAAAGAAGGAAAGAGAGTTGAAGGAATGGGTTGCTAGCCTAGAAAAATTTATAAAGTCATTAACCCTATCTGGTCAAGCACAAACTGAATTGCCCCAAAATCCAATACTAATGTCACAAGAACAGGTGGATGCAATTGTAGTAGTTCACCATAAAATGAATGTATTTGAAGAATGGATTGAGTATTGGGTGAGGCAAGGAGAATAATCTATTAAAGATGCAATAGGGAAGTATAAGGAAGCACACTCTTGGTCTGAGAAATCTAGAAGATTTAAAGGTGAATGCAGGTTTTTCCAGGAACAGGTTGATGCTGGAAGGTGAAATGTTGAAACTCTCATGAAAATGGATGTCCAACAATTGATAGGAGAAAATACAATTTCTTAACAAGAAGTTCAATTAATAAAAAATGGAAGATACAGTTGAAATGGGAAGGTGACACATTGATACAATGTATTGAAGGATTTGAAAAGGTCATCAAGAAATGTAATAAGTTGCTTAGTAAAGATCAAGCTTTCATTGAAATGCTAGCACGTCAAGATTGTGATCCCCAATCACTAGGACAGGAGGGTAAAGAAGCGAAATCCTTCAAGGAATGGATTGAAATGGTAAATAAAGACCATGTTTAGTTGTTATCCTGGGAGGTCATTGATGAAATCATACGATGTAGCAACACTATAGCTAGATATGAAACAAAGAAAGTACAAAGGAATGCTATTATACTCCAGATATCAGAAGAGTACACTAGGCTCAAGTTCAGTTGGAAGGCAGTACAAGGGATTTCAAAAGAACATATGCACCAAATATTGAATGCTTTTCGAGAATATCAATTCAAGAAAAGTGAAGAAAATATCCTGGAACCCAAGCCCTAAATGATAAAAGGAAGTACCAGATATCGAATACTAGAAGTGTCACATAAATATTTTGTTACAATTGATTTTTGTAGGTTTTTCCTAGTCCCAGTGGATGTTTCCTGTTTGATATTCTAAAGGATTTCAATAGCCTTGATTTATATGGAGTATTGTGTACCGAAGTTTGAAAGTGAAAAGTGTTGTTGCTGAGGAAATCAAGGCTTTGGCTTCATCTAGAATATTCTAATGACAGTTGGCATATGCCACGCGCTACATTTTGATTTGTTATTTTTGATTCTCTGGATAAACTTTAAGTTTGAACTTTTGAGGCCTTGTTCTGATAAAAGGTCGTTTACTGCTTTATTTTTATTTTATGTTCAGAATTTGTGGATGTCGGAAGAGCCAAAACTTCTTTAAGTTTTGTTCTTTTTTCTTGTTTTCTAAATCATTTTGGTCTAAAAACTTGGATGCATGTAGAATTTAATCAATATCAAATCCAATTTGATAGCTACCTATCTCATGAATCTTTGTAGCTAGTTGTGTTAGTTCAACTGAACAAGACTATGTGTTGTGTCATTTAAGGGTGCATGCAGAACCTACTCGGTGTCCAAACTAAAACCCCCCTCTTTAAAATCTTACACCATTTTATATGTTGTGAAGAAATCTAGTGAAGTATAAAGTGGTTTTCTTTGATTTTATTAACTCTTTGGGCCATGCATGGAGAATAACTAGGAGAAATTTTAATTTTCAGTATTTTTATGCTTTATTTTAGAATAGATGTTTAAATTCTTGAAAATGTTCCAAAAAATAGATAAATGGATGGAAATTTATTGAAATTGTTTCGTTTATCTATGAAATTGTTGAATGCTTAAAGTTAAATCTACTTAAGTGATAGCAAAAAAATATTGTTGATGTTCATGAAATATTATTTCAAATCTTTCGATTTCATGATGTTATTTTATGATTGAATTGGAAATCTTGGGTAGAATTCTTATGATTCTTAATGAAATTAGATACAACCATATTTCATTTGAGATTAATAGCAATATCACATCATACCCTGAAGTGAACCTAGTACGGTCAAGACCTGACTACTAGAGACTTGGGATTGAACTGAGCCAACCTTTTCCTATTACACTGACACCCCTAGGTTGCCTCTAGTTGAGTCTTTCAAGAAGGATAGGCTCTTCGTGGTTTGCTTGTGAGGAATTTATGTGCATTGTTTTTGTGAGTGACATCATCGTCAACAAGCTGCTTCATCAAAACTTGTTGACTTGGCTACAACTTGACTCAACTTGTAGTCAATAGGGTCACCATTGAAACTACTATGGATGAGATCTTCAAACACCGTTTGTACTTCACTAATATCAATATAATCACCATCTTCACATTGATATTGGAAAGGAATTTGTGACACAAATTTTCTTACGGACCTGAGAGTTCTTGCCACCTTTCTACCTTCAATCAATTCTGCAGATTCTCCTCCATAAGTTTTTACTTTGAAGAGGTGTTGTTCTCTCCAAGTAAAAATATCCTGCTTGTTTTCTTTTGTAGTGATTGAATCATATGCCATTCTCAAGTCAAAAATGGCGATCTTGTCTTTGGGCTTCCTTTCCGCTATGTTCTACTCTGACTCTGAAATTCCTGAGCGAAGATCATGGGCATTGTACCTCAATTGGTACACCTCTACAAGTATGAATCTACCCCTGGTAATGAATTCTTCTACCCAATCTCTCAGATGATTCCCATAAATAATCAACTGGCTCAACTGATTTTGATTTGCAAATGATTCTAGCATCTATGGGAGCAAAGCAGTGATGTGTGAAGTAAGTTAGAGATGTACTACCGCAAATGTCGATTTTCAGATTTGAGGGCTGCCTTGTCTTCTCCATCTTTGAGCACTCTCTCCTTCAAGTTAATTGTTGCAACCTCAGAGATATTTACATCAGCTTCACTTGTGCTTCTACCAAGGTTGGCTTTGACCAATGTGAAGTCATCAACCTCAAATTCATCGACATTCTTGTCTTCTAGAACTGTGGCAATCTCAATGAAAATCTCATTGTCAACATTCTTCTCCACGTGAACTTGTTTTTTGAGTTTTTTGTCTAATGTGTCTTAGTAGACATTATCAAACTCTACAACATTCAACTAGTAAGATGGATTTCTCCTCTTCCTACCTAAGAGGTTCTCAATCCAAGATAAAGAGTCTTGACTAACTTCACTGGGAAGATAAGTTATAGTCTCATCAACTCCTGATGAATGAGTTGGTGTTGAGATATCATGAATTGGTGAATCAAACTCCAAATCAATGTGAATTGGAGGAGACTATGATGGTGACCAAAGAATAGGAGGCACTTCTTCAACTTCTAGCACTGATCTTCGGGTGCATCCACTTGTTGTTCTTGTTGATTTCTAATAGGAGACTACATCTTTTCCTTCAAATTCATTGACATCCTACAGTTCTTTGTACCCTATAGAGGATTTCTCATCACTTTCAATATAGGTTTCCATCTAGAAGTGGAAGGTAGTGTGGTGGGAACCACTGGCAGCTCTATAACTCATATGACTACCCTCCATGTGATCTTGCTATTCAAGAATAGCTTGATGTTCTTTACAACCCAACTTGTCCTTTCCTAAATGGAGGTGCTCTCTTTGGCGTACCAATCAATTGGTCAAAGTGGTTGTTGATCAACCTAATCTTTGGAATATGTGGGAAGTAAAAATTATACATCATCATTAGATAAACCCTCCACATCATCTGATAAGAAATCAGCAATCTGAGGAAGAGTAAATCTACTATAATTACACTTGCGCACTTTAAACTCATCTTCACAACAAAACCAAAAAATTTCCATTGTAGATTTATGTGAAGAATTCTGACCAAGGTGAGCTGCCAAGAGACCCCAAGGGTCATATGAACATCTTTCTATGAGAAACTTGAGATTAAGCTTCATCATTTCATTGCTCATCAATTTAGTGGTAGCTACTGATTTGCATATGTATATACCCATCTCAAAAGGGAAATTCATAGCATAATTGTGTTTGTTATGCAAAAAAGTGTGGACTTCATGTAATTTCCTTAGGAACTCCATGAATACTACCTTATTCAATGGGTATCAAGGTAGCATGGCTAGACTGCCTGAGAAACCATATACGCATATGTAGGATAATGTGGGGAATTGGATAAACCAATCACCCCAATTTGTCATTGCCAATCTGGCATCTATTGAAAATTGTATATGCAACTCGTTGTTAAGTCCATGCATTGTATGCATCAGGAAAAGATTGTTCACTCACTTGAAATATTGATATAACTGGGATAACTCTAACTTTGAGCAATGCTCATACACCTATTGCACGCCCAAAGTTCCAACAACATTCATACCTCTAAACTAGCCTTGAAAGGCTATTAGATATACAAGATATAAAATCATATGGAATTTGTGGGCCTTGATGAATCTTTTTATCTAGTTGTGAAGGGTGTCAATGTTCAAAGTCAACTCGTCATAGTGTTCTCTATTGCTGACAATCTAAGATATGATGTGGAACATCCACAATTGAAACTTGTGTGCCTCTGCTTGACCCGTGACTCAGTTGAGCAGAGTAATTAGGACTGCAAATTCATCTTTGAACTCTCCACGTCCAATGTTCCTCAACAAGTTGTTTCATTTTTCTTTTAGCTACCTTTGTGCCATCCTTTTATGGTATTGATCCTTTTGTGCATTCCATGCCAAGTTCTCACATTCTTTAGTTTATATAATGAGGTTATTTGGACATGGTGGAATGGAAAAACATCTTTCAATGTCTCCTTACTTGAGGCTACAAATTATTAACCCATCTACTGATTGGATTTCTTGTGAAGTGGGATTGTAATGCTTGACACAAGCAATTACAAACTCAATGTTTTGTGATGAGATGGGAAAACAGTTTGCCTCAAGTAACCCAGATTGTTCAAGATTTTGGATTGTAATGTAGTCTATGCCTATCAAAGCATTCAAATCAATTACTAGATGTAATTGATGCAACTCCGTGTCAAGTGTCTTCGAGAAATCGTGAAGCAAGACCGATTTGGTCTTGAATTCTATTGGAGAGAACTTCATATCTGAAAACTCAAAGAATGATTGTGAACACGACTATGTTTGAACAACTTTTGCACAAAAGCTAAAAATAACTTTGTCAAGAGGCAATTTTTCCAAAAAAAATTGAGATATGGGTTTTGTTGAGAATGTTGTTCTAAATAGACCCAGATCATTCATTTATTGAAAAATTGAATTTTTCACGAACATGCAAGAACCCATAAGAGGTAGAAGCTACAAGAAAAAATTTCCTGGAAAATTCTGAGAAATGGGTTTTGTAGGCACATGTGTGCTGAATAGACCTAGATTGATCATTTTTTTGAAAAAGATGGTTTTTGGGAAATCCTAAAAAATGGAGGCTACAAAAGCTATTTTTGGGAAAAAAACCTGGGACATGGTTTTTCTAGCCAATTTTCTGTTGAATAAACCCAAAATGTCATATTTCTCAAAAAAATTGATTTTTCTTGAACATTCAAGAAACACAAGAAAAATGGAAGTTAAAGAAGTTGTCAAAACAATTTCCAATCTTGGAGAAGATTGAAAAAGAAAGTAACCCAAATTGATAGAAGTTGAAAATTATGAACTTATGTTTCTAAAAACTGATGCCTTGGAAAAATGGATTTTGGAAAGTTGTTCTTTTGCGCAACCTGAACTTGAATCTATGAAGAAATCTGAAAAATTCCTTCGTTTGATCCTTCAAATGTTGTTGAGGAGAAAATTAGAAAATTTTGTGTTTGTCTCTCAAAATAAACCTGTAAAATAATGAATTATAGATTCCCAAATACTTATTAAATAATGTTTGGAGGTGAAAGGAGTAGTTAACTCATGAAAACCCTAATTTTAGGAGTCATATGGTGTGAAAATATTCGTTAACTTGAAGAATCCCTAAAAATTTGGGCGGCCAGGGCATGAGAAAGTCTTCAAAAATCTACAACTCAAGTTGACTTGCTCACCACCTTGAGATAAGGTGTCCAAGTTTGGCAGTGTTAGAAAATTTTCAAAGATTTTCAAATCTTGCTTGTTTTCGGTGACTAATATCCCCTATTTGAGCATTGTTTCCCACCAATCTGTGAGCAATTGAGACTGAAAGTGAATTGATTTGGTAAGCCTAATCACGTATGAGGAGATTGATACCTCACACTAGCCTCTAACCTTGCATTTACTGCTTTCTATTCTGGGTGCCCTTCGCTGACTGGAGCGCTTTGCATCACCAGAGTTAGAAGATTTTCCAAATTTTCATCTTTTATCTTGATAAATTGCCTTTGTTTGATCTTCAACACTGGACGTTTGATAGGTCCTATCAACTGGTTGATGGATTCACTATAGAATGTGAGAAAAACTGAGAAGATCTTCTTGGAGGCTGCAAACCCTAAAAAGTATTTTTGGTGGCTTGAAATCTTGGGTGCCCCTAGCTAGCAGGGGTGCTTTTGTGCTCCAAACAACCAACTTTTAGTGATTTTCAACTTCTCCAATTTTCCTCTCGTGTTTCAATCTACAATTCCTAGTGATTGATGAATCTTGTGATCAGGATGATATATTCAATGGAAATCCTGAAGAATTCTTAAAAGGATGACTAGTTTTGTAAACCTTAAAAATTGTTTTAGAGGGCTCAAATTCTTAGGCACCCCTGGTTGACTAGGGCACCCATGTGTTCCAGAGACATAATTTTTACTTTTTCTTATTGAAGAAAACACCTCAATTTGATCTTCATTTCTGGATGATTCAGAGCTTCAGTGAACTTGCCAGTAGACTCATCATGAAGCCTAACAAAATCTGAGGACCTGTTGGAAGTCATGAAAGCTAAAAACTAAATCTGATGCTTCAAAATTTTGGGTACCCCTGTCTTGCAAGGGAACTTTTCTACTCTGGACTTGGCCAATTTTGAGTTTCTTGACTTTTTTTGACTTTCAACACTTTTCGCTTGATCTTCATTTGCAAGCGTTTGAAAAATCTCATGAACTAGATGTTGGATTTGTTGAAAAGCTTGCAGAATTCTAAAGAGGACCCCCAAAACTACAAATCCTAACAGTTGCATTGAACCCTTGAATTCATGGGCACCCCTATCTTGTAGGGGTGCTTTTCCTCTACTTTTCCTTGTGACCCTTTTGTTTCTCGTGGTGTGTCTTCACTCGATCTGCATTTCGCGGCATTTGATGACTCTTCTAGATTGGCTAATGAATTTGTTGGAAAGCCTACTCAAATTTGGAAAGAAACTGTTTGCAATTGCAAACCTTTAAAGCACTGCTAACTGCCTAAAACCTTGGGTGCCCCTAGCTTGCAAGGGGCACTTTTGTGCCCCATAGTTAACCATTTTTCAAGAATTTTCAACCTTCTCGAGCTTCGTGTTCACCATGTCATCGACTATGTTGATTCTCACTATTGGTGTGTTGATTGTGTTCACTATTGCCAACACATTGACGGTGTTCACCATTGCACGTGTGTGATAAACAAAAACTAAAAAATATTCCAAAGCATTGAAGCCTAGGCACCTTCCTTGAGGTAAGGTGTCCATCTCCAAACTTAGTTTTTTTTCCCAATTTTCAACTTTTCAAATTCCCCTCCATCGTTCACCATTTTTTGAGCACCTTTTGCTATAGATTGTTTTGTGCAACATTTGAAGCTTAGATTTTGAAACCTGGTATCTAGCCATCCTCCATTGATGACCTGGGAGGTCCTAACTTTTCTTCTGAAAAAGGGAAAGACCCACTAGAGCAAAACTAACTTTTTGATGATTTTGACTAGACCAGTGTGATTGTGACGAAAAATTAACCAATTAAAATCATTTTGAGCCATTTCTAGAAAGATCTTATTTTTAGGATTTATTTCTAAAAATAGGGGCCTGAAACCCTAATTTCAAAATTTTGCTAGCATCCTCTTGACAATAAACCTAGAAAAATCATGTGATCCATTTGTCTTTCAAAAATTTCTAAAAATAGAAAATTATTATTTTTAGACATTTTGACTTTTGACAACAATTTTACAATAGTTTGACCATTTACCAAAATTCCTTAATGAAGCAAAAATTTTAATTTGGGTACAACGTTTGGATTTGTTTGGGGACCATGTCAGATACTTATGGCATAGGAGAACTGAGAATCTTTGGATATTTAAGCATAGACCAATGTATTATCAGTTGGGCATCAAAGTTAGGATCATTTCCTAATCACCTAGTGGTTGGAATTTTCCCTAAAATCACTTAAAACAAGACTACTTAATCACCTAAAAACATGAAAAAAATTTACGAAATGAGGAAATACATTATGACATGATGTAAACATTATGGAAAGGGGAAACACATTATGAAAAACAAAAGAAAATTATTTACAGAAATTCACTCCACCCCCAAAGGAATGAAATGCTTTAGATATTGCCTATTGTATGGTAGCGGGAAGAGCCTTCCATCCAAGTGCGAGAGAATGTAAGAATTCTCCCCTATGAACTCATGCATCTTGAATGGCACTAGCCACAGGGATTCAAATTTACCATGCATTTCCTTGGGCTCATGTCTTTTGTCCCATAACAAGACTTCATCTCTGATCTCAAAGTCTCACTGACAAGCCTTCTTGTTGAAATCTTCTTCACTTGCTCTTGATGTTGAGTGATTATGTCAACTACTTCCACCCTTTCTTCTTGTAGCTTCATCAAGTACAAGACACACTTCTCTATTGGATCATTGAATTCACCATCTTCCACCATGGATGTCAGCTACAAAGCAGACAACTCTAGTGTAATGGGTAGCATAGCCTTCATACCATACATTATAATGAAAGGTGAAGTTCCAATGGATCTCTTGGGAGTAATTCTATCAGTCTAGAGAGCATCATACAATTTCTTATGCCAAGCTCATTGATTGGAATCAACTAGCTTGTGTATGACTATAACAATGTTTTTGTTTGATAATTCTACTTGTCCATTACCCTAAGGATAATAATTTGATGAATGAGACAAGCTGATGTTGTGATCAAAATAAAATTCTACTAGCTCCTCGGACAAGAAACTTGTTGCATTGTTAGTTACAATCTTGTGTGGTACTCTGAAGCGTGAAATGATATTTTGCTTCAGAAAGTCACACATGACTTTAAAGGTAGCATGCTTAGTAGGAATTTCCTCAACCCATTTTATGAAATATTTTGTAGCTATAAGGAAATAAACATGCCCCTTACTAGAACGTCCATTGATTGGACCTACAAATTCTAAACCCCATTGCTAAAATGGAGCATCAATGACTATTGGCCTAAGTGGAATGGCTACCAATTTAAGTTTTCCAACAAACTGTTGACACATCTAACATCTATGTACCCAATCATATGCATTGCGAAACATAGTTGGCCAAAAAAATTATGCTCATAGGATTTTGAATGTAGTCACCCTTGATGAAAAGTGGCCACCCCATGCTTCACTATGAAATGTTTCCAACCAACGTTGTTGTTGGTCCTTATTGATGCACAAAAAAAGTGTCATCAACCCCATGCTTGTATAGAATGTTATTCATAAGCACATAATTTTTCACTTTCAATTTCAATGTTTCTATTTTTTTTTCCATGTGGGTTGGACATTCTCCATAAGTTAAATAGTACCATATTTCAATGTACCACTCATCTGCAGAATCAACAAATAGGACCATGGGAAGGTCCTCTTTAATCTTAGTTTTTAGTTCACCATCAGCAGCTTAGTGCTTTATATCACGATCTTCTTCTATTAGCTGACATAGACCTCTCCCACAAACGAGTTTGGTTGGCTTGATTTCCAAGTCGTATTCATGAACTTTTGTGATCTAGTTACTTATTTTTGCTCCCATCTCCTGTTGAGTTAAGACTCTTACTTTTTATTGTTGGATTTGTGACATATACCATTGTATGGGAGTTTAAGATGTAAATTCTAAAATTTTTAACATCCCTAACAATGACATATGCATTCTTTTCAATTTGAGAATACTGAGATTCACTGTCTTTGTAATTGTTGCTCATGAACTTTAGTTATGATGGATTGTTTGTGCGGGAAGAGGAGTGGGTCGATGAATTTGAAATCTCCAAGTGAAGATGGTGATGGTGGTTCAAAATCTAATGAAGATGATGCATATTTCATTATGTTCCTTTACCTCAGATCTCTTGCATTAGATGTGTTTGGGAGGCATTTGCGGCCTATTAATTGCCTTTTCTTTTTCATTGGGGGTGTTTTTTTTCCCTCTGTTGTTGGCTTGGATCTTAATGCCTTGTTGAGGACTCTTGTTTGTTGCATGCCTTCTACCTACGATGGCTTTCCCTTGTTGTTGTTGGTTTTAGGTGTGTGTGCCTTTGAGTTGGATCTTGTGGTGGTCTGTAGTTTGGTGGTTGATGTCTCAATTCTGCAACAGGTGGAAGTGCTTCTCAACGATGGCCTTGTGTCTCCATTAACTTGTGTGGGGGTTTGGGTTTCTAAGAAGCTTCTCCCCTGCTCCCTTGTTGATGGGTTGCTTCTTCCAGCTCAGGTGTCTCTTTGGGTTGGTCATGGTGGGAAGTTTTTTGTCTAGTTCTCTCTTTCCACCCCTTTACTACATTTCTTCTTGTTTGTGGGGGTTGTGTGTGTTTGGTGCCTAGTGGTGTTTGTGATTGGGGGTGTTTCAAAGGCATTGTTTCTTTGTACTTCTCCCTTACTATATCTGTGGTTGGATTTCCTTTTTGGATGCATCATATAGCTTGTCAGGTTTGGTGTTTGGATTTGGTGCTTGGGTAGTTCTACCTTTGCTAGCTCCGCTTGGATCAGTTCATTCTTGAGGTACATTTCTATTTCCCTATTCACTGGTGCTTCAGCCCTCTTCCTGCCCTCTCAGCTTCCTATTGAGGTGAATATCCCTCATGTTGTGGCAGAGGTGGTGTTTGAGAGTGTAGTTAAGAGTTTTTTGCGCCAGTTGCTATCTTTCCTGATGGGAACTAGTTTGAGCCCCTTATGGGGAATGGTCTTATGTTGCCTTTGGGGCAAGTTTGTGAAAGATGCTTGCTATGTGGTATCCTGGTTGAAGATGCTCAATAGAGCGGTGATCTTGTTTGTTGATTTTCTCTCAATAACTTTCCTCTTGTTGATGGGGTTGAGACCATCTCTTATCCACTTTCGGGGAGATGGGGGTTTGTTGTTGGTGTGGTACAAAATGGTCTATGCTAGAGGATTTTTCTACTAGTTCCTTGTTGCAGGCATGTTCGATGGGAATTGGTTTTAGAGCTCCTTTAGAAGTTTTGTTTAATGGCCCTTTGTTTCTTTTATCTAGATTCCTTGGGAGGAGGTGTTTTCCTATTCTACTAGATTTATTACTTTCTACCATGTTCTACAAATGTTGTATTCAATACAGGTGAATATTCCTCCTATTAAGGTGGATCCCTCTCCTATTGAGGTGGAGCTGGAGGTTGTAGATATGGTGGGAAGTGCTTCTCTCCTTTGTTGATTCCTATCAAGGTAGAGTGTGTTTGCTCTGGAGGGAGGTTTCTTTGGTAGTTTTGGTCCCCACTTTTTCCTCTCCTATAGAGGGGAGCCCCATCCTTTTGAGGTGGTTTCAGGGTTGGTTTCTGGTTGGTTGGTGCTTTTTGTAGAACATATCTCTGCAACTTTTTCTGATTCTTACCCCTCTTTTGTGCCTTAAAGTGTTGAGCTCGTGTAAACATGGGTGTTGAAAAATTCTCATGATTTACTGCAAGAGAATATTAATGGTATTCTTCTTGTAGTTGTTGATTAATGGGTTCACTATCAAAGTATCATGTAGCAGACTCACCATCAAAGTTTCCTGTCTATGGTAAAACAACATTCAAACTTGGTGTAGGTACAAAACTTGTATTGGGTGCAACTTCAATGTATCCAATGATTTGGTTCATTCTCAAATTCTCAGGGCACATAGATAAGATATATGTGTCGATCTCATGGAAACAACAAAACATCGTAGAGTTTTTAACCTCAACTAGTTGTCTTGGTGGAGGTGCTGGAAATCGTGACCTTGAATTGTTGAAAAGTTGAAAATTGTTCCTCCTTGGTTGGTACGGTTGTTGAGGCTGATATTGTTGTTGAGGTTGATATTGTTGTTGTTGTTGTTGATATGGTGGTGTTGTGAGCAGTGTAGGTTGGCTTTGAGTAGGTGATTTCCTTTTAAGGATAGTCACCTTATTAGCTACCTTCTATAGCAATGGATCTACGAAACTCTACAACAGATGCTTGATAGCATTTATCTTCATCTAGCCAGAAGTAACCATGTTTCCTTCAATCATGATGGCAACTTCTTGTGTAGCTGGAAATTGGATTTCATTAACTGCTTTTAAGAAAAATGTTATCTGAGATGGAAGATCGTTTACAAAAATGCTCATTAGAATCTTTGGGGATGGATTAAGTGTATGAGAAAGACATGTGACAAGGCGGTTAAACCCTACCACAAACTCCCTCATAGGTTCATTTAGCTCTATCTTTGAATTGGAGAGTTGAGAAAATAGTTGATGGCTATCTTCAATGGGTTTGAATCTTTCCAAGAACTTATCACTCATGGTTTCCCAGTTTGTAATGATGCCTGGCTCTAGATGATGAAACCAATTAGCAACATTTTCCTCAAGAGTCTCTACAAAGATACGTATGGAAATATCTTCATGTGGTACATGCAAAACGATGCAAGTTGATGTGAATGTGGAGATATGCTCATTAGGGTGTTGAGCCTCGTCGTCATGACCCCAATGTTATTACCCCAAGGTAATGGGGGTGGACGTCTATGATTTCCATTTTGACTGTTGTCACCATTGTCATTGTCGCCCATTGCGTCTGGTTGGATCTCAGGTTCTTCTTGGATCTCAAGATCTATGGCAGTGCCTCTCCTCCTTGTATAAACTCTGTAAGCCAGGATTAACTATTGCCACGTAGGAGGTGGTAATAATGGTCTTTCGGCTATGAGATTGGTTTTTTCTTCTTCTTCGTCAAGGATAGTACCTGTGTTTCTCCACTAAGCAGCGTCTTTTTTTTTTTCAAATATGAAACTTCTTAGGCTATTGATGATGTATGTTTTCTCTCCTTCAATTAGCATGAAATTTGGCTGAATAATAGTAGGAGTAAGACCTAGTTCTTGAATAGGAGTAGTAGGATGCCAGATGGTCATTCCTATGTCATAAAGCATAAGCTTTCTTGAAGTTTTATGCCTTGCGCCCCACAATGGGCACCAAAAACCTGTTGGCATTTCAATTCACACCTTTGGGAATGCGTATTAGAAATAGACAGCTATGAATAGTTAGATTGCTCTTGAAATTAGGAGGGGAAGCTCCCTCTTTTGTTGATTATGCATAAAAAGAAATAAATAAACTACCTACCTATCTTTTTATCTCGGCTGAGAGCACAAGGTTATAAACCCCTTTGCATCATAGCTGAGGTTTTCTCTGGTTTCGTAACTTCAAATCAACTAAGCCTAAACTAATGATGCTTCTAACTTCTCAAGTAAATTCAAAGCAAGAGATTTTAGAAGTAAACAAGGAATGGTTGGTAAACACAAAGCTTAAACAACTTTTTTCCAAAACACATCCGAAGACTCATTTTACTTTCAAATATAAGCTAAAATAAAGTTTATGAAAGAAAAACATAAAACAAAATTAAACAAAATTATTTCCAGATCACATCTGAAGACTCATTGTACTTTCAGATGTAAGCTAAAATAAAGTTCATGAAAGAAAAGAACGGAAAGAATTGAGACAGTAGATCGGAGAAAAATAGGCATGAGATTTATTTCCTCAAAGCTTTCCAACAACAATTACATGTTTGGGACAATATATTGTAGCAAGAAGACAAGTGTACAATAAACGATCAAACCAAATTACACTTGAAAAAGTTGAACATATACTGAATAACAAAGAAATGGGAAACAAAGGATTGTCATTTTGTTATCACAAGCACGATTAAAAATAATAATGAGAAAGGTTGCTCTTATTTATACACAAACACAGGAGTAGGGAACCCTAAAATCTCCTTTTGTTAACAATCAGTCTTGCCAACATGCAAGATTTATTCCTATGTATAAACAAAGATAACTAACAATTAATTGGAATGACTAACATCAGTTAACTAATCTAAAACTAAAGAAAACTCCAACTGTATAGTAGATGTCTCCAAAGATAGACATGCATGAAAAGAGGACAGCCAATTAACTTGGAAAAGGCATCAAGTTAATTGTTGTTTTAAATTCTTTGGAGAACATTTGCATGCCTCAACTAGTAGTTCACTCTTTGACAACTTGAGCAATCAATTCCTCTAGGAAGTTGTTAACTTCCTCTACATTAGGAACACTGATACTCTTTCGAATGATGCAATGACTCTACAACATCTCTTCTCCATCCACAATCTGATTTTGAAACTCTACTCTTTTTAGCTGCTTCATCAAAACTTGCTGACATGGCTACAACTTGACTCAACTTGTAGTCAATAGGGTCACTGTTGAAACTACTATGGACGAGGTCTTGAAAATGTGTCTGTACTTCACCAAGATCATTGTAATCACCATCTTCGCATTGATATTGGCAAGGAATTTGTGACACAAATGCTCTTATGAACCTAAGAGTGTTTTCCACCTTTTGTCTACCTTCAATCAATTCTACAAATATTCCTTTGTAAGTTTTTACTTTGAAGAGGTGTTGTTCTCTCCAAGTAAAAAGATTCTACTTTTTTTCTCCTGTAGTGACTGAATCATACACCATTCTTAAGTCAAAAATGGCAATCTTGTCTTTGGGCTTTGTTTCAACTATATTCTTCTCTGACTCTTGAATTCCTAAGTGAAGATCATGGGCATTGTACCTGAATTGGTACACCTCTACAAGTATGAATTTTTCCCTAGTGATGAATTCTTCTACCCGGTCTCTCAGATGTTTCCCATAAATAATCAACTGAGTCAGTTGATTTTGATCTGTAGATGGTTCCATCATCTGTAGGAGCAAAGCGATGATGTGTGAAGTACCATGAAGTAAGTTGGAGATGTACTGCCGCAACTGTCAATTTTCACCTACTTTTCTTCTCCATCTTTGAGAACTCTCTCCAAGTTAACTGTTTCAACCTCAAAGAGATTTGCATCAGCTTGATGTGTGCTTCTACCAAGGTTGGCTTTGACCAATGTGAATTCATCAACCTCAACTTCATCAGCATTCTTGTCTTCTAGCACTGTGGAAATCTCAATCACAATCTCATTGTTAGCATTCTTCTCCATGTGAATTTTCTTTTTGAGTTTCTTGTCTGATGTGTCTTGATAGACATTATCAAACTCTACAAATTTCATTTGGAAAGACGGTTTTCTCCTCTTTCTTTCCATGAGGTTCTCAAGCCAATACAAAGAGTCTTGACTAACTTCACTAGGAGGATTAGTTCTAGTCTCATCATCTCTTGATGAGTGAGTTGGTGTTGAGATGTCATGAATTGGTGAATCAGACTCCAAATCAATGTGAATTGGAGGAGACTGTGGTGGAGATGAAAGAATAGGAGGCTCTACTTCAACTTCTAGAACTAATTCAACTGTATCTTCGGTTGCATCCACCTATTGTTCTTGTTGATTCCTAATAGGAGACTACATCGTTTCCTTCAAATTCATTGACATCATACAGTTCTTTGTACCCTCCAGAGGATTTCTCATCGCTTTCACTATGAGTTTCCATCTAGAAGTGGAAGGTAGTGTGGTGGGAACCACTGGAAACATTGTAACTAGTATGACTACCCTCTGTGTGATCTTGCTATTCAAGAATAGCTTGTTGTTCTTTACAACCAGATTTGTCCTTTCCTCAATGGAGGTGCTCTCTTTGACATACCAATCAATTGGTCAAAGTGGTTGTTGATCAACCTGATCTCTAGCATGTGTGGGAAGTAAAACTTCTACATCATCATTTGATAAAACCTCCACATCTTCTGATAAGAAATCAGTGATCTGAGGAAGAGTAAATCTACTGTAATTATTCCTATGCACTTCAAACTCATCTTCACAACTAAACCAAAAATCTTCCATTGTAGGTTTATGTGAAGAATTCTAACCAAAGCGAGCTTCCAAGAGACCCTAAGGGTCATATGAATTCCTTTCTATGAGAAACTTGAGATTAAGCTTCGTCATTTCATTGCTTATCAATTTAGCGTCAGCTACTAATTTGCATCTATATATATCCATCTCAAAAGGGAAATTAGCAGCAGACTTGCCTTTGTTATGCAAAAAAGTGTGGACTTCATGTAATTGCCTTAGGAACTCCATGAATACTACCTTATTCAATGGGTATCAAGGTAGCATGGTTGGACTACCTAAGAAACCATATATGCATATGTAGGAGAATGTGGGGAATTGGATAAACCAATTAGCCCATGTTTCTATTGCCAATCTAGCATCTACTAAAAACCATATATGCAACTTCTTGTCAATATCCTGCATTGTATGCATTAGGAAAAGATCATTCACTCACTTGAAATGTCAATCTGACTATGAGAACTCTAACTGTGAGCAATGCTCATACACTCGTTGCATGCCTAGAGTTCCAACGACATTCATACCTCTAAACTTTCCTTGAAAGGCTATTAGATATACGAGATATGAAATCATATGGAATTCATGGGCCTTGAAGAATCATATCATCTAACTGTGAAGGGTGTCACTGATCAAAGCTAGCTAGTCATAGTGTTCTCTATTGTTGAAAATATGAGATATGATGTAGAACATCCACAATTGAAACTTATGTTCCTCCGCTTGACCCATGACTCAGTTGAGCAGAGTAATTAGGACAGCAAATTCATCTCTAAACTCTCCACGTCCAACGTTCCTCAGCAAATTGTTTCATTTTTCTTTTAGCCACCTTCGTGCCATCCTTTTCTAGCATTGATACATTTGTGCATTCCACGCCTTCTCACATTCTTTAGTTGATACAATGAGGTTATTTGGACATGGTGGAATGGAAAAACATCTTTCAACGTCTCCTCACTTGAGGTTGCATATTATTTTCCCATCTACTGATTGGATTTTGTTGGTGTAAATAAAGTCTTGTACCTAGTTAATTCATTACTAGGGGACTTATTTACACATGTTAAGTTTACGTAGGTCCTAGGAAGGAATCTTTATAGAAGGTCTTAGTTGTCATTAGTTGTTATCTTATCTTTTGAAAACTACTACATGTGAACCTAGGTAAGTGTGATTAGTTGTCTCATGTCATATGATTAAGACACTTATCATAATCCTATGACATCTTGCATCTCACCTTGGCTATATAACCAAGGGGTTTCTCTCATTTGTAATCAATCACAATCATCTCATATCATTGACATTGAATACAGTTTATTCTTGTCATGTATTCATCTCTCTTTTTGTGCTTTCCATTTGGTCTCAAGATCTTGGCATCCATAGCCAATTATAATAGATTTCCTATGAAGTGGGGTTGTAATGCTTGACACAAACAGTTACAAACTTGATGTTTTGTGCTAAGATGGGAAAAGAGGCTGCCTCAAATAACCCGGATTGTTCGAGATTCTAGATTGTAATGTAGTCTATGCATGTCAAAGTGTTCAAATCAACTACTAGATGTACTTGATGTAAGTCGATGTCAAGTGTCTTTGAGAAATCGTGAAGCAAGAACGATTTGGTCTTGAATTCAATTGGAGAGAGCTACATATCTAAAAACTCAAAGAATGACTGTGAACACAACTATGTTTGAACAACTTTTGCACAAAGGCTAAAAATAGCTTCGTCGAGATGCAATTTTTCCAAAAAAAAACTGAGATATGGGTTTTCTTGAGACTGTCATTCTAAATAGACCCAGATCGTTCGTTTTTCAAAAAATTAACTTTTTTCAAAAACATGCAAGAACCCCTAAGGGGGTAGAAGTTGCAAGACAATTTTTCCCAAAAAATTCTGAGAAATGGGTTTTGTAGGTGCCTATGTGCTAAATAAACCCAGATCGATCATTTTTTGAAAAAGAAGATCTTTTGGAAACCCTAAAAAATGGAGGCTGCAGAAGCTATTTTTTGGAAAAAAATCTAGGACATGGGTTTTGTAGCCAATTTTGTGTTGAATAAACCTAGAATGTCAGATTTTTCAAAAAGTTGGTTTTTCTTGAACATGCAAGAAACCCTAGAAAAATGGAAGTCAAAGAAGTTGTCGAAAAAATTTCCAATCTTGGAGAAGATTGAAAAAGAAGGCAACCCAGATCAATAGAAGTTGAAAATTATGAACTTTTGTTTCTAAAAACTGATGCCCTAGAAAAATGGATTCTGGAAAGTTGTTCTTTTATGCAACTTGAACTTGAATCTATGAAGAAATCTGAAAAAGCCCTTCGTTTGATCCTTCAAATGTTGTTGAGGAGAAATTTTTTTGTTTGTCTCTCAAACTCAACCTACAAAATAATGAATTATGGACACCCAAATGCTTGTTAAATAGCATTTGGAGGTGAAAGCAGCAGTTAATTCGTGAAAACCCTAATTTTAGGAGTTATCTTGTGAAAATATCTATTAACTCGAAGAAGCCCTAAAAATTTGGGCAACCAAGGCATGAGAAAGTCTTCAAAAATCTGTAACTCAAGTTGACTTAGGCGCCACCTTGAGATAAGGCATCCAAGTTTGGCAGTGTTAGAAAATTTTCAAAGATTTTCAAATCTTGCTTGTTTCCAGTGACTAATGCCCCATGTTTGAGCATTGTTTCCTGCCAATCTGTAAGCAATTGAGAATGAAAGTGGAAAGTGGATTGATTTGGCAAGCCTAGTCAAGTTTGAGATTGATACCTCACACCAGCCTTTGACCTTGCATTTGATTGCTTTCTATTCTGAGTGCACTGGTTGACTAGGGCACTTTGCATCACCAGAGTTAGAAGATTTTCCAAATTTTCATCTTTTATCTTGATAAACTGCCTTCGTTCAATCTTCGACTCCGTACATCTAATAGGTCCTATGAACTGGATGATGGATCCACTACGGAGCGTGAGCGAAATTGAGAAGATCTTCTTCGAGGTTGCAAACCCTAAAACTAGTTTTGGTGGCTTGAAATCTTGGGCGCCCCTAGTTAGCAGGGGCGCTTTTGTGCTCCAAACTTAACCAACTTTTAGTGATTTTCAACTTCTCCAATTTTCCTCCCATGCTTCGATCTGCAATTGCTAGTGATTGATGAATCCCATGATCAAGCTAAGATATTCAATGGAAAGCCTAAAGAATTTCAAAAAGGATGATTTGTTTTGCAAACCTTAAAAATTGTTTCATAGGGCTCAAATTCTTAGGTGCCCCTAGCTGACTAGGGCACCCATGTGTTCTAGAGACATATTTTTTACTTTGTCTTCTTGACGAAAACACCTCAATTTGATCTTCATTTCTGGATATTTGAGAGCTCCAATGAACTTGCTAACAAACTCATCACAAAGCCTGAAAAAATCTGAGGACATGTTGGAGGTCATGAAAGCTAAAAACTAAACTTGATACTTCAAAATTTTGGGCGCCACTATCTTGCAAGGGTGCTTTTTCTACTCTAGACTTAGCCAATTTTGAGTTTCTTGACTTTATTTGACTTTCAACCCTTTCTGCTTGATCTTCATTTGCGAGCGTTTTACAAATCCCGTGAACTGGATGTTAGATTTGTTGGAAAGCTTGTAGAATTCTAAAGAGGACCCCCAAAACTGCAAATCCTAACAGTTGCATTTGAACCCTTTTATTCATGGGTGCCCCTATCTTGTAGGGGCACTTTTCCTCCACTTTTCTTTGTGACACTTTTGTTTCCCATGGTGTGTCTTTATTCAATCTGCTTTTCATGGCATTTGATGACTCCTCTAGACTAGCTGATGAATTCGTTGGAAAGCCTGCTCAAATCTGGAAAGAAATCGTTTGCAACTGCGACCCTTTAAAGCACTTTTGATTGCCTGAAGCCTTGGGCGCCCCTAGCTTGCAGGGGCGCTTTTGTGCTCCAGAGTTAACCATTTTTCAGTAATTTTCAACCTTCTCGAGCTTCGCATTCACCGTGTCATCAAGTGCATCAATTGTCATTGTTGTTGTGTTGACTACATTCACCATTGCCAACGCATTGACGGTGTTCACCATTGTGCGTGCATGACAAACTAAAACTGAAAATATTCTAAGGCATTGAAGCCTAGGCGCCTTCCTTGAGGTAAGGCATCCATCTCCAGACTTATTTTATTTTTCGCAATTTTCAACTTTTCAAATTCCCCTTTGTCGTTCACCATTTTTCAAGCATCTTTCGCCATAGATTTTTTTGTGCAACGTTTGAAGCTTAGATTTTGACACTTGGTATCTGGCCATCCTCCATTGAGACCTCAGAGGTCCTAACTTTTCTTTTGAAAAAGTGAATTAGACCCACCAGAGCAAAACTAACTTTTTGATGATACTAATTGGACCAATGTGATCGTGACGAAAAATTAACCAATCAAAAACATTTTGAGCAATTTAAAGAAAGATCCTATTTTTAAAGTTTTTTCTAAAAATAGGGGCCTAAAACCCTAATTTCAAAATTTTCAAAATTTTGCAAGCATCCGCTTGACAATAAACCCAGAAAAACCCTATGATCTGTTAGTCATTCAAAAATTTCTAAAAATAGAAAATTGTTATTTTTAGACATTTTGACGTTTTTTGACTTTTGATGACAATTTTACAAGATTTTGACCATTTTTACCAAAATGCCTTAATGAAGCAAAAAATTTAATTTGGGTACAACATTCAACAAAGAAAAATGGAATGTGTTATGAATTCATGCCAAGGGAGGTAAGTGGAGTAGGTAGTCTACCAAAATATCCCCATTGGATGATGAGTGTGAATTGATATTTATTCCTCATTGGATCATTGCAACCTAAGACAAGTGCTTGTAGACAGAGTACCTAATTTAGTGGAATAGTTTTCTTCCCAAGAATGCCTCACTGGAGAGCCCCAACATCTTGAAACACCTAACATATGATAGGGAGCCAACCAAATTCAGAGGGGTGGACACATAATGAACAAGTAGCCTTGGGAATAGAAACAACAAAACCCGTATAATTGAAAATATAAGGCAACACTTTTTATAGGAAGAAAAATGATAGGAGGAGTTGGCTAATTCAAGTTAGTAGTTCTCTACATGTAAAATAAGTTGAGTCAAAGTTAGATAGCATCTAGTTGGCATTTGATTCCTAAAATCAAGTTTAGTTAGTATTCATTCAAGATTCCATGCATGTAGTTAAGTGACTAGTTCAGGGTCATTGATTATTCAAGGAAAGTAAATGCCATCAAACTTTCTTTTTGGTCTTTTATCCACCTACACTATAAGAAAGCTGATTGTAATCATTTCTAAAATAATTTTTGGATGAATAAAGATTCTCATGGTCAGATATGAAGAAATTGATGGTTTCTCATTGAAGATCTTGGGCTTGTCTAAGTTATGCATCGTACCTTAATGTGATATTTACATTTTCATCCTTGTATCTTATTTTGTTATACAAGTTAATCTATTTTTAATAATCACTTTTTTGAACCCTAAATTGATAGTGCTAAGATTCAACAACACTATCGTATGTCTACATGTAATTTCTAGGCAAATCATGTAAAGGGCTATGCAGCGATTGTTTGTAGTTCAAATTGTTGTGTTTGTTTTTGCATTTATTAGTGGTTTTGTAGATCTAAGCTTGTGACCTAACTACTAATTGTTTGAAAATCTACCATGTGGTGTTTACGTTAAGTAATGTTTAAATTAGTTTGTTGAGACAAGGTGTTCGTAAAGCAAATTTTTGCAAGTTTGATTCTGCAATAGCAAGATCATTTCACACCATGTGGACATTTATTGACTCTTTAAATAGTTACTTCCAAGTATCTATATGAGGTATCTAAAGCATATCTTTGGAAAACTTAATTGTAGTGAATAATGATGTACATGAACCTTACTTACCTGCAACAGACATGATTAAATGAGTTTTTCTCTTAAAAAAAAAAGGTCTGCCGCAAGGGACGATTGGTCGTCCCCGAGACAATTGGGGGACATCCTAGACGTCCCATGTCATTCCCAAGATGGGTGAATGTCCCCAACTGTAGGTAGGCAAGTCCATGGGTTTTCAGGACATTTCCAAAAAAAATTACAAATTGGGGACGCCTAGGGGACATCCCCTAGTCATCCCCATGTCCTCTGAGACTTCCACAAGACACTGACGAGGGTTTTAGGCCTGGGGATGCATCCCTGGGTAACACTAGTTTGGACTATACATAATTGATTTTGCAATCTTATGTTAGATTTCATTACTACCTTTTCATATCCATTGGAGCCCCTTAAATAAAACAACTAAAGCACTTGCCTACATGGCTATTTCAAACATCTTTTCAACTTGTAGGTTTAAATGACTGAGTTAAAAGACCTTTCAAGTAGGGTTGCCATTGGCATTCCAACTTGTTGGCACGTCAAAACACACATCAACACTTCCCATGTTTGAAAATCCCACCCCCCTCAAATTTGGTAATATCATATGCTTTCTCCATGATTGAAGCAATTCCCCTCCAAAATCAAAAAATGTATACCCTCTTCTTCCATGCACTAATGCAAATGCAAAATATGCATGTGTTTCCCTTTACAACATATGCATTTGAAATGATGTTGAACTCTTTCAATTAAGTGAATTAACGTTAAAAGCATCAATCAGAGCAATGACTGGGATGTTAATATTTGGAACATGCATAGGTTGTATCTCTACTCAACAAACAACAAACTAAGAGTGGTAAAGGTCCATAAGTCATTTGTTTGCACACACTCACAAGGATTTTCACTTTAAAAACATCATATGATCATGCATATACAAGCCAATGAGGTCAAAACTACTTCATACATAGCTCAACTCCTATCTCCCATGCCCATTCTTATGCAATGACACCTAAAACAACATTTGCCTTAAAATGTGTGTAGTTTCTAGCAACTTAGGATCTCTTTCCCTCTTGGTATTATCTTGCAATGTTCTTTCTAATTTTGTTCAACCCATCTACACAAAACAAAAACAATATCACTACTTGAATTTTTTCATCTCATCTCAAATGTGAATCGTAGGTTGGATTAATGGATGCTCCAACACCATGTAAAAAAATGGTAATGCTTGGATGGTTTTATTGTATATATAATGAGGAAATCGGTGATTTTTTTAGTGGCTAATGTTCGCCAATTGACTAATAGTTGAAATTTGGGAATCCAAATTTGGCTAATAGTTCAAGTTATAATGTGACCTAAATTGCCACATTTTTATAAAATTTTATGTCTTATTTAAATTGCCAAAGAATTTATTTTATTAAACTTTTTAACTTAAAAATTCGGCATAGTATTTGATACATGATTAAATCAAATTCGCCTAAATTTTATAATTTCTAGTAGAAATCTAAATTAATTCGCCAATAGTATATCATAATTATTAGTTACTTTAGGGCCATATTTCAAACTTTAGTTGCCTCCATTATTTAAAATATAATCTAACAACCCTTTTTGTATTTCATGAGGTAAAGTGCACCCATAATCTATAATGCTCATGGGGCCTAAATTAAAAGCAATTTCGAGCCCCATGAGAATTACAAATCGCGGGTATATTTTACCTTGTGGATTATAATGAGGGTTGTTATATTATATTTTAAATCAATGTTGGCAACTGAATATTATAGTCTACCCCTTACCCATCAATCATTTCCACCCTCGAGCCCCTACTTTTCCATGACAATTGTTTTTTAATGTAAGGATTTGCCATCATAATTGATGCATTTCCCTATTATTTTCCAAGATTTGTTGAGATTTTCTACAAAAATTTAGTGATGTAAAAAAAACCGTCAATAAAAAATATTATTTTTTTCGAAAAAAAGAAAGATTTGCCAATAGAAATTAATATTTTTTTCAAGAAAATGAAAGATTTGCTACAATTTTTATATCTTTTATTGAGGGAGGGTTTCTTAAAGTTATCATTGGAGGAAATGCTATTACACATAACTGCATGGACACAACCCAACTTACTTCCTATGGGAAGTTAAATGTTTATTACTGACCAAACTTAGGACTTAGGGACTATCTTGGGGATGTGATAATAATCTTTTAACATTAAGCCACCTTTTGTGTATTCTATTTTCTATCTTCAATATAATTCTCTTCTAATTTGTAACTAGATGTTTAGATGCCAAAACAAGGCCAAAACATGTTTTGAAAAACCTTTGCATCCCTCTTGAGCAAGGGGAAGATTAAAGCATACTCTATTAGGTCCCTTTGGTTTTTCTAATATTTCAAGCTAAACTAGGCTCTAGTTTGAGCCAAGGGGGCCTATGGGATTCCCAAAGGATGCATAAGGCCATGTTCATTAGAAATTGGATGAGTCAGGCATTCTCCTTAGCTATAAAGTTCTATATAGATTTTCCACACTTGATTTGGGATGATTGAGTGTTTAAGTTGGCATTAGTAACACTAGAACACACACACAACATGAGTGGAACTTGCTTCATCATTAAGTCTAGTAGGGATCAAGTGATTATTTTTTTTTGGGCACTCACACTACAATCCAATGTGGCTAGACCTATTTTTAGATATCACTACCTCATGGGCATATGATTAGCTATACATCATCATTGTCATCTCTTGTTTCAGCTAGGCCTTATAGAGAGTACAAACTAGAGATTTTACACTATGGACCAACTTCTAAATTTCAAGCATAAGCTTGATTTTGTCATCCAATGTCTAGGTGGGTGTGGGGGATATGCATGGTTGACTTGAGAATGATGGTCATTCTCAAGGTTTCAAATGATGTGGTCATCTTTATGATCAAGCACATATGGATGATAGAGATATATTTATGCAATAGTGAAAAAAAATCATGATTTTCCTAGTTATTAGGGTTCTTCAATCCGCTTTGGTCTTTGGGACTCTTTCTATGCTCAATGGCTCGTGTACCTAATTGAGATCCTAAATCTTAAACTTGAGACCTTCACCATGTATACAGCAGGAATGCTTCTCAGGATGTTTCAGGTTTGATTGAGGAAAGATAGTGATATGAGTTGAAGATTTGCGTCAGCATGATCTTCATCAAGTTTGCTAGAGCCTTTGTATATTACTCAGTTGTATATGAATTAGCTTTAGCATGGATTTTATTACTTCTCATTGGAAGATTAATAGAATAACAGAAAATGAAAGAAAACAAACGTATTCAGGGTACATTTTTCATGAAATGACACATTTAATCCATTTGCGGATTGGCAAGCTACTGATAGTATATTCTGCAGACTCAAAAATCAGGAAATACATAAAGCATATAAAGCAAAAAAGTGACCAACCTAAAAAGGACTTGATGTTTCATTTTCTAGTGGATTGGATCTTAGAACAGTGACAAAAAGAATCAAACTAATCTTAAATGGGGCTTTCATATATAATATCGTATGTTCATTATTTCAGGAAATTGCACTTCCCATATAAAGTCTGTGCTCCTACAGTGTAATACATTCAAGCTTTCATAATATTTTTACATCTCTCTACTGTAATGAATTTTGACTCTTCCAGGAATCCTTTCAATATTTTCCGAAAAGGATTTAACATTCTTACAACATAACCATTTACATTTAATTTAGTAAATCACATCGATATTAGGAACTTATTACAATATTAATAATAACCAAGAAAGGCATCTTTATCTATTGCCCCTTTTTCTTCTTCAAATTTGCATGTGATACAAGATGGAAAGAAAATAGTTCCTTATTCAATGACATGTAAACATGCACATGAAATTTTTCGAATGTTTAAATTTTACAATAATACTTGTACTTACAAAAAACAGAAATTGTTACAATGAGACCCACTACTGCTTCTTAGTGTGGGAGAAGTTGCAACCAGAAAATTTGTGAACTATTTCATGTCAAGGTTGTACAAAAATACAAGATAGTTCCTCCTGGTATTCATACCTGTCAGGCACAGTAAATGAAACAAGTAAGATACTAAGGATATTGAAAACAGGGTTTGATTGCAAAATCATCAGACAAATTGAGTGTCAAAATCAAGTACATGGCAAAATTAGAATAAGTGTAATCGTACCATTTAAACAAATTTGCTTATTTGGTCTCCAGTTGCACAGCTGTATGTTAGTTGTAAACACAAAAAAATACATAGAAGGAGCTTTACACTGGAGGCAATGGCCGACGACATGTAGGGCATTCCATTTTTATATCCATCCATCTTTGCAAGCATCCAGCATGGAAGAAATGGTCACAAGGAGTTATCTGTATCCATATATTAAGAATATAAACTTCATAGAAAAGCAGTTCTCCATGCCTTGTAAAGACACCCTTAAAACAGATTCCCATGCATAACACTAACAAACTTCACTATCTGTCCACAATCTATAAATATTAAGGGAATATTACTTACCATGCATTCACTTGTCCGCTGCACAGTATCAACAGCAGCCATGCAAATCACACAATCGACAACATGATTACTGTCCCGGTCAGCTCTCCGGAAGTAGCTGTACTTCTCAGGTAAGATCTGAAGAATTCAAACTTAAGAATGTAAATACCAAAACACATATTCACTCATAATAACCATGCCATGGCACTGCAAAATATCTGATATCCTATATTTTAATACATATTTCAGACATCAAGGGAGGAACCTAGCAGTGGCAAAAATTTAGAATTAGTTCCTTACAAGATGCAACCATGAAATGATAAAAGTAAAGATATTCCGCAGAAAGGAGAAAGTAAAGGGTCAACTATGAAAAATAGAAAGGAACCCAATGAAAACAGTGCAAATGAACTTTGATTATATGTTCATAAGTTTTAAGTGCCAATGTAGGATTTTACAGCAGTGTTAACTGCTGCTTCAAGATCCATTGTTCAATTATATTCCATGAATGTTATAATAGCCCCAAAAAGTATCTTAATGTGAATTTGCAAATTAACCAGACTGCCATATTCTCTTATTTCTCTACAAGTCCCTTATTTTACTATGCTTAACTATTTATAGCTTCCAATTATAGCACAAAATGTCTAGCTCCAGCAAAAATCTCTTAACAGAACACCTTATCAGTGTCTGCAACTTTGAACTGCTGGGTGACCTAATCACTGGTTCATCAGTCCAAATCAGATCTGGGGAAGGTGTGGCATGCAACTACCCATCTTAGGACGTCGTAGCTCTGGAAAATCTGGATGGGCATCAAACTCTTCATCCACTGGCAACAGCACCAGATCTGGAATTATGCAAAGGCATATTGAAGTCTGCACACAAATTCCCAGGTCAAAGCCCGAGTCTGGAAGGAGGATTGCAGCTGACATTAACCCTAGAAGGTGAGGTAGTGTTCAGTTCACTCCCGGCACAAGAGTTATTCCCCGAGTCTGGAAGGAGGATCGCAGCTGACATTAACCCTAGAAGGTGAGGTAGTGTTCAGTTCACTCCTGGCACAAGAGTTATTCAACCTGGTCAGCGACATTGAGGGTTTCACACCTCAATTTCTCAGTGTAGAGTGTTGTGAAGGCAGATCCAGTTTTATTTAGATGACAGCACCCCTGTGTGTCCAGTGGCCCTCCAACAAGTGAGTGCAGGTCAGAATCTAAGGGTTATTTTTTCCTATGTTCCACGGCATTTCCGGGACGGGAACGGCAGGATGGCAGGGTGTTGAAATATGGTAGCTTCAGTCAGATATAGAAATGATGATCATATGTGTGTGTATATATATATGTCAGTATGTCAGTATGTACACATATATATATTAATTGTATACATCATCATTTATATCGAAATCTACTACATTCCAAGTATATTATCGATCTGCATTTAGAGGTTATTAATTGTGGATTATTAGCATTTCATGTTTCATATAGGATCCCGATCGAGCATCATTATCGGTGATCATTTCCAGATTGGATATTGTTTATTTGTGCAAGATAAAATCAGATCGAACTTAGTAAGCATTTATGTTTATTAAGTAACCAACTCCGAATTGTTGATCGGGTGTTTAGTTTAGATGAAAAGGCACAATTCATGAGACATCTCATGAACGGACATGCCTCCACTTTGTGGAGACATGTCCGCTCATGGGATGTGTCTCTTCCTTATATATTTAATGTAGATCCGATCCACAATTGGAGACATCGAAATCAATAAATGTTCTGCTCTTGTAGATCGAATACCTTTAAAGAAAATTCAGACTTGTTGAACTCAAGGAATTAACATGGTATCAGAGCCAAGTTAAAAATTCACAAGTCTGAATTTCTTAATCTATATCCTCTTCCAGGCGCATACTCCACCAGTTCAAACGCAGCCGGGAGATTTCCGATGGCATGATGGCTGCGTAGCCTCCGGCTCTTGCCATCCTTATACACCACACTGCTACACTCAAGAAGGATTTGATTATTTGAGAGTTATTCGATTATTTGGGAGTCATTCATCTTATGTTATTTGCAAGAAAATCAGGATATTTGGGGAAGACAGTTTACACATTCTGTCGCCGAAACAAAAGAGAAGTCTTGCCGACAACAGCCTGTAAGATAAATTCAATCGCCATGACATCTGAAATGTCTTGCCGATAGGCAACTCAGACATTTCAAAGTGGATCGGGGAGACCCTGCCATACTCATGCCGATATGTGTAAGCCTGAATGAGAAACAACCAATACTTGTGATATGCAAAAGGAACCATCCTGACAAAGAAACCATCTTCCAAACTCTGTCAGACAAAGAACTAGCATTCATAACATGAACCAGAAATCTCAACACCATAAATTTGAAACTTAACAGATAACTTTCTGTAATAGCCAAGAGACATCAAAGAAATGCCATTATAAATCATAAGGATCAGAGATTTTGTCATCAAGGACAAACCATAAACACAACTGAGATCCAACAAACTCCCCCTTTGTCCTTGATGGCAAAACACAAATGACTCCCCCCCTTTTTGCCTCAATGACAAAGAATAGAAGAGAAGAATGTGCATTGCCATGAAACACAACTGAGAAGCCAACCAAAATATCATGAGAAACAGCTGCAAAAAAAGAGTAGTGCAGCAACCAAAATTGTAGGAGAGCTGTAAGTGAATCAAAACATATAACATGCTCCACCTAAGCAGTAGCTTGGAGATTCAGTGAAGTCATGATTGAGAGATAACTCCCAATCGAAGTCTCAGCCTTTCAAATAACTCTTTTGCTAAGGGCTTTGTAAAAATATCGGCTACCTGATCTTGAGATCCAACAAACTGTAAGCAGACTTCATTAGCCAAAACCTTTTCTCGAAGAAAATGAAACTTAATAGCAATATGTTTCGTGCGAGAGTGCATAACAGGATTTTTTTAAATATTTATCGCACTAGTGTTATCACAAAGAATGGAAACAGGTTTAGAAACATCAATACCCATATCTGAAAGAGTCTGACTCATCCACAGAACTTGAGTACAGCATGAAGTGGCAGCAATGTATTCTGCTTCAGCAGTAAAGAGAGAAACAGATACTTGTTTCTTGCTGTGCCATGCCACTAAACGATCACCAAGAAAGAATGCAGCACCACTGGTGCTTTTCCTATCATCCAAACAACCAGCCCAGTCAGCATCAGTATAAGCAATCAAAGAGAAATCATTGCTCCTAGGATACCAAAGACCATAATCAAGAGTGCCCTGAATGTATCTAAAGATCCGTTTAACAGCAGTAACATGAGTCTTTAGGTGATGCCTGAAAACGTGCAACAGTGCAAACTGCCTGCATAATGTCAGGTCTAGAGGCAGTTAAATATAAGAGACTGCCGATCATTGATCTATATTCCGTTTGATTTGTACCAGGAGAATCATCAACCTTAGTAAGTTTGCAACCAGTAACCATTGGAGTGCTAACTAGATGGCATTCATCCATCTGAAATTTCTTAAGCATCTCTCTAGCATATTTGGATTGAAAAAGAAATATTCCACTCTCACATTGAGAGATTTGAAGACCCAGAAAGAAGTTTAATTCTCCTAACATTGACATTTCAAACTTACATTCCATTATTTGAGAGAATTTTTTACTCAAAGTGACATTATTGTAGCCAAAGATAGTATCATCAATGTAAATTTCAACAACTAAAATATCAGAACCTTCAATTTTAACATAAAGATTACTGTCTACACCTCCTCTAACAAAGCCATTAGAAATTAAGTGACTGTCCAGCCTAGAGTACCAAGCTCTAGGTGCTTGTTTTAAGCCATAGAAATCCTTTTTCAACTTATAAACATGGTTAGGATTATCTTTGCATATAAATCCTTCAGGCTGTTCAACATAGACCTCTTCATCTAAATAGCCATTCAAAAAAGCAATTTTGATATCCATTTGATAAATAGTAAAGTTTTTGTAAACAAAATAAGCCAAGAATATTCTGATAGATTCTAGTCTAGCAACAGGTGCAAAGGTTTCACCAAAATCAATACCTTCTTGTTGAGCATAGCCTTTGCAGACAAATCTTGCTTTGTTGCGAATAACATTACCATTTTCATTAACCTTGTTTCTATATATCCATTTGCCTCCAATGACATTCTTGTCATCTGGTCTTGGGACTAACTCCCAAGTCTGATTTTTCTCAATCTGATCAATTTCTTCCTGCATAGCATTAAGCCAACATGAGTCTATGAGAGCTTCATTAAAAATTTTAGGCTCAAATTGAGTAACTAGACAGAAAGCAATTTGTGCCTTTTCATCAGATTCTGCAGCCTTTCTTCTAGTTTGAACTCCTGCATTTTTATCCCCAATAATCTGATCTTTGGGGTGATATATAGCTAGAGTTTTCGAAGGAGCATGTGATGCAACCTTTTCAGGACTTGCATTTTCATTTTTAGGGCTCACTGATTCAGCAATAGACTTTGTTGTTCCAGCTCCTTCAGAAATTATTTCAAATTCAAGTTCTTCTTCCTCATTATTTTGCAAAGATTCAGCATTCAAATGTGGTCTTTCATCAAATTTTACATTAACAACTTCAACAATCTTATTAAGCCTTTTGTTGAGACATTTATAAGCTTTGTTGTGAGTTGAGTATCCCAAAAAGATACCCTCATCACTTTTGGATTGAAAACTTTCAAGATTATCATCATCCTTTTTGATAAAACACTTACTTCCAAAAATTTTAAAGTATTTGACAGAAGCAGTTTTTCCATACCACAGTTCATAAGGAGTGTGTTTAGATTTCACCCTAAGCTGCACTCTCTTCAAAATGTATACAGCTGTATGAACAACTTCTTTCCAATACATATCAGACAACTTAGCTTCATCTAGCATGGTTCTAGCCATTTCTTTTAGTTCGTTTTTACGTTCAACTACCTGACCTTTTCACACATCGCCCCATCGCAAATGGGGACCCCTGGTTCTGCTAGTTTTAGGGTTTTGTCTCCTTGCAACGGTTTCATGAGGTCATCTTGTTCAAAGTTTCAAGTCACCACGAGAGTCATCCGAGCCAAGTCAATAATCCATGCTCGAATCGAGCCCAAACGCTCAAGAGTGCTCGAAGGCCTAGGATACGAAGATCGCTGTGCATTCGCCAATACACTTCCTATTTTTAGGGAATTTTAGGGAATCTGCTTTTTCGCTTTTTCGTTTTTTCATTTTTGGCATTTTTGGACCAAACGGGGTTCCCTATTTTTTAGGGATTTTGTTTTTTCTATTTTTAGAAAGTCAACCCTGGTCAGCGAGTCAACTTTCCATCTTTAGATCCAAAAATCAACCAAAAAAATTGAAAAATCAAAGAGAAAATCGAAAAATCAAGTGAAAACCAGAAAAAGCACGGAAAAATCAGTCAAAAATCTGGGAAAATAGAACTGAAAAGCATCAAATTCTGGAAAATCAGTCCAAAAATCAGTCAGATCTGAGTGAAAATCACAGAAAAATCAACCAAAAAGAATGAAATTAATGTCAAAATTCTGGCCAAGTCTGGAAAATTCGCCATGTTCAGAAGCTAGCCCTTGAAAAGATGGACGAAGGAGAAAATGTCATGGACTATGGAAAGTCCGCCAGCCATGAAGGAAGGAATGGCAAGGACTATGGAAAGTCCGCCAGCCATGAAGGAAGGAATGGCAAAGACTATGGAAAGTCCGCCCAGCCACGAAAAAAAAAAAAGAAATGTCTAGACTCCTCCAAAGTCCGCCAACCTTGAAGGGAAATGTCCAAGACCTTCTAAAGTCCGCCACATCTTGTCTAGGATCCTTTGAAGTCCGCCATACTTCAAGGAGGTAAGTGCCAAGAGGTTAGGAAGTCCGCCATGCTAAAGGGGAAATGTCTAAGACTTAGAGAAGTCCGCCCTCACTTTGGCAAGAGGTTAAAGAAGTCCGCCTAGACTTAGAGGAGGTTGGAAGGTGGTCTTTTAAGTCCGCCATACTTTGGCAAATAGGTTGGAAAGTCCGCCTAGGCATGTGGAAGAAGAAAAAATTGAAAATTTTACTAAGTGTTTGGTGCCCAAAAGAAGAAATCCGAAAATTTGCCTAAGTTTAGAGGCTTAAAAGGTGGAAAATCGAAATTTTGGCTAAGTATTATAACATTTTCAAGAGGTAGAATGCTAAAGTTTGAAAGGCAAGTGCTAAAGGAAGTCCGCCTAAGCTATGGCAAAGGAAAAAAATGAAGTGTGCCTAGCATAAAAATGGAAGAGAAATTTAAAAATCGTCTAAGTATGGATATCTGGAGAAAATGTTATAAATTTGATAAATTTGGCCCGAGAAAAATGCACAAGGCAAAGAGAAAGGAAAGATCGCCCTTGGCCAGAAGGGATAAAATTTGTCAAGCGTCAAGGAAATTCACCTAAGAAAGACATCCAGACAAAGACTTTGCCTAGAGAAATTCGTCTGAGCGAGGAAAAATTTGACTTTGGTAGAAGAAAATAAGCTCAGTGCAATTAAAAATTCACCATGGCAGGGAAAAATAAGGATCTCGCATAACAATTGTCGACGGAATGGCTGAAATTTTGACTTGGCTAGACGAAATTGAGAACAAAATTGGAAAATAAACTTTTAGCCGGAGAAAATGAAGAGAAAATCGAAATAGCCATGGGTCCAAAACGAACGGGTTGGAATAAATTAAAATATTTTAATATTTTAATAATTTATTTTCACTACTCAGAAATTTAAATGACATTGGACAAAATAAAGTTTGCCAAAGATGTTTCGGAAGAAAATAAATTACGCCGGACAAAGATAAAATCGGATGGGCAAAATTAAATTCGCCATGAATTTAAAGTTGGAAAAATCGAATTTAATTGAATATTTAATGAATTAAAGATAAACATTTCAAGCAAAAATCGAATTTTTGAAAATCAAAGAGATTTTCCTGGATAACTCGACATGGATTCTTTTTGAAAAATAAAGGAAACTTGCCTGTTTGAACAAGAGAAAACAAATCGAAATCAAGAAAAAAGAAGGCAGTTGCTAAAACAAATCAAGACCTTCAACATTATAATGAGTTTTAGCAACTCATTTTTCACAAACACAGCTGAAGAAAAGTTGAAACTCTCTCGAAAGTCTAAGGCAAGTGATTATTCTGTAGGCAAGATCGAATCTCCCAGAGGAAGAAGAAATTTTATGCTGAAGAAGAATTATGCTCGAGAAGTGAAAAGATTTAATTGCTGAAAGTCAAATTCTTCTGTGCAAGAGGGGCGCACTTCATCACTTGCTTTTTGATTTATTTCTCGAAGTTTGAATCTGATTTGCAGCCGGAAGTCTTTTACTGAGGTTTGAAGTGCAATTGAATAAGTTCGCCTTTCTTCTTCTGTCTCTTTCATGTTGGATATGTTCTGGCTAAAATTTCAACTTCACCCATTTACTTTCAGCTTGCTTTTTCGTAGAAATTTAATTATTTAATAATCTAAAAGTGAAATTTTCGAACCCATGGCATGAAAGTAAATTATTTTAAAAGGTCCTCGTATTAATGTTAATATTTTTGACTGCAGGTTGATGACCACGGTAGGCGAATCATCAAAGAAGGCAGCAATGAAGTTCACCAGCAAAGGTGCCCAGCGAGAGTCTAAAATTAATTCAAAATGGAAAAATGTCGCAGACACCGATCTGGGACATGTCGACTTCGAAGAGTTCAAAAAAAGGATGTATGGACAGAACAGACTTCCGACACCAATAGCCAGGCGGATGGTGAGAAATGGGATTTTTCAGGCAGCTGGATTCCCGCCCGCAATAGATTGTGCAGAATTGATGGTAGAATGTGCTATCAACTATGATGCTCAGAAGAGGCAGATCATTGCACCTGGCGGCAGAATTTTGGCACACTTGAGCGAGGTGGCAATTCAAGAAATTTTCGGCATCCCAGCACATTCTCGGACTGTTTATAAGACCAAGGAGGAAGCTAGGCATTTGTATGACAGTCAGCCAGATTTATGCGCCACAAATGTTAACAAGGCGTGGATGGACAAGCCTAAACCGTCAATAAAGAAGATGCCTAAGAGGCCACGCTGGACAGACTTCAAAGAGGATTATGGGGACATCATTTTGATGCTGAACAGAATAGCTGGCAACCCTCAAGGTACATTTTTTGAGAGCTAGATGTACTACTTCATAGATGAAATCATTTCTCGCGTAAAAATGTTCAACTGGTCTCGAATGATAAGTAACAATCTTCACAAGCAATTGATCAATTTGGAAGAGACTAAGTCTTTTCACATGAGCTCGTATATTGTCTACTTATTGGCCAAATCATATAAATACTCAGGATTAATTTGCAAGGGCAAAGTTGGCAGCGGAGAAAACGAACTCAGACCTTATGACTGCTACCCACAACTCCAACTGAAGGAGAAGTCCCATTTCAGAAGGGTGCATGATGCTTTCTTAATGCATATTACCAGAGTACTTCAAGGAGGAGTGCATCAAAGGCTGAGTCATGAGGCGAAAATTTTGATCAGTAAATACGGATCCTGGTTCATCCGGTTTCCAAAATTCACATATGTCAGGATCCAGGGATTTACTGGAAATCCCTATAAGTTGCCCATCTATCCGACAAATCGGATGATTCTGCTCGAAGTCCTGAGGCAACTAGAGGAATATCAAAACATCCAGAGGCCAACCAAGAAGGCATCTGTTACATTCCCATTTTTCATCGGGAATATGTTAGAATCTTGTCCGTCAGCACAGGCAGCTGAGAGCACCAAGTTGGAGATCCAATGGTACCCGTTCAAGGCCTACAAGTCCAGGGCCAATTTTGACCCACATCATCACATCCGGGCAGTGGATGGGAGAAGGTACAAGCATAGGGTGGAACTGGAGGACTTCTGGGCAAACACTGCTGATGAATATGAGGTTAGAAGGAGATTATGGTCAAGAATGCCAGTTGACTTCATGAGGGCAATTGAACTTTGTCAGGTGCCTGACCAGTTGCAGGACAATGGGAACTACATCCAGCCATGCTTCGAAGAGAGTCGACCTCTTCCTCCCGTAAGGTGGTCAAAACCTGAGCACTCAGACTTAGCAACCTTGATGAGACCAATGACCAAATACTCTCAGTGGTGGGTTGACCATCATGTCCAGGAGATGAGACAAAAGAGAATAATGCTCACGTATGATTTACTGAGTGAGACAAAATCATATTCCTCCAATGTTGGCGCATCCCATCAGGATTTGGTTGAGATTGGAGAGAAAAGGAAGGAAGTAGTTCCAAGTGTGGAGCCTATTCAGAAAAGACAGAAGGGAGAACCATCCCGTTCTGCAATGTCCCAAAATATTGACGAGCTGATGGCCACCATTGATGAATCCTTGGTTGAAATAATCATACCTCCTATAGTTCAGGAGGAGAACAATGAACCTATTCAACTGGATGACGAGGAGCCCTCATCACCTACGGGCACGGAAATATTAGGTTCAAATAATGAGATGGAAATCCGACATAATGACTTCGAAGAGGGAATGATTTCCGCTCTCAGAGAAGTAGTGGATGTTCCAAATCAAGAGGATGTTCAGGTAGAAGATGGAATTGAGCAGTCTACCATTCTAGATTGGCTGATAGAAAGGATGAAGATCCAGGCGCCAGAAGAAGCCCAAGAGGAAGATGATACTGCGGACTTCTTGGCAAGACTGGAACGGGTTGCAATTAAGAAGCCGGCCAAGAAGTTTTCCACCATTCAGCGGGACGAGGCAGGCAGTCGTTCCATACACATCGCAGTACCGACAGTGGACAAGCCACAGGGTGAGATCACTCCTCAGGAGTACGCCATAACCACCATAGATCTTGGCCCAACTACAAAGGGTCAGGAAGTGGAAGAACTAGATAATTCCGTCTCAACTGTCAAGGCGAGACCGGAAAAAGAAGTGGCGAAAAAGGAGGAGTATAAAAAGGAAGTCGAACGCCTGAAGGAGTACATATGGCATTTGACCCAGCCACTTGATCAGGGTGATGCAGTAGCTCCTCCCCTCCTTAATTCCTCACAGGAGATAGCCAAGGATGTGGAGCACGGGATGGTCATAGCCAAGGAGGCTCAGGAGTGGATGATAAGCGAAGGCATGAAAGCAGCCTCGTTCATGGAGAAACTGGCACTTGCCTATGGGCGGACCTCTTCTTTTCTTTCCAGACTTGTTGATATGGCAGAGACATGGGAATGTATTCCAGACATGCAGGAGAGGCTTATTCCAAGCCTTAGGGCCCTGAAAGGCCTCCCAAGAGAAGAGTTGGTTGAAAGAAGGGCGATTGTTGCAGGAGCAGCATATGATTTTCACCATTGGTTTTGGGCAGTGACTATACGGAGAGAGGTTCTAGAGAGGGTGAAAGAAGATGGGCTCAGAATTGAAGAGCAGGTCAAAGAAATCCAGAAGAAGATTTATATGACAGCTGCAGAAGTGTTCGACCATGAGATTGTCCGAGAGAACGACATGCAGCTGGAGAGGTTGAAATGTAAGGTTCAAGAGGTTTTCTTCTTGGCCACTGGACCAATTCTGAGACGGGACTTCGCGAAAGTGGCGAGTCTCTTGACCATCCGGAATGATTTTGTGAAGCAGGAGGCAGATTGGGCAAGCACCTTCGAGGACTTGGATGGACTGGAATTCCGGATTAGCATGCTGCCGCCCGTCACGATGTAGGAGGTCATTGCAGTCGTGTCCAGGTTCATCGAGTGCAATGCTGACCAAGCAGATAGGGACGCCTCTCCTTGATGATAGCTCCAATTGCCACTTCACTGCCTGTTACTGATTGTTCACTGACTGATAACTCATGTTATTTTGGGCAACCCTAATTAGGGTTGGGTTGTAATAATCTTGGCCGTTGATATTGTTTTAATCTCGGCCCTTCATTTGATTTTTGAAACTCTATATAAACTGGTGACCTCTCACTTTCATTTGTGTGGAGACAGTATATGAAATTGTTGCACTGAGACTATTTCCGATAATAAAAGCTCTTATGCATGATTTGCTTTGAATAACTTTTATTGTCAAATAGTAAGCGAGGTTGCATATCTTCTTCCTCCATAGATTAAAGTTAGAATTAAGTTAAGAAGAATTTGCTTTTGAGTATTGGTTAAATGAATGAGAGATTGATCGTTTAGATTCAATGGTGAAGTATTGCTCATACTTTCTTCGAATGGATGATTTGCATTCGATGCATAAAGTTAGCCTGAGCTTATAATTGTGGACGCCCAACTTCGGTCTCGTTCGAGATTTGAAAATTATAATCACACCCCCTTGAAGATTGCACCCACTTTGCGTATGTTGTCCAACAGGGGGCGAAACAAAGTGTGGTTTATCCCTTTCACCGAATCTTTACTGTCTCTTAAATTCTTAGGCATAAAATAGATTCTCTAAACCCTTATCCTTTTGCTATTTTTTGAGATCCAAATTGAAAGTCCCAATTGAAAAGAGTCTTTAATGCTAAATCCACCTAAGTCCCAAACTTGTGAAAAGTTCTTCAACGTAAGTCCCCTTGTTTATTACCAGCAAATCACAACGCCCATTGAGCTTATCCACACGTCAAGACCTGACAAAAGAAACCTTGGAATCGCCATATGATCTTCTCGCAATCTTAGCATACGCGGTGGTTTTTCAAGAGAGGATAGAGTGTCTCTAGACATTTTATTCTGTGTGTTTGGTGAATGATAAAACGTATACCAACACTACCCCATTTTGTTGAGGTGTTTTAGTTGCAGCATACTGCCTTTTAATACCGTGTTGTTCACAGTAATCAATAAACTCTTGGGAGGTGAACTCACCTCCTTTGTCTGATCGAAGGCATTTGAGTTTCAGATCAGATTCCTTTTCAACCATTTTACGAAAGATTTTGAACCTTTCAAAGGCTTCTGATTTATGCTTAAGAAATGTGACCCAAACCATTCTAGTATAATCATCTACAAAAAGCATAAAGTATTTTTCACCATTAATAGACCTTGTTCTAGTTGGTCCACATAAATCAGTATGCACAAGCTGTAAAGGTTTTGAAGAAGAATGTTCTTTTGTCTTGCAGCTGATTTTAGTTTGTTTACCACTTAAGCATTCTTTGCACACAAAATTTTCTGGCTTGTTAAGAATTGGTAAACCTCTAACATTCTGATTCTTACTGATTCTAACCAGATTTTCAAAGTTTATGTGTCCTAATCTTTTATGCCATAACCAGCTCTCTTCAATTTGGCCCATTAGACACATACCTTGAATATTGTCATTGCAAGATGAGTCAAGGAGATTGTACACATTTCCTTTTGTCCTTCCAGCTGCAACAACCTTTCCAAGCTTGTTCTTAATCTCACATCCCTGCGAATTAAAAAGAACATGATAACCACTATCACAAATTTGACTAACACTTAGAAGATTGTGCTTGAGACCTTCCACATAGTGCACATTATAGATAGGAGTGTCTTCATTCAGAAGAAGTGAACCTCTACCTTTAATTTGAATACCAGAGTTATCACCAAACTTAACATATCCACCTACATAATCTTCAAGTTTTATAAACTTGTCCTTGTCGCCAGTCATATGGTTAGAACATCCACTGTCTAGGACCCATAAGTCCTTTTTCTTGGAATGAAAAGCATTTTGAACCAACATAGTTTGTTCAATGTTGTTGACAGTCTTAGGTTTCCAAACCTTTTTAATTTTCTGTTGTTTAGATTGCAGATCAGTTCTGCACTGTTTGACAGAATGTCCTAAAGTATTGCATTTAAAACATCTGATCTGTCTAACAAAACAATAGTGTTGCCTAAGACCAAACCTGGGTATTCTAGAATTCATAAGCCTACAAGTGCTCACCTTATGACCAATTTGTTGCAGAAAAAGCAATAACCATAGAAAAAAGAATTGTCTTTGTATGAAGGTCTATTACCTCTAAAAAACTTAACATGATCCTTACCAGATTCTAATTGATTTGAACCTGAGCCTTTGACTTCAATAGAGGGGTTTTGTTTTGCTTTGTCAGTTGAGCATTCACCTTTTTCAAAACCAACACCAGATTTATCTTTATACACCTTTTGTTTGTTGAGCATCTCATTCAATTTTAGAGTGCTTTCATATTTTTCTATTTCCTTCCTACGAAGGACTACTTCTTGTTCCAGTTTTTGAATTTCATGATCTTTGCAGCTTACAGTCTCTCTAAGACAGACTTCAGCTCTTTTAGCTTCTTCAAGCTGAGTTTTCAGAGAGATCAATTCTTGATCTGGTTTATGTTCTTGAGTAAGAACTTGTTTTTTGAGTTTTCTGACCTCTTGAAGAGCACATTTCAGCTCACTTTCAAGATCTACTTCACCTTCTTCAGTGTCAATGGTGTTAGAATCATTTTGCTGAGTAATTTCAGCCATGAACAAAGTTTCAACTTCATCAACTGATGAATCTTCAGACTCAATATCAGATTCATCCTTACTAAACAGACTTTTCTTTTTAAAATTGAAGTTTCGTTTAGGTTTGAAAGCTTTCTTCTTAGGCTATATTTCAGTTGTCTCGTTGTCATAGATTTGATCATCATAGGGACAATTTGCAACAAAGTGACCTATTTTGCCACAATTAAAACATTTAAAGGGAAGTTTTCCCTTATATTTTCCTGATCCCTTTTTAAATCTTCTAACGAAATGAGATTCTTTAGAATCAAACAACTCTGATTCACTGACATCGACTTTTTCTTTCTTTTCAGAGTTAAAGGCAGTTTCTTTTCCTGTTGAATTGTTTTTGCTAGTTCTCATTTCATAGGCAGTAAATATTCCTTGCAGGCTGTCTAAGGTAAGCTTATCAAAGTGTTTCTTTTCTTCTAGGGCTGAAACCTTAGATTCAAATTTAGATGGTAAGGACCTAACAACTTTTGTGACCACATCAAATTCATTAACCTCTTGACCTAGACCTTTCATTCCATTGACAACTTCATCAACTCTTAGGAAATATTCAGCCACTTTCTCATCATCCTTCATTTTCAACTCCTCAAACTGATGTTTGAGAGTAATGATTTTTGACAGTTTGACTTTCTCATTCCCTTGATATATAGTTTCAAGTTTTTCCCAAATTCCATGAGCAGATTTGCAATGCATGACTTTAATGAACACATCTTTAGTTAATCCACACAAGATGGCATGCTTAGCTCTGGCATTTGTTTCATACTTCTTTTTCTCAGCAGCATCAGTGGGAATAGTGGCTGGTACATTGTAATCTTCTAAAACAATGCTCCAAACATCAACATCAAAAGAAACAAGAAAAGCTTCCATTCTTATTCTCCAGAACACATAATCTGTTCCATCAAATAACGGAGCTCTGGTTACAGAGGCACCGTCTTGAGAATGTGCCATTAAAAACAAACTCCAAGACCAAGATCAATCCAAGGTAATTAAACCAATCAGAGGACCCTATGCTCTGATACCAACTATTGGAGTTAAAATGACACTGAGAGGGGAGGGGGGGGTGAATCAGAGTCTTAACTATTTGACCAATTTTTCAAATATTCAAACACAGCTCAGATTTGATCTCAATATCACTCTAATTAAAGCATTCATGAGTTGAATGTAATCATTCATAAACAGAATTGAGAAAAATAATAACTCAACAGTGAACTGAAACAACAACAGCATAGTAAAACGGAGAGAACACAGAAGAACAAAGAGGCACAATATTTTGCCGAGTGGAAAACCCTCCTGGGGTATAAAAACCACTCCCTAAATGCCTTCCTGGCTTAATCTTATAATCAACTGTTCACAATGCCTTATAGGATGATTTTTTAGCACCCACTCAAGGAGCACCAACCCCTCATTTGGAGATATCTATCTCAAGGAGTACCAACCCCTCAAATTATGTTTTGAACAATAATAATGATTCAGAGGGTTTCTCTGTTTTCAGTTAAGAACGTATCTCTCTGTTTTCTCATCTACAGAATACCTTAAAGATTCAATAACTGAATCCCTAAAATACCTCATAGAGAAGAAACTCACAATCTCTGCATCTTGTTATACAGATTTTATTGCAGAGTTCTATCCATATATTTTCATACAGCCAAGAAATGATTATCTCAGAATTACATCAACAGTCGAACAGAAAACTAAGTTTTCTGCTTCTATATATACATCTTGATTTACATGCCAGATAGGTAACTGTCTTCAGGAGTAACGGCAGAACAACCAACCCAACTAAGAGCCGTTCTCAACAAATCTGTAACATGTGAGATCATTTCTCTGCATAAAACGCACAACTGTCCACCACAGAAAATCATGACCTCTAATGCATGAATGACAATACTCAGTCAGGGCATCATATTGACTGAGATGCAGAGAGCAGTTAAGAAAAATGGTGATAATAAATTAATATGCGCAATATGAAACGCATGAATAAAAATACCAGACATATTTGTAACTCCCATGGCTCCATTATCCACTGTTGAGCTTCCAGTCAGAAATGCACCAAATAAACCTTTCATAAACCTCTGTAAGAACCGTTACAGTCAGCAACAACAGAAACGTAAATACTCATGATGGCGGCTAGGCTAGGGTTTGATACCCAGCTAAAAGAATAAACTCAAAAAGTTTGCCCTATCCCTTTTTTATTTCCATCGATGACACATTATGCCGAAGGCAACTTTAACGTTGCCAGACATTCAATTCGCTTTCGCTGTGACACATCAGATTCGGAGAGAAGACATATCGAATACAACATGCTACGACCATGGACTTCCTTAGTATATTATTCTTTCGCTGAGACATGAGGAAACTTCTTACCGAGATGCCCTTTAGTTTCATTTCACTATCGCTGTAACATACAACCTTCGGGGAGACCTCTTGGAGAAAGTTTGAGTCATACCGAAAAACTTCATTCACTCGGAGTCGCTAAGACCTCCCTTCGAATATCACAAGCTCTTACCGAAAAGTATCCATCCACCAAGGTCGGTGTGACATTGCACATTCGATATAACATTTCGCCGAAGCAGTAACCTTATGCCGATAAGACATTCAATGCAACAATCGGTGAGACTTAAAATCTTCGAAGAGACAATATACCGAATACATTATGTTTGGCTGAAGAAAACTCCTCCATGTGATGTTCGGTAAGACAAAACCACTTCGCCAAGACCTATTCCGAAACCGCTCAGCTCTTGCCGATGAAACTCCATAAGCACTAGTCGGTGAGACCTAATCCTTTTCGTTAAGACCTTTCACCGAAGCCTTAGACTCTTGCCGATAGACTTCCACATGCACTAGTCGGGGAGACAATATGATTTCGCTATGACCTCAGCCCGACGGCCAAACTCATGCCGATATAAATTATTTTGAAGCGGGTCAGGGAGACATAAGAAAATCGATAAGACTTTATCCCGACAGTATAACATATGCCGATAGAGAACACATTTTGTCGCCGAAACAAAAGAGAAGTCTTGCCGACAGCAGCCTGTAAGATAAATTCAATCGCCATGACATCTGAAATGTCTTGCCGATAGGCAACTCAGACATTTCAAAGTGGATCGGGGAGACCCTGCCATACTCATGCCGATATGTGTAAGCCCGAATGAGAAACAACCAATACCTGTGATATGCAAAAAGAACCATCCTGACAAAGAAACCATCTTCCAAACTCTGTCAGACAAAGAACTAGCATTCATAACATGAACCAGAAATCTCAACACCATGAATTTGAAACATAACAGATAACTTTCCGTAATAACCAAGAGACATCAAAGAAGTGCCATTATAAATCATAAGGATCAGAGATTTTGTCATCAAGGACAAACCATAAACACAACTGAGATCCAACAATCTTCTGATATCACGAGTAAGGTGATATCACTATATACTTGGTTAGTGTTATCTTCCCTAGCTAAGAGGAGTGTTGAAATATGGTAGCTTCAGTCAGATATAGAAATGATGATCATATGTGTGTGTATATATATATGTCAGTATGTCAGTATGTACACATATATATATTAATTGTATACATCATCATTTATATCAAAATCTACTACATTCCAAGTATATTATCGATCTGCATTTAGAGGTTATTAATTGCAGATTATTAGCATTTCATGTTTCATATAGGATCCCGATCGAGCATCATTATTGGTGATCATTTCTAGATTGGATATTGTTTATTTGTGCAAGATAAAATCAGATCGAACTTAGTAAGCATTTATGTTTATTAAGTAACTAACTCCAAATTGTTGATTGGGTGTTTAGTTTAGATGAAAAGGCACAATTCATGAGACATCTCATGAACGGATATGCCTCCACTTTGTGGAGACATGTCCGCTCATGGGATGTGTCTCTTCCTTATATATTTAATGTAGATCCGATCCACAATTGGAGACATCGAAATCAATAAATGTTCTGCTCTTGTAGATCGAATACCTTTAAAGAAAATTCAGACTTGTTGAACTCAAGGAATTAACACAGGGGATGCATTTCGGAGACTGCAGTCAGAGGGCCATTTTTGGGGGACACTGGAGGGACAGCAATGTATATATATATATATATATATAGAGAGAGAGAGAGAGAGAGAGAGTCAAATCTCTACAAGTTAATAACACCAGTATAACAGCAGCAATATAACATGACAATGTTAAAATGATGTTGGATTGACGTCTATAGGAGCCTGCATGCCAACCACATTCCAAAAAGAATTTGTTTGTTTGTAGTTTGTACTTCTTATACAATACCACACTGTACCAGACCATGGCAAATGTGTCTTTAATCTCTTTTGCACTCTAATACCATATGAAGAATTTTGGATTTTGATGCATTTTTGAACAATGAAACATTGAAATCAGAAATCCAAATTATTTATGTTAATATTAATTGTTATAAAACTTATATCATTAACTATGAATCTGAATCACAATATATTTATTGCTGTTATACTACAGTCGTTGCTGTCACTGCTGTCATGATTAATTTAATTGTTATTATATTGCTGTTATAGTGCTGTCATTATATATTCATTGCTGTTGTTATAATGTTGTCGTGTTACATTGCTGTTATAATACTGTCATGATATATTTAACAGTGTTTTTTTAATATTATGAACGATTATTTTTAAAAACATTATTAAAAATTGCTTTTCAAAATGGGACGCCTAACCATCCCCGGAACAGTTAGGGGAGGTCTGAGACGTCCCCGGCCGCCTTGGGGACAGCCAGGCATCCCCTATGTGTTTCCTGCCATCCCCGATTTTGGAGACGCATTTTGAGACATTTCCGCATTTTCCAGATTTGGGGGTACGTCCCCGAAAAGCCTCAAGGGACAAGGACGGGGCTTTGAGGGGTGGGGATACATCCCCATGTAACATAGTTTTTTTCAGATCAGGTCACTGGGTATATGTAGAAACTCGTTTTCTCACGATTTCGGAACTAATTGTTTTTGCTTTTTTTTTAGTGTTTTTTATTTTTTTGTGGTTTTTTGCTCATGAAGATATTGGTGCAATTTTGAAAGAAAATGCTTGCAAAATTTAAATAAAATATTACAGTGCTAACTATGATGGAATCTAATTGATATATTGATGCCAGAATATTTATTGTTCTTCCAAACTGATTACATCTATGATTGGACAACATGCATAGTAAAAAGCAATAACATTTATCTAGAAAACCTAGTTATTGCAGCCGCCAAGATTGGTGAAGTTTGAGTACGGCAGACCTCAAAAGAGTATTCTCCAGCCTCGAGATTGGTGCAGGCTATCCCAGAGATTAAGGTGTCCCATCTTATGACAAAAGAAGACCAAAAAGCAAGGCGTCCAAGCTTGTAGAAGAAGTACGGCCCTCAAGCTGAGAAGTACGGCCCTAAACCAGCAATGCATAAATCCATACCACCTTGGGAAATGTGCCAGATGTATATCAAACCCAGCGGCTCAAGAATATCACTATCTTTGGACAATTATTGAATCAAACCCTAAACAATAACTACACGATGAACTCTGTAATAACTTCTAAATGAAGCTATTCAACCGCAGGCAATAAATCAGCTGATATTTCACAGCCTCTGAACTGCAAACACTGAAGATGGCTCGTTCTCCAATGCAGATGACAACTGAAACCCTTGGCTTCGTTCTCTGAAAAAGAAATTGGGTAAAATCGATTTTCATATCATAATGAATGAAGTTCTCTCAAAGAAAACTTATATCTTCTCAATTGGGTCGATTTCCTTCAAAAAAGCATCATTTAAATAAAACTTGAATTTCACTTTTAATCTTTCCATAGTTTGGACGCCCTTTTAATTATAATAATTAATTAAAAAGTGGCCCCTTCTTCATGATGGTCGACCCCCTTCAAAAAGTCACTTAAGTTATAATATTAAATTATATTATAACTTTATAATATAAGCTTCAATTAAATTAATATTTATTTTGGCAAATAAATATTAATATCCCTTTCAATATAAGTCCAAATGACAAATCGTCTGAAGCCGGATGATAAGTGACTGAATCTGCATATGACCAGACCATACTGCTAAAAATAGCAGGGGTGCTCCGCTGAGTGTCTCTACTTACTAAAAATAGTAAGTCAAGCAAATGATGTCCAAAAGACCCCGAACGAAAGCCAAACTGACTGATTCTGATAACTGAAGCCAAGCCATGCCTCAACAAGACCCTTTATCCACCCTATCAGCCTACGAGGGCCACATAATAGGCTAATCTCAAGAACTGAGAGATGTCAACTAGAAGGGGACATTACAGTATACCCTATCATTTGTAATTGCATTATCAGCAATAAATACCATGTACTCATGATCAGTTCTAATTTACTGTTTAAAATCAGATTTGAATATGTTATTTGTTGATTATGTGCCAGTTGTGTGTGTGTATCTCTGAATTGAAGTTTTCAAACTTTGTTAAGCGTGAAAGTGAAGTGAACAGACAGATTTGCTGTTATACCGCTGCGTGTTGGAGCATGGAGATCTGAATTACTTGAAAAAACCCTGTCAATACTGGTTAGGGCAGCAAGGAAAAACCCTAGGCACATAACATATTCACTATAAACTATAAAGTGAAGGACAATCTACAAAGTTTAGTTAGGAGATATTCTTGCATATCATCCTTGTTTGGAGATTCCTCATAGAGAGGCAGAGAATCATCAAAGATAAGCCGGATATAATTATCTTCATATTAGATGAAAGATTCGCCAAAGATAGATTGCTGGATCCTTTTCACCTCTTCTACATCATCCTCATTGGGAGATTCATCACAGAGAGGAGGTGAATCAGTGAATATGGCATATCATTATTCTGTTTCATTGAATGAAGATCCAATGAAAAGAAGCTAAAACAAATTGCATTTTTTTAAATTAACTTGAGTGGCCAAGTTTTTACTCTCAAGTACTTAAGAGCCTATTAGGTTTAGCTTGAACGTGAGTAGAAGCTCAACTTAAGTTACTCTCAGCTATTTGGAGGAACTCCTTTATGAATCTATACAATCGTCCTCTAGATCCAGCCATGCATCTATTTAATTTTTCTATTTCTCTTTCACATTTGAATGAACAATAAATTCATCACACGCATTAAAATGTTAATGATTATAAAATCTGAACATTTCTCCAATTTTAAAGTAAATCTAAACCCATGTTGTTGAAACAAATCAGATTTCTCATTTAAACTTCTTCAAAATGCAAAATGCACTATTTGATTTCATTCCTCAAATAATTATAAAATTTGAATAACTTGAAACTGCAGCACAACAGGACTTGCAGCACCACAAATGTTCTTAAACTTGAAAATTTGCACCTCCCTGCAAATTTTCAACCCAACCTAGAAAAGTTCAATTTCGGACACAAATCATAAGGTTGACCAAAAATGGCTTATAGTGATCAAATAATACTTCAATGGAAGAAGGAATGTTCGATTGGTACATTGGAAGAAAAGATCAGATGGGCCCTGTTGATGTTCTCAAGCAGCATCGGGATTATCTTCCAGCCCGATCTCCTTTGCATCGATGGATAAATTATATAATAGCCTTTGGCTATTTAATTTATGATGATATCCATTATGAGGAGGCGCCTCATTTATTTAATATTTAATTATTGCTAAGATACGAATTTTTATGAGTTGTGAATTTCCTTGAGGCCAACTTCATGTGTGTTGGAGACATGATTTTTCAAGGAGGCCGACTTGGAGTATTGAAGAGTCACGTCCTCTCCCTTCATCTTGTATATATGTTCGATGGTCTTTCATTGTTTCACATTCATTCATTTGTTCATCACAAGTTCGATATATATAAGTGTGAGTTTGTCTTCAAGTGCAGATTGATATTTTGTGAAAGGCTGAGTTTATTATCAGCAGATTTTATTACATTATTACTGTGTTAGCATCAGATTGTGGTGCTTCTAATTGGCCTTCATATCGGCCTCTTTATAAAGGAGACATTTGTGTTGACATTAAATATATAAGTGATATATTGTTGCTAGGTTTTTCTCCCTCAAGTGGAGGGTTTTCCCAAGGTATATGCTGTGTTATTGTGTCTGATTTTGAATTAAATTCTGACTATCTAATCTGATCATAAAAATTAACATGGTATCAGAGCGGGTATAAGAAAGATCGTGATCAGATTTATTCAAGTAGCGCTCCATTCTTATTCTCATCCTAATTGCATCGATCTTGTTGTCAAGATGGTGAACGGGCTGAAGATCGAAGATAGTCTTGAGGGCGCCTCTAACTTCACATCTTGGAAGTTTAGAGTCATGCTAGCATTGGAAGAAAATGAGTTAGTAGAGTTCGTGGAGGGCGAAGTTCCCGAACCTTCAGATGAGAATGAGAAGCCTCAATGGAAGAGGAATGGCACTAAGGCGAAAAAGATGTTGGTTGATTCCGTGAAAGATCACATTGTGCCAATCATCTCCAAGTTAAAGACAGCAAGAGATATGTTCAAGATTTTGAAGGAGATGTATGAGATCAACAACACAAGTCAAGGTCTTGCATTAAAGCAACAGCTTCATCATATCAAGATGGCGAAAGGAGAATCCGTCATCTCATATTTCATGAAGATCACCGAGTTGAGAGATCAGCTCTCTACTATTGGGCATATTGTTGATAGCAAGGATTTGACTATGTTGGCTCTCAATGGTCTTCCTTCATCTTGGGAGTCATACATTCAAGGAATAAGTGCGAGATCAAAACTTCCTAAGTTTGATCGGTTGAGAGCAGATTGTATTCAAGAAGAGTCAAGGTTGGCTGCGAGAAGTATTGGTCAAAGCTCTACTAATGAAGACATTCATGTTCTTGCTGCTCAATCCTCGAAGAAGAAAGGGAAAGAAGGAAAGAAAGGCTATTTCAAGAGGAATGGAGATAAAGGACCTGATGGTGCTCCTGCATTCAAGAAGAAGAAGGCCCTCTCTCGTGTTCAATGTTTTAGATGTGACAAGTATGGTCACTATGCAAAGGATTGTCCAACCAAGCCTAAGTAGCAGGCTTCCATTGCAGATGTTGGTGAGATCTCTCCGCAAAAGGATTCAGATGGTTTCCTATTCTATTATGCTCTTTTAAGCAATGTGCCCACCGACAACAATACTTGGTTGATTGATAGTGGTGCTTCTTGCCACATCACCAGATTTAGAGAGCATCTAACTGATTTGGTGGAGAGAGATTCTAGTGTTCAAGTAATTATTGGAGATGATGCTAGTTATTCTATGAAAGGAGTTGGGACCTCCTCTCTTCACTTGGATTCCGGCATTTCCTTGTAGTTGAGTGATGTTCTATTTGTTCTGGGTATCAAGCAAAACCTTGTCTCTATCTCAGCCTTGGAGGACAAGGGGTACCAAGTTGCATTTTCTGAAGGTGAAGTTCTTGCATGGCCAAAGAACTCAAATATCAAGACTGCTCAGGTGATTGGAGTTCGTCATGAGAGCCTATACAGACTTTGCACCCACCCACTTCAAGCTCTATTGCATGATTCATCAAGTTCGTGTGATATTTTGGCATAGAAGATTGGCTCACCTTCACTTTCAAGCACTACCTACCATGGAGAAGATGGTTACGGGCATAGTTGAAAAAATCGCCAATAACTCGCCAAAATCGCGAGTAATCGCGTGGCAACAGGCTGGGCGAGTAAATCGCACAAAAACTCTCAGCCGTGTTTTAATGAAAAACGCGCAGCGATTTTTTTGCCAAAAAACAGCCAAAAAAACTTAAAACGTGGCCTTTATTTTTAACCCTAATTTATTCCTCTTCAAAAAAAAGTGTTTGCATTCCATTCGTTCATGTCGCGCGACCCAGGGCAGAGGAAAAACGACGGCGGAAAGAAAAAATGCGACGCACAGTAGCAAGAAAAAACGTGACGTCGACGGCGGATCTTCATTTCCAGAAAATCATTTCCAGAAAACCACTGCGCACAGGAATCCGACTTGGTGTATGTATTAAATTATTTTAAAGTTCATTTATTTTTTTCATAGTGCCGTCCGTCGTTTTTTCTGAGAAATTTTTAATACATTTTTTATTTTAATAGATCTTAAATTTAATACAAATTTATAATAAATTTTAAACAAACAAATTTATAATAATTTTAGTTTTCTGTTTTAAATTTACAATAATTTTTTATTTTTTATTATTATATTGTATAAATTTTAATATGTTTAAATTTTAGTTTATTTATTTTTCTGTAATAAATTTATAATAAATTTTAGTTCATTTTTTTTTTTTAATTTCATAATAGTTTTTAATATTTTATAATATAGTGTATAAATTTGTAATAAATTTTAATTCATTTATTTTTCTGTTATAAATTTATAATAATTATTAATATGTTATATTGTATAAATTTTAAGAATATGTTTAAATTTTAATAAATATTTTTCAAATTATTTATTAAATTTAAAACAATATTATTAAAATTAAAAATTACGTCAAACTTTTAAACATATGATATCATTGTCTTTTTCAAAAGAAAAAACATTATTATTTAATTTAAAATTATGTCTAAAATTTTAATAATGTTTTTAAATTTAAAACATTAAAAATTAAATTTACATCTAATATTTTATTTTTTTATCATAACAATTAAACATTATATTTTTAAATTATTTGAAAATAACTTAAACTTATATAGACTTAAGTTAAAATTTTGATAATGCTCAAGCCTATACAGAAATTTGAATATGAATTTGATAATCATTCATGTTTATAGTTTTTCTTCAAAATCAACTGCTGCATGCAGATTTATTTACCTTCACTTTTTATCTCTTAATGTTTATCTTGTCTCTCTTTTGCTAGGTAGGTATCTTGCTAAAAGAATATGGCTTCTACAAGTAAAAAGAGTGGTGGCAAACCAAGAGATCCTTGCTGGAAACATGGAACACCGGGTGCAATACGAGGAGAGGTTATGTGCAACCATTGTTTCGAGACTTATTCTGGTGGCATAAACCGGCTGAAATACCACCTTGCACGAATCCCTTGTCGAGATGTTGAACCATGTACAAAGGTACCCGAAGAGGCTGAGATGGAGGCCAAAGCACTCCTTGCAGCATATGACCAAAGGAAGGAAAGTAAAAAGAGAGCAGCAGAGGCAATGGCAGCCCCATATGCAGATTTCAGTTCTACAGGGTCACAAAGGGCTACGGGAAGCTCTTCTCTTCGGCCACGGATACGAGGATTAGGATCTGGAACTATGGGCAACATCGGTTCTAATTTTTTTGTTCCGCGTAATACTCCTAGTGCACAACCTTCATTGGAAGGTACTTCTTGGAATAGAGAATTGCAAAATGAGGCGAAGTTGGCATGTGCTAAATTTTGGTACTACAACGATATTCCATTCAATGTTGCTTCTAGTCCTTATTGGGAAGAGTTGGTCACTACATTGACTGTGGCAGGTAAGGGGTTCAAGGCCCCAAGTCGTTATGAGTTGAGTGGGCCATTATTGCAGAATGAGGTCCAAAACACACACAAACTAGTGGAGGAACAGAGGAGAAATTGGGAAAAGAATGGCTGCACCATTATATCTGATGGGTGGACAGATGGCAGAAATAGGACACTCATCAACTTTCTAGTGGCTTCAGGGGGACAATTGGTATTTCTAAAATCAGTTGATGCCTCCAATGAAACAAAAAATGCAAAGACCTTGTGCAATATGTTGGATGAGGTGGTGATGGAAGTGGGAGTTCAAAATGTAATTCAAATTGTGACCGACAATGCAGCTGCATATGTGGCAGCCGGTAAACTTCTAATGGCGAGGCATCCCACATTATCTTGGAGCCCTTGTGCTGCCCACTGTCTTGACTTGCTCCTTGAAGACATAGGGAAAATAAGTTGGGTGAAGAATGTGGTTGAAGATGGAAGGAATATCACAAAGTACATCTACAATCACACATGGGTCCTAAGTCTCATGAGAGAGCACACTGATGGTAAGGATCTCGTGCGATCAGGAGTCACACGCTTTGCCACCAATTTCCTCACCTTGCAGAGCATTTTAGCTACATTGCCCAACCTCAAGCGCATGTTTGTGAGTGAAAAATGGCTTGAGAGTCCTTATTCCAAGAAGCCTGAAGGAGATAAGGTTAAGAAGACCATTTTTGATGATAGATTTGCAAAACAAATGGAGGAGATCATCAAAGTAAGTTTTCAAACATTTATTGATGATTTATTTTATTTCTTTCTAATATTATAGCTTGCTGATTTTGTTAATTTTTTTATATTTTAGGTGTCAGAACCGTTGGTTAGAGTTCTACGATTGGTGGATGGGGATAAAAGCCCCATGGGGTATCTATATGAGGCCATGGATAAGGCCAAAGAGGCAATTCAACATTTATATGGGTCAAACAAGACCAAATATGAACCCATATGGCGCATAATAGATCGGAGGTGGAACCGACAACTCCACCAACATATTCATGCTGCTGCCTACTTTTTGAACCCCAAGTTTTATTTCTCTCCTACTTTCAGAGCAGATGCAGAGGTTAAAGTTGGCCTCAATACATGTATTGAAAGATTGGTTATAATGATGACCTTCGAGATCTCATACTTGATGAGATACAGAGCTATAAGAGGGTCGAAGGGCCATTGTTTTCTTCCAAGGATTGCATTCGTAGGAGAGACACTCTACAGCCAGGTAACAAATTTATGTGTTTAAAATTATTTTACTATTTATGACATTATGTTAATGTTTAAGTTTATTAAATCCTTACTAAGTTATAAATGGTTATCATTGCAGATTTGTGGTGGGAAGATTATGGTGCCACAACGCCTAATCTTCAAAAGGTTGCCATTCGTATTTTATCTCAGCCTTGTAGTGCATCTGGTTGTGAGCGCAACTGGAGTTGCTTTGAGGCCATTCATACAAAGAAGCGCAATCGGTTGACTCAAAAGCGCTTGAATGACCTTGTCTACGTGCGCTACAACCTTCGGTTGCATGAGAAGAAGGTAAAAGGGTTGAGTTCACATGAAGCACTTGACCTTGATGACATTGATCCATACTCAGATTGGATTGCTGAGCCTGATGAGGTCAATGTGGAACCATGGATAAGTGATGATGAGTTTGCTGAGATGGAGAGGGAGGCAGATGCAGCTGAATGGGAAGCAGAGGTGGCAGCCTATGAGGAGGAAGGCGAGCTTGGTCAGCCAATAGAGGCTGTTTCTTCACACACACAATTTGATCCTATCCCTATGGATGAGGCACCTATTGGGGCACCTGTTGAGGCTTCTATTGAGGACATTGCACCTATACCATCTACTTCAGTACCACCCACACAGCAGCGACAAAAACTTTTGAGTTTCAGTCGTAAAAGAAATTTAGGATAGATAATTTTTATTGATACTGAAACTTGAAGTTGATATGTATTGAGAAGTCGAACTTGTTTTTTGGTCTATGATACATTGATGATTGATACGTATTAAGGTTTTAAACTCTAATTTTGATTTATAGATGATGAAATCAGTAAATACATTGATGATTGATATGTATTAAACTCTAATTTTGATTTATATATGATGAAATCAGTAATATGTTCTAAAAATTCAGTTTATATGTGTAGTTTTTAAGAATATTTTAAAAAATTGTGTATTTTCAAATGTTCGATAAATTTGCCGAGTTATTGCCGAGTTTTTCCCCCAGTTTTTATCGAGTCCCGAGTTTTTAAAATTTTTGGGTCTGCCGAGTTATTGTCGAGTCCGAGTTTTCCAACTATGGCTACGGGCGTTCCGAAATTCAACCAGGAGCATCAAGGCACTTGCAAAGGTTGTGCAATGGGTAAGAATACTAAAGGTCCATTTCATAGTAGTGAAAGTAGATCTAAATGTATTCTAGATCTTATTCATTCTGATTTAAGTGGTCCAATGTTTGTTGCTTCTTTAAGTGGTTTCTTGTATTACATTATTTTTATTGATGACTACTCTAGAAAGACTTGGATTTATTTCTTGAAATCTAAAGAATCTAAGGAAGTTCTTGGGAGGTTCAAAGAGTTTAAAGCTTAGGTAGAGAACTTATCCGGGAAGAGGATCAAAATTTTGAGATCCGACAACGGAGGAGAGTACATCTCTGGAAGCTTCCATAACTTTTGCATTGAAGCAGGGATTAAGAGGGAGTTCTATGTCCCTTACAATCCTCAACAGAATGGTGTTGCAGAAAGGAAGAACAGATTTATTGTAGAAGCAGCCAGAGCCATGATTCATGACCAAGATCTGCAAACCTTCCTTTGGGCTGAAGCATCTAGGACAGCTATTTATGTTCAGAATAGAAGCCCTCATGCATTTTGGAGAACATGACTCCCGAAGAAGCATTCACAGGGGTGAAACCGGAAGTAAGTCATTTGAGAATCTTTGGTTGTCCAGTGTATGTTCATGTATCGAAAGATAAAAGGACAAAATTGGAACCTTCTGGCAAGAAAGGGATATTTGTAGGCTACAATGAGTCTTCAAAAGCTTACAGAATTTACATTCCAGGCCAGAAGTTGATTGAGATCAGTAGGGAATCGAGATGTTACATTTGAAGAGGATGCTGCATTCAGGAGATCCGAGGGCATCCACATGGAGATAGACCATGAAGATCAAGAGTCTCTTCAGGATATGGAAGTTGACCATACTCCTAAGATTCAGAGGGAGGCTACTAATCCAAAGGAAGATGAAGATCCAGTTGAGCCTTTGGAACCTACTGATGGGCCTACAGATATTGTGATTGGAAGAAAAAGACCTCTTTGGGCTAGGCAAACAATGCAGGAGGCAGAAAGGTTTGCAGCCCCGAGAGGAACATTCAGAGAAAGTAAGAGACCTCATAAGTTTTCCAGCTATGTTGCATTGATGAGTCAAATTATTGAGTCAGAACCTTCTAGTGTTGAGGAATCTACTAGTCAGCAAGTTTGGAGAGATGCTATGGCTGAAGAGTATCAATCCATTCTCAAGAATGATGTTTGGGACATCGTACCTAGACCTGAAGGAAAATCTGTTGTTTCTTCTAAGTGGCTCTTCAAGATCAAGCATGCGGCTGATGGGAGTATTGAGAAGCACAAGGCTAGGTTTGTGGCTAGAGGATTCTCTCAGAAAGAGGGAGTTGACTATGAGGAAACCTTTGCTCCAATTGCTTGCTATACTTCAGTCAAGACCATCATTTGCTATTGCAGCATCTAAAGGATGGAAGATTCACCAGATGGATGTGAAGACAACATTTATGAATGGTGTAATCGAGGAAGAGGTATATATTGAGCAACCTAATGGCTTTGAGGTACATGGGAAGGAGTCTCATGTTTGCAGGCTGAAGAAGGCTTTGTATGGCCTTAAGTAGGCTCCTCGTGCTTGGTACGAAAGGATTGATCGTTACCTAATGAGCTTGGGTTTCTCCAAGAATGATGCTGATTCAAACCTATGCTTCAAGATAACTGATGGCGAAGCATTAATCTTGGTTCTCCATGTTGATGACTTAATTCTTACTAGAGAAGATCACCTCATTATCAAATGCAAGGAGTTAGCTTCTAAATTTGAAATGAAGGATCTTGGTCTCATGCACTACTTCCTTGGTTTAGAAGTATGGTAGAAGCCTGATGAGATGATTCTAAGTCAAGGGAAGTATACTATTGACATTCTGAAGAGATTTGGTATGATGGATTGCAAATCCATGTCTACACCTATGGAGACCAACTTGCATAAGTTAAAAGAGGTTGCAGCTAGTTCAGATCTAGTGGATTCTACTTTGTACAGGCAGTTGATTGGATCTTTGATGTATCTAGTCAATACTAGACCAGATATTTGCTATGCAATGAGTGCACTTAGTCAATTCATGTGCGAACCAAGGCAAATACATCTAGTTGCAGCAAAGCATATCCTGAAATACTTGCGTGGCACAATTGGATATGGCTTGAGGTATTCTTCGGGTGTGGACTTGAAGTTGCATGGATATACTAATTCCAATTGGGCAAGGTGTGTCACTAATTGGAAGAGCACCTCTGGATGTTGTTTCAGTTTGGGGTCTGCGATAATCTCCTGGTGTAGCAAGAAGCAGTCTTCAGTGGCACTGAGCACCACAGAGGCAGATTATATTGCAGCTTGTGTGGTAGCTCGAGGAGCAGTGTGGCTTTGAAAGCTCCTTGCAGGATTGTTTGGACAATCTTTGGAGTTGACTGTCATTCATTGTGATAATCAAAGTTGTGTGAAGCTTTCTGTCAATCCAGTGTTTCATGACAGAACTAAACATGTTGAGATCAAATACCACTGTATCAAAGATATGGTATTGAGGAAAGTGATCCATTTGAAGTATATCAGCACTGATGAGCAGACGGCAGACATTCTCACCAAGCCTCTCTCCAGGATAAAGTTTGTGTACTTTCGAGACAAGCTTGGTATGGTGGAGAATGAAGCCATACCTGAGGAGTCTCAGTATCAATGATCTTCATTAATGCATTTCTCTCTGTGAGAGGGATTTGAGGTGCAAGCCCTTGTTAATGCATTTCTCTTTAAGAGAGATTTGAGGTGAAAGCCCTTGTTTCCACCCTCTAGGAGTAGCCATGGTGGATGTCATGTGTGTGACTCCATGACAACATCACGTGAGAGAGTTCGTGATGATTTTCTTATACTTGTGTTTTCACCCTCTGGGAGTAGCCATGGTGAATGTCACGATGAGGTGACGACATCACGTTGAGTGATGAGCACTTGTGCACTTTTACCATACATGGGAGTAGCCATGATGGTTGATATCACAATGAGGTGATATCTTTCCTTTCCACATATTGGAGTAGCCATTGTGGTTGACATCACGATGAGGTGATATGTCGCATGCAATTGGAAGTATCCTCCCTAGCTAAGAGGGAGTGTTGATGTTATCGAGCAGCATCGGGATTATCTTCCAGCCCGATCTCCTTTGCATCGATGGATAAATTAAATAATAGCCTTTGGCTATTTAATTTATGATGATATCCATTATGAGGAGGCGCCTCATTTATTTAATATTTAATTATTGCTAAGATACGAATTTTTATGAGGAGTTGCGAATTTCCTTGAGGCCGACTTCATGTGTGTTGGAGACATGATTTTTCAAGGAGGCCGACTTGGAGTATTGAAGAGTCACGTCCTCTCCCTTCATCTTGTATATATGTTCGATGGTCTTTCATTGTTTCACATTCATTCATTTGTTCATCACAAGTTCGATATATATAAGTGCGAGTTTGTCTTCAAGTGCAGATCGATATTTTGTGAAAGGCTGTGTTTATTATCAGCAGATTGTATTACATTATTACTGTGTTAGCATCAGATTGTGGTGCTTCTAATTGGCCTTCATATCGGCCTCTTTGTAAAGGAGACATTTGTGTTGACATTCAATATATAAGTGATATATTGTTGCTGGGTTTTTCTCCCTCAAGTGGAGGGTTTTCCCAGGGTATATGCTGTGTTATTGTGTTTGATTTTGAATTAAATTCTGACTATCTAATCTGATCATAATAATTAACAGGCCCTTGCTTTGGAAACACAAGGTTGATCGGGGAACAAATTGAATCAACTCAAATGCAGCAAAATTCTTGATTATGAAGTGGGATTAGTAGTGCAATTTGAGTTTGCGACCACCTACTTTGGCTATCAAGAGGGGCCCCACCCCTATAAAATAGTTATAGTAGGCGCCCTACTGCCCCTTCTACAAACTAGTCAAATTTCAGGCCAATCTGAATGTTGATTTGGAAAATGCTCCCAATGTTGTCAAAAACCCACCAATGAAGTAGAATTTGAAGATGCTATAGAAGAGTATAATGAAATACCCAATATCCATTTTTCTTGAAAAACTTTTCAAACTTAAACAAGGAAGCCAAACTAACTCTGAGACCGACTGTTGCAGGATTATACATAATTGACCACAACTACACCAGTTGAACTATAATGGTGGCATATAAACCGCTAAGATTTGGCCTACACTCACACTGCCAGTTCCAGGTATGAAAAAATACTCTTCCTCCAAGAGAATTGGTAAAACATAGAAACTATATTGATAATGGAAATGCATTAATTACAAAATGAAAAATGCATCCCCTATATATAGCTAAGTCCTAGACCCAAGGGCCAAAACAATGGTGGTATTCCACACATAGGATTACAATAAAAGTGGCATTCACCTATCACAATTAATCCAAGAGGTGGTTTCATCTACAAGCTATTAAAAACCTATTCCTGGATACAATGAACCTAGTTCCAAACTGTAGAAAATTGAGTTTTATATCAAAATAGCTCATTGCATCATGGTGTTTGCTGGAAATTAACACAGCCTATTTGACTTTGGATACCTCTCATAGTATGTCACTCCCTCTTGAGTTGACAATGTAATCAGTGTCACCATTGCAAATAAGTTATGCAACTAAACCTGGTAATAGGTTGTTCAGTGGCAGTGTGCAAAAAGTTGTTTAGCCCTAAAGGCATAGCAAATCTCAATTTTCCATACACCATATATAGTTGAGCCGTCAGCCTTCTTTTTTAAAAATAATAAACAAAATCATATTAATATTGAGAAAATTACAGTACTGCTCTGACCACAGCCAACTTAGGATAGTGGGAGACAAAGAAAGAAACTACAGTACAAAACAAACACAGAATAGAAGGAAATCAACAAGGAAGATAGTTGTGCCTCATCGATAGACTAGATTTTAGTTGAGATTTAGTTTGATCTAGAGTTAGTCATGTTTCCTTAGTAGTGTTGGAGAGGCATTACACTGACATAGAAATTTTTTAATGCACATCCGTTTATCTTTACCATTAATATGTAACAAGACCTACCATGAACACTAAAATTTCCAATACTTATTTGGCTTTAACTTTTCACATTTACTAAAGGTACATGTTTGGGCATTAATCATCAATGGTTTGTCATGAGTAGTAAGATAAGCATATATTTATTTTTCCTCCATATCTTACAAGAAAAATCTTCATAAATAGTTTGTAATTTTGTTTCTTATGAAACTGTTTCATTTTAACTTTGCCAACAATGCAACTATAAAAAAAATTAAAAATTAAGCTAACATACTTGAGCATAAAAATAAGAGAGAAAACATTTAGGGACCATAGCCTTTGCTATATGCAAAAAATAAGACCTAAAAAATATTCCTAAAAATAAATCTACGCACCCCAAATATGACTGTTTAATCTGAGCAAATTAGATAGAATCAAAAAATTAATATGACCATAGCTTATTAGATAGAATGCAAATCAAATTAGGAAACTAAACAAGCTGCAGAAGAATCAACAAAAAGGGAAAGCGGCACACTAATGGTTTATGAGTCAAACCTGGCGAGGAATAAACCAACGAGCTCCCAAGTAATGCTGAAGGAGGAGAATTAAGGCTTGAAAGCCTAAGAATATAGCCAAACAGATACACCACTTTATATCAATGTCAACTCGCATGAAATTCCGTGGGCACCCAAAGGCATAAAGTGGAACTGCCAATCGAGTGAGGGTCATCCCCACAATGTAATGAGGATGTAGTGGCTTTCGTGTATCACGAATAATATTTGTAATTATTTGAGGAAGCCAAAAGGAGTACAAAACAAGCAGAATGGAGCGCAAGAATGTGTGAAACTCGTACATGATAATGATGCCTCCTAAAAGTACACCATCTGCAAAATAAAAAGAAAATACAATAATCAACTTTCCCCATGATATAAGAAATGCTTTGGTAAAATACGATTTACACTAAGTAAGCTAAAGCTTGTTACTGGCATAGAGATCATCAAAATCTATATTACGAAAATCCAAATGATAGTGTAGACAACGCATATTGGAAGCTGATCTTGCTACCTCCAAGCTTACATAATTTTAGCTCATATAGTCCACTATTTAATCACTTTTCTAAGTTTTCTTTCAAAATATTTAACTTTTTGAAGAAAAGTGTATACAGCTAAATATAGTATAATCCATAACCTACTTCAATAAATTTAGCATCTAAAAATACTGATCCCCAGGTACATCCTCCAACTAATAACTAGCTACTTCCCTTACGAATTCATCCTTGGCAGATTTCCAAAATAGTTCACTGATTAAGGATTGCAAAGGGATAAATAAGTTCATTTATTCACATTTAGATAGAAACATGCAGCAAGGAAACCGTCAAGCATGATTGAGAACCAAAATGTCTCTATACTCACTAAAGCTATTGGAGTTCACAGAAAATACCGTATATTAAATTTTATCTCCACTTGCCATTAATTTCAGTTATCTAATTTTGTCAACCTTATACTCAATGGTGTCATCTTCATTAAGAAGAATCACTTTCTTTAGTCATTTAGTTTTCAATAATCAATTACCAAATATGGATATTAAACTGTGTTCTAATAGGTCCTTACTCAACCTGAAACACGAAACGTGACAAAAGTAAACAGCCACTGAATTAGCATAGACATCCGCCTACTCAATAATTACTGGAATGTGAGCATTAAAAATATTGATCATCATTCAAGGATTCTATACAAGAGATCGCCAATGCTAGGGACATATTATACAGCAGTTCAAATTGCCCATGGAATTAATACTAAAAATGCCTAGAAGCATGAGATCAAATGACTCATGCTTGGAACTTCTACATGATGATGCCTCACAAGGGACTCTTTTAACTTCTCAAGAGTCAGCACCAACCAATCGGTACAATTATAATATCTTGTATACAATATAAGGGTATTTTCCCTTTGAATGCCTCATAAAACAACCCTCCTTCCCTCAAGAATTCTGTTTTCCAGGAAAATATTAATTATCCTATATAATGGCACCAGCTACCCTCACCAACTCCCTAGTGAGGTATTCCAGCTTCCTCAAAGTTCATCAAGAACTTCAATTGACAATCCATAAAACATTTTCCATGCAATGTGTTTTCCTTGTGGGGTATTTCCTTCAGACAACTACTGTTTAAATTTTAATTGACCCCTTCTCACTTCCCTCCTTAATGAAGGATTGATTGGGATCATCTTCTTTGTCATTCTCTCCAGCATATTATCTGGCCTAGTTTAATTTGTTCTACTGGTTTGTCCTTTGTAGCTTTTGGACTTTTCCTCACACACTTCATGTGCTGTTTTCTTCCTTGGTTTACAATCAACTGTTTTACCCACATGCTAACATATTGGTATGCGCATTTGCCCACTGTCTCTCTTGCTGCTTTATGCACAAAAATTAAACTTCTCTATCCATTAAGCTTTCAGCACCTTCAATTAACTACTTTTTCTGAATAATGATCTGCAAATGGAATTTTTCCAACACCTAAATATATTTTTATCAAAACTACTTTCACCTTCAATGTGAAATTAGCTGTTGGAATTTGGAAAATGATTATCTTCACCCACTCAAGGTTGCAGATATAATATTTGCAAGGCTTCATCCACTTTTCCTCAGACCCAACTTTGTGTGTTGTTCATAACAGCTTTTCGACAAATTTCCTTTGACTTCTGTTTGCTTGTCACTTTTGTTCTTAAGTTGGACCGATTTTATTTGGTCTTGGTCTGATTACAATTTGTTTCTATCAATTCCTTCACTTTTGACTCATTTAACTTTCAATTCATAGATTTCTCCCATGCCTTGGATGGGCTTATGATGATCTTTGATGGATTCGGCTGTTTGGACAGCCTTCACTTGATGTGAAACACATTGAAAACAAGACAGACTGCTTATCGCCTTGGGTAGTTGCATTTATGGGGATGGGCTGTCCTGCACCTTGGAACAGACCCCATGTAGGCCTGATGACATTAGTTGTTTGGCCAGGCTACTCCAAACCTTAGACAGGCTGGTCACATCCTTGAACAGACTACCTTTTTGCTTTGACAACCTATCCCGATGTGTCAACAGGCCCTTAGCCTTAGGCAATCCCTTCTCCTTTTGCTAGTCCCTGAATGGACTATGCAGGTTCAAGGAACCCTTCATGGCTGTAGGAGGACCTCCTCGCAGGAGATTGAACAAGCCACTCCTTGAGGGATCTATCTTTATCACTGTTGACATGTTCTTCAACTTGAACTGCACCAGTTGAGGGGCAGTGGTGTTATATATCAATGGTCGAGTAAGGTATTAAAATTGGTATATGAGATGAGTTGGGAGTTAATGAGTTTAGTGGGTTTAATAGATAATTTGAATTATAAACAATGAATAGATATGAGGACTAGCTGTAGGATGTTAGAAAACGTTCAAAAGGAACAAAAACTAGCCTAGAATAGTTTATATTAGTATTTTTAAAACTTAAGGAAAAAAGGGTCATGAGGGGACATTTTATTTTGTTTGACCATGGTAAATCACTAATAATGCAATACTTGTACATGCTAGCATCATTGTTCGTATCAATCTTATCCTTGAATTTTAATTTTTTTATAGAACTTTGATTATCCTTGGGAATTGATCCAATCATCCAAAGAATAATAAGATAATATTGAAAATATAGTCAAACAGATTGGAACCATTCATTTGTCCCATGGAGTTGCACAATTGTGTGCTATATATGTTTCTTTACATCAAGGAAATTAATATGGATGTTTGTCACCATTTGATCTTGTGTTCATCCTTTTGCTTGTCTTTTCTCTTTATAAATCTAATATGTGGTATCAAAGCAACGTTGATGAGTGTGAAATTGATTCATGAACTGTAAGCATGGAGACTTTGTTGTAGAAGTTAGCTATTGTTCAAGGAGAAATTAGTTACATTCTTGTTCAAGGCTTTGGAGGAAAAGGAATTTTTTATATTTTTATTTTTCAAATTGTTTAAAGCTACAGTTTGTTTGAATCAGTGTTACAAGACTGGGACTCGGCAAGCCGATTTTTGATTCGGACTAGAACTCAAAGCCCAAACTCGATGCAGACTCGGCAAATAGAAAAACCCAAGAAATTCAGAGATTTTTAAGGATTTAAAACTTGTTTCATGCACCCTTTAATAAATAAACCTTAAAGAAATTACTATGATCTCATACACAAACATACATTGATCACATAAGTATAAACGCAAATTTTAGTTGAAGGAAATAACACATTTAGATATATAAATATTGTCAAATGTATACAAAACTCATGGAATATGAAATCCATGGCATCAAAACAAATATCAAAACTAAAAATATAAGTCTATGGCTCAGAATAGCTTGCATTACTCATCCCAACATCACGACAAGTCACGCACTAGTGTCTAAGAGAGGTCCTAGATGATGATGTAGCCATGATATTTGCTTGTGTCTCAATGATTGGTGTGTATATTCAAGTGAGGAATTTATTATTAAAATTTTATTGAAGCCTTCAAGACTGCATGTTTTGTTGTCTAATGTATGAAACAAGAAAGTCCTTGATTATGGCTTTGATTGTGAAAGACTAAGTCACAAGATTCACCGAATATTATCCATGAGATTCAAAATCTGGCCAATTTAAACTAAACCCCAAAAATTCGTTTATGTTCACCTTAAAATTCGTCGGAAAAAATGGGTTAGCTTTTCTTATCAAAACATATGGAAAAACCAAGCTTCGTTTGAGGTGATAGATGTCTCTTAATCCTTTGGCAGTGAGTATTTTATGGATAAGCATGGCTGGATAAATAGAACCGATCTTCTGTGCTCTGTGTATCTTTTGGGCAGCAAGTATTTTCTATCCAAAGACCAGATTTTTGCCATGGCACTTGGCTTAGAGGTGACCGGGCTTCCCTGTCTATGGGTGATGCGCTTCCCTCGATTTTCTTGCTGCAACAGCCGAGACTTCTCCAACCAGATAAGTAACGCATCGGCGTTATTGCCCAAGGGCTTCGAATCTCGAACATGGGAGAGAGGGGTTGTATTCAATCGAATTATAGTTATAGTATTAAAATTTAAAAAAATTAATGTATTTATATTTTTATATTCTTAATTTATATAAGGCAAATTAAATGTATTTATATTTTAATATTCTTAATTTATTTATATTTATTATTTTATGTTTTAAATCATGTCCATTTGTTATTTAATTTTATTTTTTATTCATAATGTTAAAATTTAATATTTTAAAATAAATAAATTAAACGTTTATTATAATATATTTATTATTTAATATATAATGTAATATATTTATCATTTATATATTAATAATATTTAAATTTTTAATTATATTTTTTAAAATATGATTTATTTTGCTTTGTGTTTAGCTTTATAAATATATTTAAACATATTAATATATTAATATTATTTTTTTACTTATTTTAAGTTTATTATTTATATTTTAAAAAAATCAAAATTGTATAAGGCGAATTTAATCCGAATTTTATACTTTTCGAATTTTTTCCTTGCCAAACTTCATCCACATTTCAATGTTGCCGAACTCATATTCGAATTCGAACCTTGTGACTAGGTGAAAGATGCAAAGATTTGCAACAAAGGATATGCATTTTGTAGGTTTTATGATCATGATTCATCATTGGCCTATTACATGCTTAGACCTATAGTTTGATGAGGGTTTAGGGGAAACACCCCAACGGGGTCGAGGGGCAGTAGACCTTCATGGCGCACACCATTTTCATATTTTTTGTAAATCCTAGATGGGCATGTCATAAACCAAACAAGCATTGAAAGATTGTAAATTATTTTAAAAAATTTAATTAAAATGGCCGAGTCTGGGGGTCAAGACTCGCCTAGACCCTGCAAGTTTGGCGAGTACTCGCCCAGGCTCACCTGCCTCGAGACTCGCAAGTACTCATTGAGTTTGGACAAGTCTTGTAACACTAGTTTGAATGCCTCATCTTTAAAGGAACCATTTTCTTTTGAATTTGTTGGTCATTTGACAATGGGAGTTTGTGTTAATCTTGTACATAGATTTATGTTTTGCACTCTTTACTTCATAGGAAGCAAACAAGACAAAGTTGCACATTGGTATGGAAGCATTTGAGCATAGTTATGGAAATAAATGCTCAAGAGAATAATGTGGAACAAATGTGGAGTCTAGAAGTGCTTAAATTCAAGTCTAAACTAATGTGGAAGATGTGCATGCAGTCATGGGTAGTGTTGTGCATGTTTTGCACACACGCCCCGCCATAGGCAAGGACCCCCTCTTTTCGCTCCCGACGGGATGCTTCGCTCCCGCCTCGCTTTGCATGCCCTTACTCTAAGCCTAAAGTTGATCATGTGCCTTGAAATGATCAAATTCCCCTTGAACAAATTCACCTACCTGAATTTCGCCAAGTCTTTTGCTTTCGCAAAAGTGCCCCTGCAGGTTTCCCTTCATCCATCACCTCGACGTCCTCTAGGCCTCGCAGACCCATAGCTACGAGTCGCCTCATGTGGGTTGTCGCTCATGTTTCGCCACTAAATAGCGACTGACACCCAACTTTCGCCCGCATGGTGGGATCTGCACCAAGTTTCTCTGTCAAAGCCTTGACCAAGCATCCAAACGAGTGAGAGATTTCACATCTCAGCTAACCTAGGTCTGCCATACAAAGAAATCAATGCATACCATTAATGGAAATTGGCTTATAAACGTTGCTCCCTACCCTTCATTTTACCCGGGGCATTCGAATCTGGGGAGAAACGAAGTCCCCCCCTTCCTATTTCCGCTCTTTGCCTTGTTCCTGCTAACTTGGTCCCTGCTCGCTTGATTCACTTTTTCCTTCATTTTTTGACTTTGGGGACAAGTTGCCTATGGATTTGGGATGTTTTGTGGTGCTTAAATGAACTACCAAGGTTTCGTTAAGTTTTGGGAGTTGTGGAAATTTCCTTCCGAGCCGCCGTCCCTCCGTGGCCGTCCGGTAACTTTCCTTCTAGGCCGCTGTCCCTCCATGGCCGTCCGAGAACTTTCCTTCCAAGTCGCCGTCCCTTCGTAGCCGTCCGAGAACTTCCCTTCCGGGCCGCCATCCCTCCGTGGCCGTTCAGGAACTTACCTTCTGGGCCGCCGTGTGCTCATTGTCGTTTCAAAAGGGCGGCGACCCTCCGGCTTCCCCCTTCCAAACTTCTGCATTTTTCAAAATAAGTCAAATCTAGAGGAAGTATGTCTTAGCACTCTTTCTACCCCTTTTCCCATGCGCTAAAACTGACAAATCTCAAATTTACTAAGTTTTGTGACGTTTGGGAACTTCCCTTCCGGGCTGTCGTCCCTCTGTGGCTATCCGGGAACTTCCCTTCCGGGCTACCGTCCCTCCATGGTTGTCCGGGAACTTCCCTTCCGAGCCACCATGTGCTCATTGTCATTTTAAAAGGGCGATGACCCTCCGACTTCCCCCTTACAAATCTCTGCATTTCCAAAATGGGTGCAAACTTCAAGTTTTCATCATCTAGGGCCCATAAAGTGAGTGACTTCACATGCCTAAAGGGGTTTGGATCAACTTTTCCATGTGTTTAGACATCGCAGAAATTTCCTTCCGGGATGCCGTCCCTCCGTGGCCGTCCGAGAATTTTCCTTCCAAGCCACCGTCCCTCTGTGGTCGTCCAGGAACTTTCCTTCCAGGTCGTCGTCCCTCCGTGGCCGTCTGGGAACTTTCCTTCCGAGCCGCCATCCCTCCATGGCCATCCGGGAACTTTCCTTCTGGGCCGCCGTCCCTCCGTGGCCATCCGAGAACTTTCCTTCCGGGCTGCCATCCCTCCGTGGTCGTCCGGGAACTTTCCTTCCAAGCCGCCGTCCCTCCATGGCTATCCAAGAAATTTCCTTCTAGGTCGCCGTCCAGGAACTTTCCTTCCGGGCCGCCATCCCTCCGTGGCCATCCAGGAACTTCCCTTCCAGGCCGTCGTCCCTCTGTGGCCGTCCAGGAACTTCCCTTCCAGGTCGTCGTCCCTCCGTGGCCGTCCAAGAACTTTCCTTCTGGGTCGCCATCTCTCCATGGCCATCTGGGAACTTCCCTTCCAGGCCGCCGTCCCTCCGTGGCCATCTAGGAACTTCCCTTCCGAGCTGCCATCCCTTAGTGGCCGTTTGCCTTTCATTCGTCGTCCGCCGTCCGCCGTCCGCCCACCGTTCGTCGTCCTTCCGCCCTATGGCGTCCACACCCCTGAGCCCACATGTATGTTTATGGTCCAAATGAACTCCAAATATGAATATTATGATCTTTTGATGATGCATAAATGGATCTAACAAGGAGTTTGCAAGGTTTGACTAACATTTGCCTTGATTTGTGTATAAAGGCACTTACGACGCTTCATGTATGCAGGATTCAAGAAGCCTATAGCAAGTCCGTCAGAGAGACCCATTGAGAAAGTTGAACAAGGAAAAGCACATAGCTCCTGTCACCATTCATTTTATGCCCACCTTTCTTCATAGCACCCATCAACAGAGTCGGCATTAGAAGCAGGCCTATGTCAAGGAAGTCGGTAACAAACCACAAAGGTTGGCCTTGAAGGTCGTGGGAGGGAGCGACTATTTCCTCCCTCCAAACAAACGATCACAATCCGTCAAAAGTTGTCTCATCAGATCATTTGATCCATTTAACGATACAAATCTGCAAACGAGATGCACTCAATTGGCTAAGAAATGTTTCAACTCCATCAAGGGAAGAAGGCAGCTTTCAGGCAATTTCAGCTATAGTAAAAGGGAAATCGGCAAGAGGACAAAACTGCTACAGCACCTAGGCACTAAAAGACAAAATAGGGAAAAGACAAAAGCTGTATTTTAAATTGCTGAATATTGTGAGGTAGGTGAAGCCCTAATGTAATCGAATCTGACCCACACAATGTAATTCAATCCTAGCCATTCATTTGGGCTTTGGAAAACTATAAATAGAGGTCTTCCCCTCATTTGTAAAGGGTTGGAGAACTGGTGTAAAAGGCATTTGCAGCAATAAAAGACAGCATTGCATGATTTTATGGATGTTCTCTTTGAGTTTGTTCATCTTGCATGCATGGTTCTACCTTCCATGTTAGTTTAATTGTTAGTTTCTTGAATGGAAGTGATGATGGTGTTTGCTATTACTGTATTTGATGAAATTCCAACTCATGCTTTTCGTGGTTTGTTGATGATGGATCACTTTGTAAAGCTAGTCTGAGCTTCCTTACTTCATTGTTGCAACTTAATTCAATTACATGTTCATGATGTGTGTGTAATCTGAAAATCTGCAGTCCTTAGAAGATTGCATTGGTTTTGTGTAACTGTAGGTTCCTCTTGGCCAAGCAAAACCCAATTTAGGGAGTTTGTCTACTATAACAGCCTCCATGATCACTATTCATTCATAGTTTCAGGTCTAGGAACTTCCTCTCTTCCCTGCCCTTTTTCCTTTTTTTTAATAAGTAATCTATGCTAAGGTTCATTGCACATTGTAAAGCTAAATCCAATGATAAAATGGAGTTCAAGACTGTTGTTTGAACCTATAGCAAGTGCACAGCAACTCTCTCATCTGAAGAACTCCATTTTAGATCCAACTTCCCCACTTTGTGACTCCAAATCACATGAAACAACTGAGATATTCCAAGCACTGTCAAGACCTAACATTAGAGACCTTGGGATAGTGTTTTGCAATCTGATTGTGGAAGATTGTGTTTCAAGAGAGGTGATGCACCTATGCATTACCTGTGTTGAGAAGTGCATAAAAAACACATCAAAAGAACTGGCGCTAGGAGGGCATGACATGTTGAGGCTACAAAGCTGAAAGTTGGAAGTTGAAAAGATAACCTTCAAGAAGAAATCTGAGATAGGGAGATCTCTTTTAATGTTGAATCTTGAAATCAAGAAATTTTGAAGGCAAATAAAGTTGAGCTAAAATGGAGCAGCATTTGCAAATCAACATCACTCAGCTACATGCAGATTTGAATAGAAGATTGAGGAGACCATTGCAGCAATTTGCATTGGTGGACAAGTGTAGAATCCATGGTACATGCAGGTACAATGAATTGGGGTGTCTAACTTTCTTGAGCAAAATTGAAAGAGTCTTGCAAGGAGGAATTCCCTTTTGGGAAATATATCAACCTTTAGCTCCTGCAGACCCAAAGGAAGAGTTGACAACCATGGCAGCTACTCCAAGAATGTTTGGGCAACAAAGACGGACCAAGTTTGGAGGTGCTGATGTCAACCTGGTGCATATTTCACAATGCACCTCACTCAGAATTAGCTTGTTTTTCCTATGCGAACATCATCACCCAAGTCAAGGGTTGTTTGAACGAGTTGGAGCAGCCAACTTTCGATGAGGACAAGTCATCCCATGAGGCCAAAGAGCTGTCAACATATGAGGGACAGCATATCGTAGAGGAACCAAGGAATTCAACACAAACTAGTGCTGGGATAGCGAACGTCAAAGCTGAAAATGAAAAGGAAGAAGCAGATTTTTGTAGGACAGCAGAAAGCTTTGATGAAAGTTCAATTGGAAAGAAGTTAGAAGACCCTTTCTCCATCAGCAAAAGGTAGCCCTCCACTCAAGAAGAAGAAATGTTGGCAGTCAAGGATGAACCAATGAAGTCCGCAACAGCATATGCTAGGACAACCAATGCAAATGTTGAGAATCATCAAGGAGAGGAGGCTGAAAGCCTTGGGGCAGCAGAAGAAGATGGTCAAAGCATAAGTGAAATTAGATTGGAAGACCTCTCCTTCGTCAATGACAATGATCGAGAATCTGAAAATAAAAGTTTGGAGTGGGAACAACCACTCGCCACGGCTGTCTACCATCAAGCTTCCTTTTCAAGTGATGATGTGGACCTAGTAGCGGAAAGATATGACCAGCTCATCTCCAGATTAGCAAAGGATTGGTCGGAGCTGAAATATCAAGTAGATCTGGGGGTGCTATTACTCCCAAACTGGTGTAGGCTCCACGATTCATCGCACTCTGAGTTTGCATGCGAGCTATGCCAGGAAGCTATCAAACAAGTTAGAGAAGAAGCAAGGCAACCAAGTACGCCACTTCCTACCGTTGCTTCAAGTGTTGAACATGAGAATCAAGAGCCAAAGCCAAGTGAAAACTCAGCTGAAGGTGGGCCTCAGGAGGATGTTGGGACAGCAATACAGTCTCGAGCCTCCAAGTGATGAAGTAGATCAAACAGGGATGCTGTCCACCAGTCATCAAGAAGTTCTTCCTCTTGAAGAGCATTTGTGCACTATGGACGATAGGCTTTACAGTGAGTCCTTGGAGGGAAATTGCGTAATGGATTTTGGTCCCCTTGATGAGTTACCATCAATTGACAACTTCTTTCCATTGGGAGGTGTATTGCGAAGGTATGCCAACACTGAATAATACATCTCAAAAGATGGGGGTGATGAAGGCCTACTACCCGAACCTCCAAATGGCGAAGCATTAGAGTTTCCAGATTGGGAGAGGAACTTCTTCTCCATCTATAGCGACAGTGAGCAAGAGGAAACAAGTGAACGTCATGATGAGATGCATGACCAACAAAGAGAAGAAGACAAAGGTGGGGGTGTTCTAATGGTTGCCAGCAAGTATGACAAAATTGACCAACTACAAGATGCAACTAGAAGTCCTTCCGCCATGACCATTGTTGATCCTCCTTCACATTCAAGGAGCTGCAATAGGACAAGTTCATGCATGTCATCGTCCCATGACATTGAACGTCATAAAAATAAGGTCAACACTTGGGAAAGGAGACAGGACAACGTGTTGCTTTTTGAAGACAGCAATCAAGTGGACACCAGGTTTGTAGAAGATCGACGAGATGAAGTATTTATTTTTAAAGAACTGCCAACCGGGGCTGCAGGTCCCATTGGTAGCTTGGAAGAGGTGATTGTTGCCCCGTCCTCCCAGCCCTACCCATGCCCAAGGCCAGAAATGTTGCACCCTCCACTGCACCCACTCAAGGCTACCGATGCAACAATCGACAATGCAGTGCTTGCTCTCGACTATCAGGCGCTACCACCTTAGCAAGACGACATCCAGGTTCTATCTTTCCTTTCTCCTATGAATACTTATAATTGCACTTATCATTTTGATTATGGGAATGAGGGAAGACGAATGTGTTTATGGATCAACCATGGGTTTGACGAACCTCCTCAATTGTTGATTTTTCAGGACTATGTGATTGAATTTCATTGTTGTAGTGTTGAATTTCCTTTTTCTGAATATAAAGATAAATCTGCATGGCTTAGAACTATAACGATTTCCCTATTACTTGTGCATGCATTACAAAATCCAATGGGCGTGAGTGTCAGTTTGTCTTGCCTGAACATAGTGCTTCGTGAATATCTTTGTACATAGCCCGTTTTGAGTAGTGTAGGTTTCCTGTAAATTCTTCGCTTTCCTGCTTTCCTTAGGTTAGTTGGTTTGTTGTAGGTTGTTTGCTTTAGATTAGTTTTCCTTTTGTTTTCTTTAGCTTTCCTACTTTGGTTAGTTTAGGTGTTTGCTTTTCGTTTGCTTCCATTTGCTTTTTGTTTGCTTTCGCTTTGCTACTGCTTTGCTCGGGGTCCCTCTGCTTTTAGCCGGGCACATCTATCCGCACAACAACCATGCTTATCATTTGGGGTTGTTCTACATATTTCTTTGTTAAACTCTAATCAAGTTTTCAGAGTAGATGGTGAAGGTCTTCTGTTAGTGTCAAGTGATCTGAGTGTTTGATTCAAAGAGGATAAGTCGTTGGTTGGTCTGACTCCGATGTATTTTAAAATCTCATATCTCTTACACAAATTAAAAATAGGTCCTTTGTGAAGTCTAGTTAAGTGAAAAATCTAAAATTCTACTTCAACGCCACTGTGATTCTCAGCCCTGAACGCGAGCTTCATTGCTTGCAGGTTGAAATGAAAGAAATTGAAAAGAGAAAATCAAAAGAAAAGAAAAGAAAACATTAAAAATAAAAATAAAATAAAAAATTCAACCTTTCAGGAGGATCCGAGCAACTTTGTCGGGGCTACAGACGCCTGGCCGGCAATAGAGCAATGTTCGGGAGAATCACAACAATAACCTCGTTGGGGCTATGGATGCCTAACTGGCAGCAAGGCAATGTCCCGAATACTTTTGGAGTTAGAATAAACTACGTAGCTTAACTTGACAGAGCTTGGGTTCCTGTAGCAACTGAAGGATGGGAATTAACGCAATTGCACACACTTGGATTTTCGACATACTGAAGGTTGGGTTGGCAAGTGGTTTTGATCCTTTGGTTGAGCATCTGATTTGTTTGCCCTAGAGTGAAGATTGGAACCAGAGGTTCTGAGTTTGTGATTCCAGTTTGTCATCGAAATGCTCTAGAGCATTTCCCCAGTGAGTCGCCATTTGTTGTGCATGTTTTACACACACGCCCCGCCGTAGGCAGAGACCCCCTCTTTTCGCTCTTGATGGGCTGCTTCCCTCCCAGCTCACTTTGCATGCCCTTACTCTGAGCCTAAAGTTGGCCATGTGGCTTGAAATGATCAAATTCCCCTTGACCAGATTCACCTACCTAAGTTTCGCCAAGTCTTTTGCTTTCGCGGAAGTGCCCCTATAGGTTTCCCTTCATCTGTCGCCCCGACGTTCTCCAGGCCTCACGGACCCGCAGCTGCAAGTTGCCACTCATGTTTCGCCTCTAAGCAGCGACTAACACCCAACTTTTGCCCGCATGGTGGGATCCGCACCTAGTTTCTCTATCCAAGCCTTGACCAAGCATCCAAACGAGTGAGAGATTCCACATCTCACCTAACCTGGGTCCTCCATACAAAGAAATCAATGCATACCATTAATAGAAATTGGCCTATAAATGCTGCTCCCTACTCTTCATTTTACTTGGGGCATTTGAATCTGGGGAGAAACAAAGTCTCCCCCTTCCTTTTCCCGCTCTTTGCCTTGTTCCTGCTGACTTGGTCCTTGATCGATTGATTCGCTTTTTCCTTCATTTTTTGACTTTGGGGACAAGTTACCTATGGATTTGGGATGTTTTTGCGGTGCCTAAGTGAACTGCCAAGGTTTCGTTAAGTTTTGGGAGTTGCAGAACTTTCCTTCCGAGCCGTCACTCCTTTGTGGCTGTCCAAGAACTTTCCTTTCGGGTCGTCGTCCCTCTATGGCCGTCCGAGAAATTCCCTTCCAGGCCACCGTGTGCTCACTGTCGTTTCAAAAGGGCAACGACCCTTCGGCTTCCCCCTTCCAAACTTCCACATTTTTCAAAATAAGTCAAATCTTGAGGAAGTATGTCTTGGCACTCTTTCTACCCTTTTTCCCACATGCTAAAATTGAAAAATTGTTGTACCCAAAACCAAAATTTTTGCTTCAAGGCATTTTGTTTAAAAGAGTCTAAATCTTGCTAAAATGATGTCAAGTACAATTTTGGGCAATATCAAGCATGGAGTTTTATCAGTATTTTGTCAGTCAAAGGCAGTTCTATTGATCAGAACCTACATCGGAGGCTCAGAATGGAACATTTCACGATGAAGAAGCATTTCACGACAACAACTATGCTTTCGCATGATCATTTCAATGGTCAAGACGGAGTTTTTAGTGATTAAATTATGAAGATTTCTCAGAGAAAAGCAAGAAAGAGCAACTGTAGCCTAGGGGCGCCCCTCTTTTTGAAGGTCAAGATCTTGTGGAAAATACTCATAAATACAGTCAAACTCTTCAAAATTGATCTGGCTATCCGATGAGCTATCCAGCGAAGCTTTCCAAGACCCACAGTTCCAGCAACTAGCGACAGAAGTTGAAATTCCCAAAGTTTCACATATGAGGAATTTGTCCTTTTTCAGCAAAAAGCGTCCCTGTAGCTTGAGGGCGCCCTTCTTAAAGGGGGGGTAGATTCTGGTATTTCTGGTGGCTAATACAGTCAATCTCTTTACGACTAGTCTGCTCGTCCAAAAAACTATCAAATGCAGTCATCCGAGTCCCAGAGCTCCGGCAGCCGACATCTGAAGATGAGCTTATAATGGAGTTTTCACATCTCAGAGCTTCTTCATTGCATTTCCAGCGCAACTATAGCTCAGGGGCGCTGGTTAAAATGACCCTTAAGATGGCAAAATTTGCAGACAAAGTCTTCCTGACATCAATACTACTCTAGTCTAGCTTCGCATTACATCATCCTGCCTGTCGATCCGACGTTCCAGGTAATCGTGGCAGAGGTTCTACCAAACACGTAATTTCACAGGCGGACCAACATAAAATTTGCATTGTATTTCTACAGTCCAAAGGCGCCTAGCCTTTAGGCTTGTCAAATGAGGTCATTCGCATTCGAAGTCTTCACGAGACTTGAGCGTGATTACTTTATCTATTCAACGAGCCTAGCCGTCAGCCTTCGGGATTTGGCAAACGCTCGTACGTGCGAGGTATTTGGCGAAATGCTGAAAAGTGAAGACATCCGGAAAATGGCCAAGTATGGAGCATATATTTTAAATAAAATACGCACTGGCATTTTTGAGGTCTTAGAAGCAGTTTTCTTGCTTCATCACTTCTAGAGACTTCTCTTGTAGGTCCTTCTGGCTGTCCATTAAAACAGATAGTGCTCGAATCGGGTTATCCTAGCTCTCGATATCGGAGGACAAAGTAGGGTACTTGGATGAAAGTTCAACTTTGGTCAAAATGGTGTCAGTGCAACTGTAGCTCAGGAGCGCTTTTACTTTTCAGGCCCTTCATGCACTTTTCAAATGCCGTGTGTATATCCGTTGGATGCAGAATGCTTTTAGTCACGCAGTGAACTTGGTTTCCTATCAGCAGGGTTTGTCGTTCGCCGTCAAAAACTGTTTGAAGTATCAAATGACAGTTTAGGAAAATGGTTTTAAGTTTGGCACCTGTAAATGAATTTAATCAAGGGCGACTAATTTTTTGAGGTGTTAAATGATGGATTTTGCAGTGATGACTCCCAGCAGACATTTCTTCTTTGCTCAGCAAGCTTCGCATTCAATTCATCAACTTGGTCTCAGCATCATCTGGTTACCCGGAAATTAGTGTCGAAGATGGCCAGTCGTAACTTTGTCGTCAGCTATAAAATAGGAAGTTAATAAAAAGTGCAATATCTTGAGCAAATGGACGCCTATGAGCTCAAACGATGACTTTTTGGAATCAGTGAAGTTCGCCAGTGAATCTCAAAGCTTCATTCGGTTTGTCAACTGAAGTTAAATAATATTTAATATTTATTTTGCATATTTTGGCATTAAAATGGCGAATCTCTAAAATTGATGCCTTTGCAAATTGCATGATGAATATTAATTTATTATTATTTATTTCCGGACTCAGTGTCAGTATCAGTGTAACTGAAAGGGGTCCAATCAGAAGCCTTCTATTTTCAGCTGAGGTTTTAAATCTTGCAGTCAACAAGTTGGTGCGAATTTTCTCTTATTTAAACATGGCACCTTCATTTATTATTCACCAAGCTTCAAAAGAAATTCGTATTTTTAAAGAGAAATCCATATTTTCAAACAAAATTCGTTTTTCTTCAAGGCAAAGGCATGTTTTTCAAGAAAAATTCGTATTTCTTCAAGGCAAAGACGTATCTTCAAGGCAAATTCGTAATTCTCAAGTAAAGGCGAATTTTAGCAATCAAAGGCGAATTCATCATCAGTTCACAAAGGCGATTTCATCAAACACTTCTTTTTGCAAGTTAAAGTTCACATTCATCAGCAAATTTGAAGAATAGGGGCGATTTTCACAGAAGAAAGAGCTTATTAAAAACGTCTTTTTCCTCCTTGTTTCTCAAATTTCTCTCAGTTTTCAATTCGCATGTTCCTGAAATTGGCAAAATTCGACAAGTCTCAGCATCTGGATCATTTCTATATAGCTTCCTCAAATTAAAATCGTGCATTTGATTTTTCAGGAATTTTTAACTTCAGAACATTCGTTCTTGAGTTTCTAATTTTCTCAACTGAAAACTCTTTGCATGGTCGAGTAGAAGTCAGATTTTCGCATTTCTGACGTTCTGGGTTGTCTTAAAATCTTTTTCTGGACAAAACCCATATCTCAGATTTTTCGTTGAAAATTGACCTTCGATAGGCTATTTTTAGCTTTCCAAAAATCTTGTCAAAACATAGTCAAGTTCACAGTCAATAGGCGAGTTTTTCAGAGTACAGTACACACAGACTGAATTCAAGACCAAATCGGTCTTAATTCATGATTTCGTTAGAAAAGCTGAGACCGATTTGTATCAAGTTGCTGAGGAGATGTTGGCCATCACTTCAGTTACGGAGCCGCCAAAGTTACTGTTGATGTGGTTTTTGCGACCGCACCAACACAGAATAAAGTTTCCCAACGGATACTCTATCCTCTATTGAACAAAGTTTCCTACATGCTAAGATTGCGAGATAGATCATACATTTAACTCCAAGGTTCCTTCATGCAATAGAATACCCTCAGTTGGCTCAATGTGTTTTGCTAGTATTTTAAGGGGACTTACACAATTGTTCAACAGTTGACAACAGACAGTAGATTAAGGGCTTTCGCGTGGTTCGAATGATTTGGCAAGTGAGCACAAGTTTCCTAATTCTAACTAGGAATGAACTGAATTTAAAAGAGTGTAGGGCCTAAGAATTTTACGTTCTATCTAAGGACGGGACGTGGGATCAATCTTGACAGACTTTGACCAGACTCTGCTTCGCCTCACGTTGGACAACTTACACAAAGTCGGTGCAATCTTCAAGGGAGTGACAAGAGGTTTTCAAATTATAATTCAACATATAAGTACCATCAGAACGACGCATACACATACATGAATCACAATCAAAATTAAGTTTATAAAGTTTTCCAGTCGACCACACAAGGCAAACTTGCCGTCAACAAGCTGCTAGTGGTATGGATAAAAATGAAGTTGCCTCGATTAACTCCACAAGTCCACAACTAACATCTACTTGCATGAAAATGAAAACTACTCTACTTTACGCTACTTGAAGTCGAAGGGATGAAGAAACCTTGCTAGCTACTTATAACAAAGATGAATTCACCATTCAATGAAAGATCTTTTATTACAATAGTTTTTCGCAACAATCTCTTACAAAGTTTTCAAAGGAAAACTTTCCTTCTCCTTCAAACTACGCTATGCTAAGATATTACAACTAAAGTGTCTCTGCTCTATTCTCTATTCTGATCTCTAAGCTCTGCTTCTACTAAAGTACAAATGAGGGGGACTCCCCCTTTTATAGCTGGCCAAGTCCAACAGACGGCTCAGATTACAATTGGCTGGATGGTCCAAATTGTGCCACCTCAGCCCTAAACAAGGTTCACCCTAAAAACCGCCACCAAGAGGAGTGGGGTAATAAATGAGCCATTAATGTCCATCTTCCAAAAGATTCTCGTCTGGAAACGCGTTCACACTGCTCTTGATCCCCTTGGACTTGATCAAACAACTTCTTCTTTGTCACTCGAGTTATACTAAGTCTCAACACTTAGCCATTTTTCGCAACTTTTCTTCCTTCGAGGTTGAAATGTCATCTTGGATTATTTGCTTCATCGCTTGGTCTCGACGTTCCTCCTGCAAAACAAGCAAGGAGAAGAGTATTAGAACATTTCATAATATAAACTCAACTTACTTACCAGGATTTTCACGCTTTAACTCCCGAGGGTTCATCGTCTTCCCTAGCCAACTTTGCTTTCTTCATGATTTTCCAACATCTTGACTTCAACTGTATTCCCTTTACTTTTCCAGCTGAGGTGTTCACAATTTTGATTTCGTTCATCTCTGGCTCAGGAAAATTATCTTCACGAAGAACTTGAGCAAATTCACCTAGGCAGTTCCTTTCAAATTCATCGTCTGGAGTATTTTACCTTGAAAACACATTTTCTTCACTTTGCCTTAGAAAATTTTCAAATTTCCCCTTAGGAAAACTCATCAATTCGGTGCCCATCAAAATCTTTATCCTGAAAGCTTCGACGAAGTGTGAAAGGCTTTAAAATCAACTCCCTGTCGAGGATCCTCAATACCCAGAAGAAAATTTTCTTCAGAACGTGTCAGATTCATGGGTATACAACGAACGGGTTCATTTAATTTTTTTGAATTTTGAACCTTAGAAAAATAATTTTCATCAAATTTAATCCATTTTTTCAACTCCAGGCGCATTTCCTTGCTCTGACTTGAAGACTTTAATTATCCTTACGAAGCTGACATCTTTTGACTTCTTCTCACCAATCTTTACTCATTCCTTGGTGAATTTCTCCTGTCTTCTCCAACTTGGGCGTTTTTATTTAAAATGCCTTGAGTGCACCTTGTCTTCAACGCCTTAGCAAAATTTTTTAAATGCTTCACCTAAAGCATATTGCATTTAACATATAGAACTCTCATTTTAGGGGGCACATACAAAGTGTTGAGCTTTTAATTTCAGCATTAATATTCCTTCTAACCTCTTCTCCTCTCCAGGCGCAAATGGTAGGTTGAGCTCTCACTTTTAAATGTGGCGCATATGCAAGGTTGCTCTTTTAATTTCCAGATTCTCCACATTTTCAAATAGCCTAGGCGTTTTTTACCCTCCCTGCAGGGAATTTTGGGGCAAAAGGGTGATCCGGCTTTCATTTTAACATAAACTCATCTCCTTAGCAACTACTTGGCTATTATGACATATTATGAGTCAAGCTTCAAGTTGGGCTTTTGAGAGGGGAACTCAGAACAATGCCCGCGTTTTAGAAGCAATTCTCCTCTCCGGTAGCATATGGGACCCTCTACTTCCATTTTCCAGACTTAAAATCTTCTTCTAGTTGATATTCCTATGAGGGGCGCATTTAGGGGTAGGGACTCCAAATTTAAAATATCTAGAAACTCTTCAAGCTCAAAGGCACATTTCACCCTATAAGCTTTCACTTTTCAATACTTAGAATTTTTTTTTTTAATCTCACCTTCTCTTCAAGGCGCAAATGATGTAAGCTACTTCCAATTTCCATCCTTAGAAACATTTTCCTACACCTTCACAAGCTCAGGCGCATATGATGTAGGCTACTTCCATCTTCAAATACTTAGCACAATTTCCATATCTTTCCTCAAGGCGCAAACAAGGGAGCATATTTCAAGTTTTGAACACTTAACCAACTTTTTCCTCCATCTCTAAGCTTCAGCCATGGCACATTTGAGGCCTTCTACCTTCACTTTTTAACACTTAGAAAAACTTTTTAACACTTAGAAAAACTTCACATGCCTCTCTTTCAAAGCTGGGCGCATATAGGGGTCCTTACTCCCACTTTGCTAGACTTAGCCAACTTTCAAGCTCCATCATGCCTCTCCAAGCGCATATAGAAGGTGCTACTTCTAGTTTCCAACACTTAGCATTTTCAATCACCTCTACAGGCAAGTCGAGGCGCACACCAGAGGTCATGCTTCAAATTTGAAACATTCAGCAACTTTCAAGGTCCCCTCTTCAAGGCTAGGCGCATTTTGGACCCCTTACTTCCAACTTTCGAAACTAAGAACATTTTGAAGTCTCCTCCAAAGTTGGGCGCATTTCACCCCTTCTACTCCAAGTTTCAACACTTAGTGAAATTTATCCACTCTTCTTTACCTTGGGCACTAATAACCCCTTGTGCTTCAAGTTTCAAGTACTTAGAAAATTTTCCTATCATCTCCTTCCTCAAGGGCGCATTTTCACATGTCTACTTCCAATTTCAAGGACTTAGTCAAATTTTCATTACCTCCTCCTCCTTGGGCGCTTTTGGGGGGTCAAGCTTCCAATTTTCAGACTTAGAATTTTTTAGAGCTTCAATCTTCTCCCAAGGGCGCATTTTGAGTAGGCAACTTCAAGTTTCTAACACTTAGAAGATTTTCACCCTCACTTCAAGGGCGCATTTGGAGGGGTAACTTTGAGTTTAGAGGGGCGTAAATCACAGGTTGAGCTTCAAATTTCACCAACTCTAAGCTCAAGGGCGCAAAATCTATCCTGAGCTTCCAATTTTAACACTTAGTAAAATTTTCACCAATTTATTTTCTCAAGTCTGGGCGCATTTGCCATGGGGAGCATCAAATTTTCCAGACTTAGGAGCATTTTCATCTATCTTCAGCTTCTTATAGCAAGTTTTGGTGCCGGATTTGAAAAATTATCAAACTTGATGTATTTCGTGCCCTTTGCCAAATTTAGGGTGATTTTCTCCTGCTAACCCTAATTTGCTCTGACTTTCTATTTTTAGAAAGTTCCTTGAATTTCGTGCTTTGAATTGACTCCTGACTCTGAAAAGCCTGATTTTTTGCTCTGTTTTGAACTTCGTGGTGTGATTAAGCTGCTGATGTCAGGTGCCTGCCTGTACCTGCTATTTTTAGCAACCTGCTAAAAATAGTAACTGCTCATAATGTCTTCAAATCTCACGTGCTGAATGCCTGAAATGTGGTGGTTGTGGCTGGATGCTGCTTTTGCATGATTGTCTTGTCCTGCCCTTGAATTTAGGAAACCCTAATTCCTCTGTACCAACCTGCTAAAAATAGTAAGTGTCCGATTTTCCATCCTCTGCAACTCCGTTTGATCTGAAATTCGCGCCATAGGGTCTTCATCACTTGCTTGACCTATACCTACTGATGCCTTGTGCTAACCTACTATTTATAGCATGTTTCTGGAGGTGGCTTACTATTTGTAGTAACTGCTTGTTTCTGAGACCTCCACAGCTCCGATTGACTTGAAATTCGAATGACGCGCTCCTCACCACGTGACCTGCCTGTTGACACTGGCGCATGCAGCTGACTTTCTATTTTTAGCCTGTTTCTGGAATGACTTACTATAAATAGTAAGTACTCCGTTTGCCTTCAAATATTACCAGCAGACTCCTTGAAAGATGTTGATCGCGGTGGTTTACACCGGTTTTCGAAAATTCTGACCTTTTACCCCTCTTTTCAGGCTCCGAAGTTGGAAACCCTAATTTGCTCTGCATGTGTATCAAATGATCTTTGTTTGTCTTCGTTTCTGCTGCATTGCGATCAGCTTGTGATTTTGAACTACTGGGAGGCGGCTGCCGGGATGCACCTGCTAAAAATAGTAAGTTCCTTACTGAGCGATTATCTCCATTTGCATGTCACATCACTGCGAAGATCTCGAAAAACCCACAAAGAATATGTCGACATGCAAAGAAAACCTTGACATGCAAACCCTAAAAATAGCCTCTAAAGGCTGAACTCTGAAAGTTGTCGTATCATTTTGCATGCTATACTGTCGCGAAGGTCTCAGAAAACCCAGAAGGAATCTCCAGACATGCACCGGAAAACTTCGCATCTAAACTGCTCTGGAAGCTGAACTGCTAAAAATAGTAAGTGGTTGGTTTCAGCTCAAACTTTGCACACGAGCAGCTTGATGTGTCCTGAATGTGGCGTGACTGTCGGAATTTCAAAAATGCTGATAGAATGCCTGCACTGCATAATTTTACTAAAAATAGTAAGTACTTTGCATCCTAATTTAAACTTCAAGCAGTCACTGAAGCACACTGACAACAATGTTAAGCTCAATTTTCAATTTATTCACCCTATTCGACCTCAGGCTGACCAGGAAAGATGAAACCCTAATTTTCAGACTTGGTTAGTTTCACACTTAAGCTCAAGGAAGGGCACAATCCTCGAAAGGTAGACATCAAAAGCAGACAGAGAGAGAGAGAAAACCAAAATAAAAAGACCGTAATGGAGCAAAAAAATTAAGGTCCCTATTTTGAATGGGGCGATGTGAAAGGTCAGCTGCAAAGTTACCAATCGCTGAAATGCTAGTTTGAGTGTATAAGATTGCTCTGGTTGTCGATATCTCGATGTTGGATGCAACAATAACTTCGCTGAGGGATTGATTGTTCGAGATCAATGCAATTCTCAATAGACTTCAAGCTTCCCACCTCCCCGTGATAGACATTACATCATCGTGAGTTAAACTGATGCTACCTTTCTGCTAACTCAAGCCTATCTCATGCATATCTATTCCTTGGATTAGCTTTATCTACCAAGTCTTTGTTTCTAGGTTTTACGTTAATCAAGGTAGTGTCCAATTAACTTTGCTTTGAATAAGGACGTGCATGCTTGCACATTGTCCATTTAGGTTAAATGTACCGGTTAACTGATGGTAGCTTTCCAGTTAACTGTATAGTTTACTTTATTAGGGTTTAATAATAAATCTTGCATGCATTGCAAGACTGTAGTTGACTCCAAGTGATTTTAGGGTTCCCTACACCTTTCGATGTCTATAATAAGAGCTTTGCTCATTTGTACATAACTTTTGCACGAGAGAGAAATATATGTTGTGCCCAATTTCTTGCCCTCAATATTGCTCGCTTTTGTATCTGTCTTCATGCTTACTCAATAAGGATAAATTGTTGTTACAGGGTTTCATGCAATTATAATGGTGAATTCTTTCTTGTTTTGTGTTCAATAAACTTGTCCAGATTGAGATGATAGTTGTGCCACCTTGCCTTCAAGTAGAGAATCTGTACTTGGATATCGTGTGATGTGTGTGAATAATAAACTTATTCGGATTGAGCTGATAGTTGTGCCACCTTGCCTTCAAGTTGAGAATCCGTACTTAGTTTATCGTATATTTGTTGTTGCCAATAAACTTGTTTAGATTGAGCTAATAGATGTGCCACCTTGCCTTCAAGTTGAGAATCTATACTCGTTTATCGCCGATATCTCATCCTACTCCATTTCACGCCTGCTTTTATAAAACCCATGACTTTAAAGTATAGCTTAGTTGTAGTTAATGATCTGCGAAACCAGAAAATCCTTAGCTGCAACGTTCTTGGTTTTCTTAACCTTGTGCCTCTTCCAGCTGAGAACAAAAAGATAGGACTTAGATTACTTTTCTTTTCCACGCATTCCAGCACTACGAGGGAGCTTCCCCTCCTAATTTGAAGAGCACTCATTACGCAGTGTGCATAGCTGTCCGTACCAACTCTTACTCTAGAGGTGTTAGTTGTTACGCCAACAGTTTTCTGGCGCCCACCGTGGGACGAGGCAAGAAAACTTCAAGAAAAGCTTAATGCTTTTATTTCACGGGAACGATCACACTCTGGCATCCTATTGCATGATCCACACATAAGCAATGGATGATAACAACAATAATGCTGACAGGCGACATCCACCCCCATTACCTTGGGGTAATAACATTGGACCTTTGGCTTTTGAAGTAAATCATGAGTTACCTAAAGGGTCAAGGAAGCGTTTTCCTCGGTTTCACGGCGATGGAACTCAACACCCGGAGGACCATTTTTCTGCGTTCACAATGGCTTGTGCCGTCTTGCACGTAGAACATGAAGACATCGCGGTGCGTCTCTTTGTCGAGACTCTTGTGGGAAATGCTGCCGATTGGTTCAATCACCTCGAGTCGGGCAGTATCACAAGCTGGGCAACTATGAGCAAGAAGTTTTTGGCGAGATTCAAGCCCGCTGAAGACAGTCACATGTTGTTTGCTCAACTCACAAATTCAAAGATGGAGCCCAAAGAACACATGAGGGATATTGTGGCAAGATTTAATCATCTTGTTTTAAGAATTTCTTCTACACTCGATCCATCACCAGAGATTCTGATAAGCTGTTTCATAAATGCTCTTCCATCAGAGATAGCCTTCTTTCTCAAGATGGCGAAAGCGACAGAGTTGAAGAGTGCACAAGAACACGCCATTGAGTTGGAAGATAATATGATCACTTCCGGCTTGATGAAAATAGATTCTATCAAATCTCCAGTTCAGCAACCGTACCAGCCAAAGAGAGACAATCTTCAGCCACGGTTGCCAACATCTCCACCAAGATCAATGATTGAAGCTGCACACAGTGCAGTATTTTGTCCTTTCCACAACTTCAATACACATTCCGGATCCACATGTCCAGAGAACCTGAGAATGATCCAAATCATGGGATACACTGAAGCTACTCCCAGTTCTAGTTTTGTACCAACACCAAGTTCAAAGGTTGTTTTACCACAGACGGACAACTTCGATAGCGACTCCGCAACGGAATACTTTGATGAACCCGTAAATCAAGAAGAAGAAGAAGAATACCGTCGGTACACTCCTCCTGTGTTTACACGTGATCAACACTTCAAAGCACAAAAAGAAGAAGAAGAAAGGCGGAAATCAAACGAAGAGGGTGAAGAAGTGCCTCTCACTTCTAAACCCAAACCTTCACATGCGATTACTATGCCAATTGCTCAAGAGACGTCTTCAGCAAATTTTGACATCGTAGCTTCCATGATGAAGACCAAGGTACAAATATCGCAACTGGAATATCTTCAGGATCATCCAGAAGAATTAGATCAAATTCTCAAGGTTGCAAAGAAGCAGGCTGTGTTCAAGTCATCTGTTCCAGCAGAAGCAAAGCCTGAAACAGGTCCTGGTTATTGTGTAACTCTGTCAGAGGTAGAAGCTAAAGACCAGAACATTGCTTGTTCTGAAAAGAGACCGACAGAGGAGATAGAGTCATGGACAATACAGTTCAATGGAGGTTGTTCAGATACATTTTTAGAAGAAGGGGAATTGATCATATTCCCTAAAGGACAGTTGAACCCAGTTGCAAATTGGCTGCAATTGGAATTCACTGGAGCAGAAAAAGAGGTGCTTTTGCAAGGCCTCAAAGATGCCGCAGACATGGGAATCAAACTCCTATGTGTTAAAGGTGATGTAGAGCTGATCAATGAGCCGGTTAAAGGATATTATCAGATCAGAAAAGATCACTTACGGCATTCTAGAAATCGATTTTGGAACTCGATCGACTGGTTTGAAGAATTCGACATCCCAAGGATGGACTACAATAGAACTAATGACTCAGGGATATCAGTGTTCCCATTTGTATCATATTCTAACTTTTGTCAAAATGTCTTTGCATGGATCTATGAATACCTGAGAATCTTCATTCCAGAAGGATTGCCTCCTGCAATTCCCAGAAGAAGAGAAGTTAAGCCTTTCAGGCAAAAATGACATTGGTGGGAGGCTCTTCCCGCTGCCATGCAGTGGATAATATTCAAAGCACTTCAACCCTTCGGGTGAGGAGTAATATTGTAAATATTTCGTTATGTTGTTTTGTGTTTCCCCGTTTTGTGATGTTTTGTCGTGTTTTAGGTGATTTAGGTAGTCTTGTTTTAAGTGATTTTTAGGTTAGGTTTTTAGGAAACTCCAAATGTTTTTTTTATGTGAATAGGGAAAAATCCCGACTCCAATGCCCAATTATACATCACTGGTCTACTTAACACTGAGATTCTTAGGTTCTCCTATGCCGTAGGCATCCGACATGGTCACCGGACGGAGCCTAATGTTGTACCCAAAACCAAAATTTTTGCTTCATCAAGGCATTTTGTTTAAAAGAGTCTAAATCTTGCTAAAATGATGTCAAGTACAGTTTTGGGCAATATCAAGCATGGAGTTTTATCAGTATTTTGTCAGTCAAAGGCAATTCTATTGATCAGAACCTACATCGGAGGCTCAGAATGGAACATTTCACGATGAAGAAGCATTTCACGACAACAACTATGCTTTCACATGATCATTTCGGTGGTCAAGACGGAGTTTTTAGTGATTAAATTATGAAGATTTCTCAGAGAAAAGCAAGAAAGCGCAACTGTAGCCCAGGGGCGCCCTTCTTTTTGAAGGTCAAGATCTTGTGGAAAATACTCATAAATACAGTCAAACTCTTCAGAATTGGTCTGGCTATCCGATGAGCTATCTAGCGAAGCTTTCCGAGACCCGCAGTTCCGGCAATTGGCGACAGAAGTTGAAATTCCCAAAGTTTCACATATGAGGAATTTGTCCTTTTTCAGCAAAAAGCATCCCTGTACCTTGAGGGCGCCCTTCTTAAAGGGGGGGTAGATTCTGGTATTTCTGGTGGCTAATACAGTCAATCTCTTCATGACTAGTCTGCTCGTCCAACAAACTATCAAACGCAATCATCCGAGTCCCAGAGCTCCGGCAGCCGACATCTGAAGATGAGCTTATAATGGAGTTTTCACATCTCAGAGCTTCTTCATTGCATTTCCAGCGCAACTATAGCTCAGGGGCGCTGGTTAAAATGACCCTTAAGATGGCAAAATTTGCAAACGAAATCTTCCTGACATCAGTACTACTCTAGTCCAGCTTCGCATTGCATCATCCTGCCTGTCGATCCGACGTTCCAGGTGATCATGGCAGAGGTTCTACCAAGCACGTAATTTCACGGGCGGACCAACATAAAATTTGCATTGTATTTCTACAGTCCAGAGGCGCCTAGCCTTTAGGCTTGTTAGATGAGGTCGTTCGCGTTCGAAGTCTTCACGAGACTTGAGCGTGATTACTTTATCTATTCAATGAGCCTAACCGTCAGCCTTCGGGATTTGGCAAACGCTGGTATGTGCGAGGTCTTTGGCGAAATGCTGAAAAGTGAAGACATCTGGAAAATGGCCAAGTATGGAGCGTATATTTTAAATAAAATACGCACTGGCATTTTTGAGGTCTTAGAAGCAGTTTTCTTGCTTCGTCACTTCTAGAGACTTCTCTTGTAGGTCCTTCTGGCTGTCCGTTAAAACAGATAGTGCTCGAATCGAGTTATCCCAGCTCTCGGTATTGGAGGACAAAGTAGGGTACTTGGATGAAAGTTCAACTTTGGTCAAAATGGTGTCAATGCAACTGTAGCTCAGGGGCGCTTTTACTTTTCAGGCCCTTCATGCACTTTTCAGATGCCGTGCGTATATCCGTTGGATGCAGAATGCTTCTAGTCACGCAATGAACTTGGTTTCCTATCAGCAGGGTTTGTCGTTCGCCATCAGCAACTGTTTGAAGTATCAAATGGCAGTTTAGGAAAATGGTTAAGTCTGGCACCTGTAAATGAATTTAATCAAGGGCGCCTAATTTTTTGAGGTGTTAAATGATGGATTTTGCAGTGATGACTCCCAGCAGACATTTCTTCTTTGCTCAGCAGGCTTCGCATTCAATTCATCAGCTTGGTCTCAGCATCATCCGGTCACCCGGAAATCGTGTCGAAGATGGCCAGTCGTAACTTTGTCGTCAGCTATAAAATAGGAAGTTAATAAAAAGTGCAATATCTTGAGCAAATGGATGCCTATGAGCTCAAACGATGACTTTTTGGAATCAGTGAAGTTCGCCGGTGAATCTCAAAGCTTCATTCGGTTTGTCAACTGAAGTTAAATAATATTTAATATTTATTTTGCATATTTTGGCATTAAAATGGCGAATCTCTAAAATTGATGCCTTTGCAAATTGCATGATGAATATTAATTTATTATTATTTATTTCCGGACTCAGTGTCAGTATCAGTGTAACTGAAAGGGGTCCAATCAGAAGCCTTCTATTTTCAGCTGAGGTTTTAAATCTTGCAGTCAACAAGTTGGTGCGAATTTTCTCTTATTTAAACATGGCACCTTCATTTATTATTCACCAAGCTTCAAAAGAAATTCGTATTTTTAAAGAGAAATCCATATTTTCAAACAAAATTCGTTTTTCTTCAAGGCAAAGGCGTGTTTTTCAAGAAAAATTTGTATTTCTTCAAGGCAAAGACGTATCTTCAAGGCAAATTTGTAATTCTCAAGTAAAGGCGAATTTTAGCAATCAAAGGCGAATTCATCATCAGTTCACAAAGGCGATTTCATCAAACACTTCTTTTTGCAGGTTAAAGTTCACATTCATCAGCAAATTTGAGGAATAGGGGCGATTTTCACAGAAGAAAGAGCTTATTAAAAACGTCTTTTTCCTCTTTGTTTCTCAAATTTCTCTCAGTTTTCAATTCGCATGTTCCTGAAATTGGCAAAATTCGACAAGTCTCAGTGTCTGGATCATTTCTATATAGCTTCCTCAAATTAAAATCGTGCATTTGATTTTTCAGGAATTTTTAACTTCAAAACATTCGTTCTTGAGTTTCTAATTTTCTCAACTGAAAACTCTTTGCATGGTCGAGTAGAAGTCAGATTTTCGCATTTCTGACGTTCTGGGTTGTCTTAGAATCTTTTTCTGGACAAAACCCATATCTCAGATTTTTCGCTGAAATTTGACCTTCGATAGGCTATTTTTAGCTTTCCAAAAATCTTGTCAGAACATAGTCAAGTTCACAGTCAACAGGTGAGTTTTTCAGAGCACAGTACACACAGACTGAATTCAAGACCAAATCGGTCTTAATTCATGATTTCGTTAGAAAAGCTAAGACCGATTTGTATCAAGCTGCAGAGGAGATGTTGGCCATCACTTTAGTTACGGAGCCGCCAAAGTTACCAATCAGTGAAATGCTAGTTTGAGTGTGTAAAGATTGCCAAGATTGCTCAAGTTGCTGACATTTAGATGTTGATGCAGTTAACAATCTCGTTGAGGGATTGGTTGTTCGAGATCACGGCCAGTAGACTTCAGTTCCCACCTCTCAGGATAGACATTACACACAAGAGTTAAACTTGGCGTTACCTTTTCAAGTTAACTCGCTTTCTCATCTCATGCATATCTATTCTGGGATTAGCTTTATTCACTTGGAGTTCTATTTAGGTTTTACGTTAACTGAAGGTAGTGTCCAGTTAACTTTGCTTTAAATAAGGACGTGCATGCTTGCACATGGTCCATTTAGGTTAAATGTATCGGTTAACTGATGGTAGCTTTCCAGTTAACTGTATAGTTTACTTCACTAGGGTTTAATAATAAATCTTGCATGCATTGCAAGACTGTAGTTGACTCGAGGTGATTTTAGGGTTCCCTACACCTTTTGATGTCTATATAATAAGAGCTTTTGCTCATTTGTAATTAACTTTTGCACAAGAGAGAAATATATGTTGTGCCCACCTTGCCCTCAATATTGCTCGTTTTGTATCTGTTCATGCGTTTTTACTATTATGATGAATTGTTATGCCACATAGGTTTTCATGCAATTATAATGGTGAATTCTTTCTTGTTTTGTGTTCAATAAACTTGTCCAGATTGAGATGATAGTTGTGCCACCTTGCCTTCAAGTAGAGAATCTGTACTTGGTTATCGTGTGATGTGTGCGAATAATAAACTTATTCGGATTGAGCTGATAGTTGTGCCACCTTTCCTTCAGGTTGAGAATCCGTACTTAGTTTATCGTATATTTGTTGTTGCCAATAAACTTGTTTAGATTGAGCTGATAGATGTGCCACCTTGCCTTCAAGTTGAGAATCTATACTCGTTTATCGTCAGATAATCATCCCTGCTCCATTTCCTCATGCTCTGTTTTCTTGAGGAAATTGGATAGATTTAAAGTAGTTAGCTTAGTTGTAGTTAATGATCTGCGAAACCATAAAATCCTTAGCTGCAACGTTCTTGGTTTTCTTAACCTTGTGCCTCTTCCAGCTGAGAACAAAAAGATAGGACTTAGATTACGTTTCTTTTTCACGCATTCCAGCACTACGAGGGAGCTTCCCCTCCTAATTTGAAGAGCATTCATTACGCAGTGTGCATAGCTGTCCGTACCAACTCTTAGTCCAGAGGTGTTAGTTGTTACGCCAACAAAAATCTCAAATTTACTAAGTTTTGTGAGGTTTGGGAACTTCCCTTCCGGGCCACCATCTCTCTATGGCCATCCAGGAACTTCGCTTTCGGGCCGCCGTGTCCTCATTGCCGTTTCAAAAGGGCAGTGACCCTCCGACTTCCCCCTTACAAATCTCCACATTTCTGGAATGAGTGCAAACTTCAAGTTTTCGTTATCTAGGGCCCATAAAGTGAGTGACTTCACATGCCTAAAGGGGTTTGGATCAAATTTTCCATGTGTTTAGACATCACGGAAATTTCCTTCTGGGCCGCCATCCCTTTGTGGCTATCCGGGAACTTTCCTTCCGGGCCGCCGTCCCTCTATGGCCATCTGGGAACTTTCCTTTCGGGCCACCGTCCCTCTATGGCCATCCGAGAACTTCCCTTCCGGGCTGCCGTCCCTCTATGGCCGTTCGGGAACTTCCCTTCCAAGTCGCCTTCCCTCCATGGTCGTCCGGGAACTTCCCTTCCGGGCTGCCATCCCTCCGTGGTCATTTTCCTTCCATCTGCCCGCCATTCATCGTCCTTCCGCCCTGTGGCGCCCGCACGCCTGAGCCCGCATTTATGTTTATGGTCCAAATGAGCTCCAAATATGAATATTATGATCTTTTGATGATGCATTAATGGATCTAACAAGGAGTTTGCAAGGTTTGACTAACGTTTGCCTTTATTTGTGTTTTTTTACCCATGTTTGACTTTTTTTTTCTAATTTTCACGATAATTAGGGCGACAGAAACAAATTTTGCGTGTTTCGTTTGGCATGTTGCTTCATTTTCTATGGCTAGAAGGACAAGGAAGAGGCGAAAAACCCTACAGGATGAAAAACACAGCGACCAGAACACGTGCCCAAAAGAACACACGACCAGAAGGAAAACAACGCCGGACTAGGGCAAACCTCGACGCCAGGTCAAATCTTTGTGCGACTCTGCAAAAGCGCAGCCAAGGCAAGAAAGTGGGAAGGCACGCAAGTGTTTTCGTTTTTTGTTGTTTTTTTTGTTTTTTTTTAAAACGAAAAACCCTTAGCTTTTTTATTTTTTGTTTTATTTTTATTTTTTTGTTTAAAATTAAATTTTTTAATGATTTAAAATTTAAAGTTAAAATTATCTATTAATTTATTAAATATTATCAAATATCAAATACTATAATAGTTAATAATTAACTATTATAGTATTTGATATTTGATATTTATTATTTATTATTTAAAATTTGTTGTATAATATTATTATTAAATAATAAATTATTAAATTACACTATACTATATTATATATAAATTAAAAATATATTATAATATACATTTCTCATTAATTTAAATAGTTTATTAAATAATAAATATATTATATATTAAATAATTTAAATTATTAATATAATTATAACTTCTATAATTAAATTATTAATAAATAATAATATATAATTTTTAAACTATGATATATATATTATAATTATATAATTTAAAAAAATTATAATTTACTATTTAGATTCAATTATAACTTAAATAATAAATAATAATATATAATTTTTAAATTTATATGTATATAATATTTTATTTATTATATTTTTGTACAGACATACCCAATTCCGTACCCAACCCACCCCCCCCCAAAAAAATTTTGTCGTACCCACATACCGTACCCACGTACCTATACCCATGCCCGTACCCGATTTGGCAACTTAGATTTTGTTTATTTGTGATTCAATCTTGATATTGTAAAATTGCCAAGCATTTATATCTATATTCAAATCTCTCATTTCAAAACAAATCTTAATAGCAACAAATTAGAAACATTCCATGATGAGTTATATGTGAAGTGCTTAACAGAACGTAAGCAAACTAAAATCAGATATATTGCAAGTTTGGGAACAAAATTTTGTGGTAGGGATATTACAATCTTGTTATCCCTAATGCTCATATTTGACTCCATTTCAGTAGCATTTAGCTCTTGGGTGTAAAATTGTAAGACTTGGAAAATACAACCAAGCATTACCTTTGAGCAAACAGCAATGGACAAAAATGCATGCATACATGTGCCATGTGTGTGTGCATGTGTGTGACTTTATGTACACAGAGGAGCCACAATACTCGCACCAACTTACATCTTTGTGACACTCAGAAAGCCATATTCTGCACATCAATGTACATTTTCACATGCTTTCTTCTTCATGTCCACGAAAACAGAATGGACATTTCTAGATCAGCTAGGTACGTTGGAGAATTTTTGTCATTTTTCATATCCGATATAAATTTAATTGTATTTTTTCATTCATTCAATTTTCTTTTGGGATATTCTTCCCTGATCTCTACTCCACTCCGTAGACAGGTGATAAGCCTTACAAAGGCATATTTATACACTAAAAAAATGATTTCCTTACGCTTTTAATTGTCAACAACTTGTTGGTGCATTTCAAATAAGACTTGTATGACCATTTACACTCTAGCCTTTCACAAATAATCCATGAGAAAATTTAGAAATAATTAATTATCAATATAATCCTCAGCCAAGGGGCGGTAGGCCTAGCTCGATTGGCTAAAGCATTCTGTTGCAAGCAAGAGGTCATGAGGTCTAGTCTCCCCACTATCCCCGTGGTCCCAGAGGGCATGTCGCACCAACGTCACCGGTCATGTGAAAAAAGTTTACCAGGCGCACTGCAATTTATAGGGGGGGTGGCTACCTTATTCCGAATCCTGCAGTCTAAAAAAAAAATAATCCTCAGCCAAAGAAGAGAGAAGCTGGCAAGCGAAAACCCCACCAAGGTTTGAGGTTTGAAGGGGAACTGTGGTAATCGTGCTCTTGGAGGTTGCAATGAAACAAAGGTAGGTGTTGATGGAGAAGAAGACTCAACAGGAAGAGGTGATGGTAAATGGAGTCTTCATAAATTTTTGGAGCCTCAAGGAGTGTGAGATTGTACAAGTGCAGTGTAGGTAGTTGGATTGCGAAAGGTGGTCATTGGGAGCATGTCTTCTAGTGGTCGTGTTTAGGCATCTACTCCTCTTCAACAGCATAAGCCACTGCTCCCTTTCAAGGAGGTGTTGGGTGATTTGTAGTTGCTCAGCTAGATAGATTGATTTTTAAAGATCGTAAAAACATGCACATCCCTTTCCATTGCTGTAAGATGTTTTGCCTAACTCTGCTTTTAGGGGATGTGACAAGACCAATTCTTATTCTGATGAAAATAAGGTGGAGGTCTAATGATAGGTGGGGGTTGGTTAAAGTACTAAGGACTTGGAGGTGGTAAGCTCTCCCATGGAATTTTTGAGAGCAAGGGGATGGACTCACTAGTGGACAAAGGTGTAAAGCACAGGGGTTTTGGGTCGTCAATATTTTTGGCTCCCCTTATTCCACTCCCTTGGGGGATTTTCATATCAACTTGGTGGAAAAGCTGCTTGAGATGTTTCTCTAGGAGGAATGTCTAACTGAGGCCTCTTCAGAGATTGGAGATTCATAGGCGGGCAGAGCTTACCTAGTCTAATTTATAGACACTCTCCTTCACTTTCCTTTCTAAGATCTTTTCTCTTCTTTGTTTCCTTTCAGTTGAGAAGTGGATTTTGTCATAGATGGACCAGGGTTTTGCAGGAGGTTTGGTCAAGCCCTTTGCAACCCTTCTTTGATCTTGATAAAATGTCTTCCTCAAAGGTTTCTTTTTGGATCCATTTCTACAATCTTCCCTTGGTTTGCAAATTCACTAGAATGTTAAAAATGTGAGCAGAAAAGATTGTTGTCTCCAACAAATCCAATCCTGAGTTGGATGGCTCGTAGCATAATTATGCCAAGGTCTGAGTGTATGTTGACCTTTCATGCCCTGTTGCATTTCATCTGCATTATCTCATCTTCTGGCATTTGGTTACTGTTTGTGGATTTAGAAGGCTTGCCTTTAGGTGTTTCCATTTCAATCAGATTGGACCCAGGAGGTTAGATTGTTGTCTAAGAAATCCATGCAGAACCTGTTTAAATGACAACAGTTAAAGCTGAAACAAGTGATGTCTGATGAGGATTTTATCTGGAAGAATCATTAATGTTTTCTGGCTAACCGGATTTCTGCTTCTTCTGGCGGGCTTAGGCAGCCATATGTAGCAATCAAAGGTTTTTCCCCTCTTGCCCAAGGGTAAGGTGCAGAGCACAAAGGCCTTTTTTGACCCTCAATAGGTGGCAGTTACTTCTGCCGACACAGATAGGAAGCAATTCTCAGAATCTTTTGTTTGACCAGCACAAGAAGATTTTCTCTGGTGTGGAAGCTCTTTTGGAGTGATGACGGTGTTAGGCTTCAGGATTTGTCTTCCCTTTAGGTTATTTTGGATTACCTAGGAGGTATTGTTTCTTTTTCTAAGCTACTGGCCATGAAGAAACCTAGGAAGTAGAGAGGTCACAAGACAAAAATCAAGCAGCTCTAGTTGGAAGCTCAGGAAGCAGTAGACAAAGGTACCTAATAGACTACGGAAGGTCCCCACTGCTGCAGAGGGAAGAGAGTGATTACTGTCAATGCTTGAGGAAGTTTGGCCAGTGTTTTTTGGGCTTGTTACTCTCAAGTCTCCTCTAGGGGTGCTTTGTAGGTTCGGAGTTGTGGTCTTCTAGTGATATTGTCAGGTTTCTGACTTCTGGATTTATGTTGTCCAGTTGCCCTTGATGGGAAATTGTTAGTATTTTCTTAGTTGTTTTATGGTGTTTGGTTCATTCTCCTGTTTTTGCAGTCTGTATTGTTATCATTTTGAGTGTTTCAAGGTTTGTGGACAAAGGCCCGAATAGATCCCTCTCTAATTTTATTTAAGAATATATATAATCTTCAGCCAAATTGCACACTTATCTAGTTACATCATATCTGAAGAATAATCAACTAAATATATACTAGTGTCAGTAAGGCTCTTACTTTACACAAACCTAAAGAAACGACTGCCAAATCTATACTTAGCACAATTTAGGTCATAGTAACTATTAGCATTTATAATATGAATTAACCATCTGAAACATTGATGATAATCCAAGAAAAACAGCATTGCCTATGTAGAGAAGGTAAATAAAAAAATAATCTATATAGCTGCATGAGGAAGTTTCAAATTAAAAAAATAAAATGAATCAAAGAAATTAATTAAATATTAAGCATTTCTATCTCTAAGGATAGTATTGTGAAGATTTTGCCATTATCCATATATGATACTAATCACTTACAGAAATGACTGTAAAGAACAGATAGTTCACGCCTCATTGTCTCCCAAACTTCACCAGTATTCATTGGTCTTCGTGCTTTCCAAATTGCAAGAAGATATCTCATCTCAAAAATAGAAAATACCACAAACTTGAAAAAAGCTGCTGTTGCAAATGCATTAAATAGAGATTCTGCACTCAATCACACTAGTTGTCAGGACTCTATTTTAAAGAGAAGCAAAAGTCTAAAATTTTGCTAGCAGTAAGAGAGTATCAAAAATTTCACATTGAAGAATGCAAAATGCAGAAAATGATGCAGAAGTCGGTAATATCACTTAAGATCCTAAGGATCAGCTAAACTCTAGCAACTGAGAACCATAAAGAAACTCACGCAAAAGCAATGACAAACAACTAGCATGGTAAATAATGTTAAAAACTGATCAGAAGATCTATAGATTTGACAGTAGATACTTTCAGAAAGCTAACCATAAGACATGAGATGTAATCCAATTCATGAAAATTTTCTGCCATAAATAGAGTGATCTTATTTTAATGTCTATTATAATTCTCTTTGATTTCAATAACTGCAAAGAGACACCCACTTATTGCTTTGATTATTTGTAGCTTTGTAGGCATGGCACATGGAGTCAATTGCTCCTATTCACTATTCCATGCGGACACATCCATCCACACCCCCACCCCCAAAACCATGCATTTCAAGGACAGGGACATCTCCAAGACTCAGGGACTTGGTGGAAACATCCCCCAGCTGTCCCACCACTGCCACCAAGTACCTAGGGACATTTCTGGGACATCTCTCTCAAAGAGGGGACATTTTTGGGACATCCACCTATAATGGGGATGCCTCAAAGTCACCAAGACATTTAGGACCCTCAAGGGACTCCCTCGTGTCTCCCAACTGTACCCAAGACACCTAGGCGTCCCTTGCAGCAATTGAGGCAAAAAGTTCACTTTTTTTAAACAAAAAAAATATTGAATCTTTGTGCTAGTAACCCTAACCCTTACAATCTATGGGCCCTACCTACACCCTAAGTAGTCACAAAAAAATTATAAATAAACATCTAAGCCTCATTGCAAATCACTCCCAAGTTTCAACAACAAAGTTTGGAAGTTGCAACAGCAAGCTACAAGCCTACAAGAGTGAGAAAGATTGCAAGAGAATTACAAAGAGTGAAAATAAGAACAAGAGGAAGAGCAAATGTGAAGTCTTTATCAACCAACTATTGAATCAACATATTCTTCAAGCCTCATGATAAGCTTTGGCCCTTAATGACAATTTTGAGTTTTCTAACTTTCTTTGTTTGTTTTCAATTTACTAATTTACACATTTACAACTTACTAATTTAGTTTTACAAATGAAATTATTAAAAAAAGTAATAATTATAACAGAACTATTTAAGTTTTTAAATTTAATTATTAAATTATTTATAAATGTTTTTTTTTTTTTGCAAATTTGCATAATATATTTGATTAAAAAATAACATTTACAAGTCAAAATAGGATTTTGTTTTTTTTGTATCCTCTACTTTTACACTTTGTGTGACATAGAGTAAGAAAAACAAAAGTGGAATACTCGTTTGATGAAGGTTGAAGAACAAGGATTCATATTTTTGCCTATCCTTTGTTTTGTGCTTTGTGCAACTTGAAATAAGAAAAACATAAATAAAATCCTTGTGTCTTGAGCCCATGCGTGATTTAATGACAATACGACATATATGGTAACCATAAATTTCGTTTCTTGCAATGTCACTATGAGTTCAACTTCTCATAGCATGAGTGACGAAGAGGGTCAAGAAGAGCTGGTTGAGTCCCAAAACTGCTGCTCCATAATCCTAGAACTTTTCTTACATTTAGGGCCAAGGATTTTTTGTCAAGAAGGTAAAACAAGGTTCATCAATAGCCTAAGAAGGGTTAAAGGCCAATTCACAAGAATGGATAGTCTCTCCTGCACTTTGGGCTCAGCTAGACCAGGAAGGGTATTCTTAGAGATATCCTTGATAGGATTTTAACCCAATTAAAATGTAGCATAACTACAACAATCAGTAGTTATACCTAATGTACACTTGACCCCTATATTTGTCACTCGGTCAAGACAAATTAGCTACATAAAACCTTTTATATAGCTAACAAAACACCTTGCACATGCACCTATAGATGGCAGTAAAATTATAATCCCCTTAGATGATTTCATTCATTATTTCATACATAATGGCAAGGCGTAGACATGCAAGACATGATTCTTTGATGATTTACCTATATTTGGGTTGCTTGAGATTGTTCCCTGGTTTGTAATACTGAATCATGCACATCATGTATATTCTAATCTACTACTACTTCTAGCATGGATGGAGGGTGTTAAATGATGATGTTTGGACCTTCACCAATATGGACAGGTGCCTAATCCATTAGCCAACAGAGTCATGAACAGCAAAGAGGAAGGAGATATAACTAGCAAAGTATCAACAAAACTAGATTTCATTTACATGACAATAAAAGATTGCATCATATGTAATGGACAGACTTAATAATCTATCTCATAACTCCAATAACCCATATTTCACAAAGGAAAGACCATTACAAAAGCATTGCAATGTATTACAAGTTTTCTCTCTTCATCTAACCTCTATTACAATCAAACCAACGAATGTGGTGAGAGAAAATGCATAGCTGCGACCATAGTTGAAAAACTTGGACTTGACAATAACTTGGCAGCCCAAAAATTTTAAACACTCGGGACTCAACAAAAACTCAGCAAATACTCAACAAATTTATCAAACATTTGAAAATACATAAAAAATTTAAAATATTCTTCAAAAACACACATGTACTGAATTTATAGAACATATTAATGATTTCCATGCAATATAAATCAAAATTTGAGTTTAATACATATCATAGACCGAAAAACAAGTTCAGCCTCTAAATACATATGAACTTCTATGCTGAAAGCTAAGTTGCCGATTCCGGTATGGGGTCAAGTATGGGTACAAGGTTCAAGTCTTGGAGTGGAGACCTAGATGGGATCAAGGGGTAGCATCCTGTTGATGTGTTTTTCGTGACCGCACCAACGCAGAATAAAGTTGCCAACGGCTTCCCTATTCTCTCTTGATCAAAGTATTCCGCATGCTAAGATTGCAAGAAAGTTCATGCGTTCAACTCCAAGGTTCTTTCAGTGCGAATAGGCTCAGTTGGCTCGATGTGATTTGCTGGTATTTCAAGGGGACTTACGGAATTGTTCGGCAGCGAGAAAGGAATTCATATGCTCGGAAGGTTTATCTATGAAGCGCGGGTTTTCCTATTCTAACCAGAAAGTACTGAATTGAAATGGTGTAAGGTTTAGAGAGTCTAAAGTGCGGGATATGGAGCTCAACTTCAACAAACTTCTAATCGGACTTCGCTTTGCCTCACATCGGACAGCTTCCACGAAGTCGGTGCAATCTTCAAGGGAGATGACTAAAGATGTTCAAACCACCACTTGACATGAAGATACCATCACAACGACACATACCATCATTCAAACTGTGATTGAAGTTAAGTACATGATATTCCAGTTGACCACACAAGGCGCATTCACCATCAGCAAATACACTAGTGGTATGGATAGACGAAGTTGCTTAGATCAAACACCACATTCCACAGTTAACATCTACTTGCATGGAATGAAAACTATACTACTTAGAACTATTTTACGCTACCATTTGAATCGGAAGGAGGAAGAAACCTTGCTAGCTACTCACAACAAAGACGAAATTCACCTTCAATGAAAAACTCTTTTATTGAGAGAGTGTTCACAACAATTTCTTACAAAGTTTTCAAAGGGAAAACTTTCCCTCTTCTTCAAACTACACTATCAATCTATACTAAGCTGCTTCTAAGCTATCACCTAGTTGTCTCTCTACTCCAACTTCTACTCTAATCCTGCTGTCTAATGTCTACTGAAGGTACAAATGAGGGGGACTCCCCCTTTATATAGCTGGCCAAGTCCAACGGACGGCTCAGATTACAATCGGCTGGATGGCTAGGATTGTGCCACCTCAGCCCTAAACAAGATTCGCCCTAAAAACCACCACCAAGAGGAGTGGGGTAATAAATGAGCCATAATGTCCATTATCCTTCTAGAAGATTCCATCTTTAAGACGCGTTCACACTGTTCTCGATCTTTGCGTTCAGCCAATTCTGTTGATCGCTTGGAGGAGGGTAAAAGAGTCTCTAAGATCGCCTCCTCAGATAATAAAATTTGATAGGATCTGGAGTTCAACTACTCTTGATCTTCTTCTTGACATTGTTCTTCAGCTTTGCTCGAGCTTCCATTCTTTTCTCCGTCTTGAGTTTCGAAAACATTTGCCTTTGTCACTTAGTCTCAACACTTAGCCATTTTCTTGCAACTTTTCCTCCTTCGAGGTTGAAATGTAGTCCCGGAGTATTTTCTTTATCACTTTAAGTCATCACCTCTTGGTCTCGACATTCCTCCTGCAAAACAAGCGAGGAGAAGAGTATTAGAACACTTCATAATATAATCTTAACTTACCTGATTTTCACGTTCTAACTTCCAAGCGTTCATCGCCTCTACTAGCCAACTTCTGCATTCTTCATGACTTAGCAAATTTTCAACCCATCTTCCTTAAGGACGTATCATCATTGAGAAATTCATTTCACTAACTGGATCTCTGATACTCAATTTCGTTCATCTCTGGCTCTAGAAGATTAGCCCCACGAAGAATTCAATCAAGTTCACCTAGGCACTTCCTTTCAAATTCATCATCTGGAGAATTTCACCTTGAAAACACATTTTCTTCATTTTTGCCTTAGAAAATTTTTAAATTTCCCTTAGGAAAACTCATCAATCCAACACTCATCAAAATCTTCACCCTGAAGGCCGAAGCGAAGCATGGAAGACTTTAAAGTCAACTCCTCATCGACAATCTTCGATACCCAGAAGAAAATTTCCTCCAAAACGCGTCAAACTCATGGGTGCACAACGAACGGGTTCATTTAATTTTCTTGAATTTTGAACCTTAGAAAAAATGATTTTCAGCAAATTTAATCTATTTCTTCACCCTTGAGCGTATTTCTTTGCTCTGACTTGAAAATATTCATCAACCTTGTGAAGCTAGCACCATCGGACTCCTCACCACTGGCAATTTATCCGTGCTTCGGGAAAATTTTATCTCCTTCACGTCTAGGCATATTTTCTTAAGGAAGAAAATATTTTGTCTTAGATAAAATTTTTAAATCATTTTGAAAATTTCGCCTTGGGAATTTTATTCAACTTCATTCAATTTTCCGTGGTGAGAAAATTTCATTAACTTCACTTAGCAAATTTCCTGAAAGCACATATCATGGAGAATATTTTATTCACCACCCAATGTCTTGGGCGCATTTGATAGTTCATGAGGGATATATTTTTAAAACCCAACGCCTAGCATATTTTCCCATTCTCACCTTAGGCGCACTTCACTTGAAGAGGATATTTCATATCCACGCCTTGAGATATTTCATCTTTATTCATGTCAATATGGGCGCATTCAGCACTTAGCAACCCTTTATTTCACCACCTTGGGCGTACTTAGGGAGTCCTCCTGACATTTTCCACCACTTAAAATAGTTTTCAAGGCCTCCTAGGCTTAGGCGCAAATGCCATGTCTTACTTCAAGTCTAAATTTAGAAAAATATTCAAACCTTCTCATCAACCCCTTAGGCGCATATAGGAGCCCTCACTCCAAATTTTCTACACTTAGCATACTTTTCAGCCTTTCCACAAGTCAAAGGCGCATTCAAAGGGGGGGGCTTTAAATTTCCACGCCTTGGAATATTATCACATCCACCTTAAAATATTATCACACCCACCAACCTTGCATGGGCGCATTCAAAGGGTAGAGGTGGAAGTCAACATTTTGTCCTTTTCTTAGCTTGCATGGCGCATATGACACATAGAGGAGGATAAGCACCTTTCAACGCCTTAACTCTTTGCTTTGAATTTTCTTCTTTGCTAATCTAAGGCGCATGTATAAACATCTACGCCCTTCCTTTTGTCCCCTTTGACTTTTCTGAGAGGTGGGCGCATTTGGAGGCATGGGCTTCCAATTTTCAAACTTAGAAAATTTCATATGTCCTTCTCCTTCTTAAGGCGCATTTAGGGGGACCCACTTCCAGTTTTTAATACTTAGAAAAAATTTTCTCATCTTTACTCCTTGCTGGGCGCATTTTGATGGGGAAGCTTCCAGTTGACTTGCCTTAGGAAAATTTTATATGCCCCTTCCAAGTCTAGGCGCATATCAAATGGTAAGCATATAGAAGAGTCTTTAGAATATTTTCAAGTCCCATATCTTGAAGTTAAGGCGCAAATGAGGCCTTGAGCTTCTATTTTATCAAACCCAAAAGAATCTTTGACTTGGGGCGCATGTAAGAGGTCATGCTTTGAATTTGAAGACTTAGAATATTTTCCAACTTCCTCCCTCAAGGGCGCATTTTGACATGGCTACTTCCAATTTAAAATATTTTCAATTTTTCTAACCTCTCTTTAGGCAAAGGCGCATTTAGGAGGTTGCACTTTCAATTTTGAACACTTAACATTTTCTAACCTCCCTAGAAGTCAAGGCGCCAGTCAAGGGTCAAGCTTCAAATTCAAACACTTAGGATATTTTAGCTCATCCCCCTTCAAGCTCTGGGCGCACTTTGACCTGTGAGCTTTCATTTTAAGCACTTAGACTATTTTCAACCACTTCTTCCATGATGGCGCATTTGGAGGGTCCTTCTTCAAATTTTCTTGCCTTAGAAATCTTCAAGATTTTCTCCAAGTTTGCAAGGGCGCATTTTGCTAGTGGAGCTTCCAATTTTCATGACTTAGAAAATTTTCAAATTTCCTTACTCCACCTTGGGCGCATTTTATGTTTGAGGAGGACATTTATTCCTACGCCACTCATATTTTATCATTGCCACCTTCACCTTGTATGGCGCACATCACCTTTGAGGGTGAATATTCAAATTCACCACGCCTAGCAATATTTTCTCTTCCCTTTGGGCGCATTTCTCACTCATGCCTTGGTAAAATTTCACCTGTCTTCATCCTCTTATAGCAAGTTTTGGTGCCAGATTTGAAAAATTATCAAATTTGACGTGTTTCGTGCCCTTTGCCAAATTTAGGGTGATTTGATCATGCTAACCCTAATTTGCTATTTTTAGAAAGTTTGTCAATTTTGCACTTCAAGCTAATTTCAAGCTCCAAAAAGGCTAGATTTTGCTTTGTTCGGATTCTGGTGACATGATTGAGTTGCTGGTGCCTAGTATTTGCCTGTACTTGCTGTTTTTAGTAACCTGCTAAAAATAGTAATTACTCAAAATGTCTTCAAATTTTGCGTACTAAATGCCTGAAGTGTATTGATCGTGACTGGACACTGCTTCTGCCTGGCTGTCGTGTTTCGCCCTTGAATTTAGGAAACCCTAATTTCTTTGTCTTGACCTGCTAAAAATAGCAATTGTCTGATTTCTCACTCTTTGCAACTCTGTTTGTCTTAAAATTCGTGCCAAGGACTCTTCATCACATGTTTGACTTGTACCTGCTAAGATTTGATGCCGACCTGCCATTCATAGCCGTTTCTGAAGTGACTTACTATTTATAGTAAGTGCTTGTTTTCTGAGGCTTCCTTAGCTCCGTTTGACTTGAAATTTGGACAGTGCGCTCCTCGTTGGTGAACTTGCCTGTTGGTGCTAGCGCCCAAGATCAACTTTCTATTTATAGCCTGCGTCTGGAACACCTTACTAAAAATAGCAAGTTCTCCGATTGCCTTCAAACTTTGCCAGCAGACTCCCTGAAAGATGCTGATCGTGATGGATACTTCAGTTTTGATCACTTTGTTGTCTGATTCCTCATTTTTAGCGCCGAAACTCGAAACCCTAATTTTCTCCATATTCCTCAGATGAAATCCGTTTGACCTCGTTTCAATTGCATGATGATCAATTTGCAGTTCAGAAGTGCTGAGCAGCTGCCTGAGTGGTACCTGCTAAAAATAGAAAGTGGCCGAAAAAGTGGCCAACCAGTTACCGAATGACTTTGCATGTCACACTGCATGAAAAATCTTGAAAAACCCAAAAAAACCCAAAAAAATCTTCAACATGCAAGCATTGGCTAAAAATAGCAAGTTTTTGAAAAGTGATCAGTTTCATTTGCATATTACACCGTTGCGAAGCTCTTGAAAAACCCAGAAAGAATATGCCGACATGCGCTGAGAAATTCTGCATGCAAACCCTAATATCGGCCTCTGAAGGCTGAACGCTGAAAGTAGTTATCCTGCTTTGCATGTCATATCACTGCGAAGGTCTCGAAAAACCCACAAAGAATCTTCGGACATGCGTTGAAGAACTCTGCCTCTAAGCCCTGAAAATTGCCTCCGAAGGCAGAACTGCTAAAAATAGCAAGTTGTCCGTTTTAGTTCAAATTTAACCTGTGAGTAGCCTGATGTGCTCTGGACGCAGTGTGACTATCGGAATCTCAAAAATGCTGAAGGATTGCCTATAATTGCACACTTACTAAAAATAGTAAGTAGTCAGAATCTGATGAAATTTCAGTAGAAACTTGTCAGAAGTGTGGTGATCATCAATGTTAATCTCAAATCTCAATTTATTCACCTCGTTTGACTTCAAATTGGCTGAAAAGTTCAAAACCCTAATTTTCAGACTTGGCCAAAAGTTCACGTTAAGGTTCAATGGCGGGCCCATCTCGAAAAGACAGACAGTAGAAAAGAGAGACAACAACAAAACGACCGAAAAGCAAAGCCAAAATTAGGGGGTCCCCATTTGCAATGGGGCGATGTGTGAAAAACGTCACAACACATCCCTTAATCAATTTGCATGCAAGGGAATAGCAGAAATGAAAGCCAAAATTGCAAAAAGATGATAAGGAAAAAAATTGATTTACCTATGGCTAATCCCATGCTTGTCGCACTGTCTATACCACGAAATGCAAAAATCATTTGGGCAAGTTTTTATTGAAAAATCGCAAGGTTTTGGAAAAATTTTGGAAAGTTAAGAGGGAAAAATTCCATGAGTTTTTACAAAAACTTGGCAGTGAATTATTCATGAGCAACTCAACCCAAGATCTGACTCGCAAGTACTAATGAGTTTCGGAAGTTTTTCGTGAGTTTTGCAACTATGGTTGGGACTATACATTTCCCTAAATCATTACACACTACCATGGAGACATACCATCACCTAGCAATGTGTGTTTACAAACCCTTCCTACTCTTCACAAGATGCATTTTGTCATTTGCAGCTCAAACTAGCAACATTTGATGCCCTAGAACTAGTTGTAGACCTTCCAAAACTAGAAAATTGGCTCAATTACCCACCCAAAAATGAATACTTCTAACATATATATAATACTCAGAAAACCCTACACACAAGCACCCATGAGAATCAAACAAAAGTCTAGGTTGTTGAGTATTGAATTCAGTCTATGCTTGATCCTATGAAATATATGATAGATAATGAATCCTGCTCAAAATGAGTGGCTCAAATCTCACATGGATAAATGGTAGTTGAGAAACTACCCACTGCATTCATGGCACTTCGAAAGTAGGTGCAGCATACTGGAGCATCGTGGTATTTAAACATCTTCACTCCCATTTTCTCCCCCTTTAAAACTTAATTTGATTACCTTTATTTCACTTGTCGAGGAACTAGGCCTCTCACAAACTCTGTCAATGATTCAATGTTTTTGAGAACCTATGAATTCGCTGACATCATGTCTTCATCTCTTTGCATGTCGGCATTTGACGAGTTCATGAGTTTTTGAACTTCACTTCACACCCATTTTCTTTCTCTTTCACTTTATTTCATTTGGCTTGTTGGCATTTTGATGAACTTGTGAACCTTATCATCTTTTCAGTGAGTTCACGAACTCACAAACTCACCAACATCACAAACCTAGCATCTTCTTTTAGACTTTTGGCAAGTTCACAACTCACGAACTTGTTAACACGTTGAACTTCATTCTTCTCTTTGTTGGCTATTCAACAAGTTTGTAAACTCACGAACTTGCCAACATTCTTACTCCTAACATTTTTGTTATTTAGAATTCAAGGAGGCAAACTTGTGAAGTTCCCGACTTTTTTCAATAAAGGCACAAAGGGAAAACTTAGAAAATATGAATTTTGACAACTTGGGCAAGTAACTAAAGTATAAGGGGGAAACCAACACAACACAACGAGCCATTTTGAACATGGAGGCCCATTGAAAATCTCTCAAATCAGTTATAATTGATGGAAAAATTGAGGCCTAAGTGCACAAAGGAGCTAGGAGTTAAGCAAGATTTGGCATGATCAAATTGAGTCCCAACAAAGCCTATGGGAGTTGAATTAGAGATTCCAAGTATAGACGAGGGAGGAGGGTGAGGCAAAGAGAAGGGCGAGGCATAAGGCAATTAGTTCTATTGGTAGTGCACATTTTAGTTGCCCATCTAGATTATTAATAAATATTGTTAAGGGTCCCTTTAATAAGAAGTCACCGTTAAGGCAATTTGCAACCAAATTGCAACCACAACTTAGGGCAACAAGGGGCACTAGGCTATGGAGATATCATTTTTGTCATATTGAATTTCAAGGCAGTATTACAAGAGTTAATGCACCTCTATGTCACAAAAAAGGTGTAAGAGAGAGTAAGGGATTGTTTCTTGAAAAAAGAATTGAAATAAATGGATTGTGGGGTTATGTTGACAACCAAAATCTCGTACTTGTTACTTTACCATCAAGGGCTCCTACTACTAAAATAGGACTACCCATATACACAATTTTTAGCTGATTCCAATTCTACTTTTCTATCTAGTTCAAGGGCAGCCATAATGAAGCCTAAGGGGAAACATAAAATGACCACTACTAATGTGATGAGCACAATGGTAGAATTATTCAATGTGAAAAATAGGGATGAGACAAGTGATGCCATTAGCAACTCTTCTTTTCCAATGGCATTCCATTCCATGTGGCTCACTTTCTTTATTATAAGGAGGTTGTGGCAAAAACAATCAAAGCATTAGAATCATATGTGCCACCAAGGGAGGCAAAATTGAGGACAACAATCTTGGATAAGAACAATTCCTAGATTAATATTCTATTGGAGAAAATGAAGGTTATTGGGTCACTAATAGATGCAACAAAATCATGGATGGGTGAATGGACATCAGGTATCATCCATTGATCAACATTATGGTCACATGTATAGAGGACCATTTACTTCCTTATGGCTACTGATTGTTCAAGGCACTGCAAGGATGTTGAATTCCATTTCTAAATCCTTAGAGATGCTATTGAGGAGGTTGGGCTAGAGAATGTGGTGCAAGTAGTGACAAATGCAACAAATATGTCCAAAGCTGCAAGGAAATCTTTTGAGGCAGCCAACAAGCATATTTGGTGTACTCTTTATTGTGTCTATGCCATGAATAATGCACTAAAGGAAATGCACAAAATCAAATGGATTGAAGAGGTGGTTATTGATGGTAGAGATGTGCAAATGTTTATCTGCCACCACCATACATCACATGCACTCTTCAAAACCTTCTCTAAGGAGTTTTTGAAACCTATAGAGACAAAATATGCATCATGTTTCATTCTCTTGGAGAGGATTCTTGAGTTTCAAAAGGCATTGCAAAGTGGAATTGGTGGTCTGATTTTAAGTCAAAAAGGGGAGCAGGTCAAGGAGGTGGTTAAAAGTTAACACTTTTTGGCCTGATGCAAGATATATTGCTGCCGTCATTACTCCAAGCTTTAGAGTTATTAGATATCGGGACACAAATGCACCTAACCTTGAAGAGGTGTATAAATGCATTGACAATATGCTTTCCCAAATGAAGGTCATTGTACAAGAGAAAGACCCAACATTAAAGTTCCACAATGAATATATTTAGCCAATCATTCATCATCAATAGGAGAAGCTCAACACACCCTTGTACATGGCTACAAACTTATTGAACCTAAAGTGGTATGTTTAAAGGCCTTGCAAAATTACCCCTCTACAAGATGTTGAGGTGAAGGCGGGATTCATAAAATCCATTCAAAAGAAGTATAATTCTACACAAGCTAGCATCATTTGTATTGAGTGCACAAAATTTGCCACTCTTAAGAAATATTCAAAAGAGGCCATGATGGATAGGAAGACTACGGCACAAGAGGATCCAATTCTATGATGGAATATATATGAGACTAATTCTTTAGCAACTACACTAGCTATCCATCTACTATCCCAAGTTTCTAGTTCTTCTGCTACTGAGACGAATTGGTATACTTATAATTCCATCCCTTCAACTAATAGGATTCAACTTAGTAACTTACCTCTACGAGTGCAAAGAAGCTTGTAGCTATAGATAGTTCCTTGCATATCACCAACAATGACACGGTTATGTACAAGGAGAGTCCGGCAATCCAACGGGGTGTATAGCCAGAGGAGCCAACACAAGTTGATAAAGACACAACATGGAAAGGGTTGGTCAATATTGGTTTAGAGGAGCTTGACCTTGAGGAGTCTAGTAGTTTAAGTGATGAGAAGTTTGACACAAACTTTGGGGATGAATGATGATTTGAAGCATTAGACCATTAACCAATTGTATTTGGATTTTGAATGTAATCATCATTTTGAATATAATATTAATATATTAATATTCAACATTTTCATTGTTCAATGCAATAAGTTTGAGTATTTCAAAGTTGCATATGTTATTCCTTGTATAATTTTTATAGCTATTGTTTTAACTAATATATAAATTTGTATTACCATCCCCAAATAGGCCCTTTGTCTACCTATCCTCAAGACCCATCCCTATTGTCCCCCCATCTCCTCGCCCCAAGACTTCGTGAAGCATTGCTCCTATTGTGCAAATATTACTTGGGAATGCTTGCTCTTTAGGTTATATGTACAGTCCATAGAACGCCCTAGCACTTGCTAAAATTCACACACATCTTCTCAAAACACTTAGCTCTGGTGTGACCTTTTGTCTTGTTATTAGTAAATCAAATTCCCTTGCCTTCTTTTATGTGTCTGCTTTTAGCTCTTTCATCATACAAAACATGTGTGAAAGTCAAGTTGTCTATAATCCTCATAATTTTATATTTTGTTAATACTTCTACAGTCAACATGTTTTGTTATCTAATTGTCAACTTAAGGTAGAAAGTTAGTAGATAGTTGTAAACAGTTAACCCACCAATTGAGGTCTAACCAATAAGCATTGGCTCTTTAAGAACTTTTGCAGATAGGGAAGTGCGCTGATTTATATACTCCTTGAATTGCAATCTTCAAAATTGAACACTACCCTCAATAAAGCATCAATTATGATATTCTTCTACAATCAATTCTAGTCTGAATTGTTATTTTAATTTTTATATTGTTGCATTGGTAGTTGTAATGCCATTTGGCACCATTGTCTTTGCAAAGCGAGCTCAGACCTACAGAGAAACATAGTTAGTAATAACTATTACCAATAACACAACAAGATAGAAAACTAGGAGTAAATATGCCAGCTGATATAAGAATCATCCAACACACAAAGACAAAGAGAAGATCAACTCACCCAAAATCTCAAGTACTTGTGGGAACTTTTGGTTGAAAAGCATGTCAAAGAAGAATCAAGTAAGATCCAAGTACCAACAGATTTCATCCAAGGTAACTTGGCTATAATCAAAAAAGTTGATACATTCATAGTTCATAAATTTGGAGAGTCGCTGAGTACTTGCTGGATTTTTACACCTGTGAGTTTTTTCAATTTTTTCAACATTAACTATCAAAATTTTTTTGCTGAAATTTTCACAATACTCATTGGGCGAGTACTTAGCAAGCCCAATGACTTGATCTGCACCACACTAACAACACATAAACAAATGTTGAAAGATGTGGAATTTTGCCTTAAAAGACCCTATCCCACCAAGTTGAACACACACTGTGGCATTAAAGTATTCTAGAAAAAATTGGAAGGAATTTTTAGGGGATTTGAAGAACAATTTTCTAGAATTTTGGATTTGCAACTAGTTCAATCTTTTTTCCCTTTTTTTTATGCGCATAAATTTATAAATCATTTCTATTTTTTTAAGCATGTAAAATTATATATTTTATTGCATTGAATTGATTCAATTTTTATTTTTATTTTGTTAATTAAAATTTAAAAGATTTACAGTCACAAATTTATTTGAATTGATTTTTTTCATGTTTTATTTTTATTAAATATAGGGTTTTCGTTTTAGAGTTACAATGTAATGTCCCCGTTTTCCAGCTCACCTAAATGATATAATATATTTAATTATTTAATGTCGTCTGGCAAAAGTACAAATATAAAGGTAATATTAAATGATTAAATATTATGGCATTATAAAGCAGCAATGAGACATATTAAAAGGTCTAATTAAAAAAGTCACTTTATAATATTGTGTTATGTGATTTAGGTGGGAAAACCCTAAAAAGGCATTATAAAAAGGAATTGAGAGCTCATTCTCTCATATTCTGGATCATTATTTTATTTGGGGGTTTGAAGTTTGGAGGAGCTCTTTGGAGTTTGAAACCCTAGGTGGTTTCCCTACGGGTTCCAGTTTCAGTGGTGAAAGATTCCTCCCTAGCTGGCGTTGGCGGATTCAACTAGGATTCGCACTTGTGTGATAAAGGAAAATTTATGAATCTCCTTTGGAGATAAATTTGAAGATCAACAATTGTAATCAGCTTGTCTGAGAAGCAAAGTTTCTGAAGATTCAGTCTGAGGGTTTCTGAATAATGTTCATTTTCATACCTGTGATTATTATTGCAAAATCCGAAGTATTATTCTGCTTGTGAAGACAAAACTAGTGCAGGAAAAGATCTCTAATCGAATGGATTGATTAAGGGTTTGCAGATTGAATGCTACCTTCTGTTGGTAATCCAGGCGAGTTATTCCTGAGTTTATTTTATTATTATTACCTGTTGAGAGATGATAGGTGCTGGGGTTTGCTCATACTGGTCACTATTCTGTGAAGTCTGAGTTTGTATTGTCAAATAACATTGCTGTACGTTGCTGGAGGGTTTGAGTTGGGCACTGAAAGAAGAGCTTCCTGAGACAAAGGCGTACCAGTATTGCAAGGGTCTAACCTAAGCCTGGGAGACGTGTTCATTGCAGATTGAAGGCGCTACACAACTGCTAGACTTCTGCGTGGGTAGTTGAAGAGGCATTTTGTAGATTAGAAGCAATCTGAGACACTTCTGGGAGGTTGAATGCATCCTGAAGACTGAAATGCTGCCTTTCTAAGTGGGACGCGGTCATATTTCAAGGGTCTTCTGCTTGCTGGGTTCTCACGTGTTGTGTTTGGAGTGTTAGCTGATGCTTGGGAGGACGTTGGGTAACTCTGTGGCTCATATCGTGGCCACCTCTTGGGTCTGAGCATTCAATAAGCAGCTACAACACACAGACCTGCAAGTGTTTCCAGGTTTCTGATTTCTTGTGCCTTATTACATTTACTGTTGTAATTTCTGATGCACTGTAATTCTGAACATCTACTGATGTAGTCAATCTGGGCACTTAATACATTATTTCTGCTATGTACAATGCTCAGAATAACGTTGCTGTAGCTGTACAGCATTATCAGTTATCATATACTATACTTAGCTGACTGTATTGAAGTAGTGCAAGTCTTATCTTAAATTCTGAGCAATACATATTGTAAATCAGACTTATTTACCAGTCAGAATATCATGATATTTCCCTCTCTGGCATATACTGCATTTAGAATGAATGTTCATCACTGCACATGTTATATTATGCATTGAGTCTGATAAAATAGAATATCTATCAAACTGGGAAACAATTGCAAAATTTCATATTTCAATTTGGTGTAAAGATCTTCAGTTTCAGGGATTTTTGTGTGTGTGTGTGTGGAGTTCCTAATATTTTGTGAATATTTCAAGTATTTATTTACTGAGATTTAAATGAAAAATCTTTAATATTTTTATGAGTCACTCCTTTGTTGGCTGTACCTCATTTCGCAAACTATGGTTGGTTAGTGGTGCTAAGTTTATATCTTAATTTTTTGGTGCTGCAACATATTTTAATCTCAGCTCTTATTGATTTTAAGGAAAACCACAGCTCTTATATGTACTAGCCACACCCTTAGTATTTCATATTTTTATTGTGAAAGGTTGCAACTTATTTGGAACGGTAAAGCATGGCACAAAGGCTGCCACACCAAATGATAATGGTAAGATCCATGTCTTGAAGAGTTAATTATCCTGACATATCATAGGGAATTCCAGCTTTCTTTCTCTTGGCTGATGTTTTGAATTAAACAAGGTTGCCATACCACTTCCTTATGGGCATGAGTTCCTTGTGAGGCAATTTCTTTAATGCTTGGAATGTTAGTAGGCAGCAATTCATATTTATTTGGAGTTATTTATAATGTTTGTTGTTTCTACATAAAGGGGAAATCGCAGCCTACAAAGGCTGCTGATATTTTAATAACCATACAGCCTTACATATATTAAGGAGGCCATACACATTTGGGAAGGCTGCTAACATTGGTGTTTGGTAATAATTTCATATTTGACACAATATCGCTGCTGTTGATAATCAATTTCAGAACTGTTTCTGCAGTTGCAAATCAGAACTACAAATCAATAAAATAATATTTTTCATTGTAAACTTTTGTTCTGTACAAGATTTTATTAGTTGAAATAGCTACTTTCCCTTTGGAAGTATCAGCGGTGGTCCATTTGTGAAGCTACCTAAAAAAAGCTCAAAATATGGAGAATCATCACTGGCCTAGGCTGGTTATTGAGGAAGAGCTAAGAAAAAAGACGAACATGTGGACAAAACAAAATGACGAATAAATAAGACATTTATATGCAGGAATGTCTAAACACTAATAGGAAATAAAAAAGTACATAAGAGAAAAATTCAGAACTGCCACATGGACAAAGAAAATTGGTCAAAAGAAAGTCTACCATATCAAAGAATTCAACCCCACATAGGAGTTAGGACCATGATGAAAAATATTACATAAGAACTGAAATTAAAAGGAATGATAGCCCAATTAAGGAATAGCTGACATCATATCAGCGTCAGGTGTGAAACCAACAAGTGGATGATAACTAAAGAGGAGAGGGAAATGAGAATATGTCTATTTTGTGACAAGGGTGTGATGAAGGTAAAATGGCGCTACATCATGGATTGCTTAGCCTACAACAACATCCATATCAATTACAAAGACACTCTACAAGTGGACTGTTACACCCCGATTGTATAGCTACTATTCATAGGATGTACATTGTAAATGTTGAATCTTTCTGTTGAATAAAGTGAAATGTTCTTGTGATCAATTGGATGTATCCTAAATGATTGTCTCTTTATCTGATGCTTCTGTTATTGTAATTCTTGAATGAAATTAGCATATTGAGTTATGGAATAATGTTGTTCTAACCTATTACAATGCTTAATGTATATTACCTTGGTTTTGAGCAATTGATTTCCGTTGTCATCTCATGATTTGCAGGAGACAGGTTCGTACCTCGAGACAGAGGAGAGATATCACTCGGGGAAGAACTTGGTCGGGTAAACAGTAATGGATACCAACTGAACATACACACACAAGCCTTAGAACTGAGTAAGCTAAGTCATTGTTTCTGGTTAAAGGTAAGTCATCCGTAGGCTTGTCTCGTATCATTAGGAGTCGTGTCTTCTTCTGAATGTGTAAACAAGTGATGCATGCCAATATAACCTTATAACTGATAAGTTCTGGTTAGAGGTGGATATGTGTATTTGTACATACGAATACGATATGTACAAGTACCCATAAGTACGTTCATGTCGATACAAACGTATTAAGCAGATGGATATGCCATACGTATGTGTCGATATAAATGTATTTATGGATACTTATACATGTAGTATATATACAGATATATATACAAGTATACATACCCACGGCTAACAAGATAAATGAATTTGATATTGTAATGATATCTTGTCTCTGAAATTATACGAATACATATATATTAATTTACATGTTTAATGTATAATGTAAATGAATATATATGTATTAATATAATGTTAAGTATTTCAATATATTTAATATTATATTAAAATATTAATATAATATAGTTTAAAATGTATACAATATTATTTAAATTGATAATTTAAATAATTATGCATAAACTATATTATGTAAGTATTTTAATATAATAAACAAATATATTTAAATAAAAGATTGGTCAAAATCAAATGAAATAAAAGTAAAGCATTGTAAAGCACGAATGCAAATCTGGGAAGAAATTAAAAATCGCGGATTTCATAAAAATCACGAATTGATAAGAAAACGCGAATTTTTCTAAATGTATTCATTGAAGTGTTAATCTTCAAAAATGAGCCTGCATATATGCGCCATATTTACTTTGAAAAATCTATTAAAACATTAAAGTTTTACCAAAGCGAAATAAAGAAGAAAAACGCGAAAATGCAGAAGGGAAAATGAAAAACGCGCAGGTAACCCGCGCGACTAGGGCCAGACGTCTAAAAATGGCCGATTCATCTCTTGCTTGGAGAATAAGAGGAAATCTGTACGCCATTTGAGCAAGGAAGAAGTCAGAAAGGAAACTTGGCATTTAACCTAACTGTAAAAACGCGCCAGTTGAAAGTTGTCACAGTTTTAACAGCCTGAAACAAATTCGAATTAAAATGAACTTCTTGCTGTCAAACATGGAGGTCGAAACCCTCACCAATTTGATACACGTTTATAGTTTGAAATATTCTTCAACCTGCTGGCAGTCCTGGCGCCATAGAAGGTGGAAATCAGTTTTAAAATGAACCTATAAATATACCTGCGTTTTGGCATTCTTAGGACACGAATTTACAATCAAGTTCTTGAGCATTTCATAGCAAAAGAGAGAATTCGCCATAGTAGAGAATTTGTCAAGTATTTTGTTAAGGAAAGGTGTTTTCTGATCATAAGAGCAGAATTTGAAATTGCTGGTTAAGCTTTGAATAAAAGAGGAGTAACTGGGAATTACACTGTTACTGTGTTGAGCTTTTGGTGTCAAGAATCCAAGCTGAAAGTGGTCTGAATAGAGGCCAGTGAAGGAGTTATCTTCCCAACTTGTGGAAAGCTAAAGCAGGCATGCTAAACTCTTACTTTTTATGTTAATCTGATAATTCTCTGAAATTTAGTCATAGCTAGAAAGAAATGAATATGATTATCTCAAGATTGAACTAAAAGAATAATAGTTTCTTAACCATTATCATGAATTTAGTCTTGTCATGGCTTTTGTTTGGCTTTTGTTGTCAATAATGTACACTTTACATTGGTTAATGGAAAGCAAACTGCATTGAGTTTTAGTGGCTCTGTATAATGAGCATATGCTTGTGTTTAAATATTAAATACTAGGGTTGAGTCAAGAATATTTGCAAGATATACTCTACAACTTAATACAAACAACTTAATCAAGTTATTGTATCCCTAGGATGTGTATATCCTGAATTAGGGCGTCCGTTGTAGTAACTTGTTAAATAGATTCATCATTTCCGTAGTAAAATGTTGTAGGAAGTCTAGGGTACGGACTACCCCGATAGACCAACCTACGCGTAGAACTAAGATAGCCTTAAGTCAAGTTGAACCTGGCTAGTGAATGTGACATATGACCTATGTTCTTCATTGAACGTAAACACTTTGGCCAAAGTAGTGTAAGGAACCATTTAGTTGTTGTACTACACTGTCAGTTCACCGTGATTCCGAAATACAACCTAGTTTGTGATTTGCCGTTAGCACGAAAGCTAGTTTTGTAGAATCACAGCACTATGTCCAGTTGGTAGTCATTAAAGGTTACCCAACCAATCTCTTCTTCGAAGGGAGGGCCGTTCATTGAAAAATGATCGTGCGGGGGACCGCATTATAAGTCCGTGGTTGGCGGAAAAACGCTCGAGTGATGTTTCTCCTCCATGAACACCCGACGGATGCTCCAAAGCTTGACAGGACGGATTCCTGGACCTTCTTATTTCTATTGGTGTCAAAAGCCTACGGGCTATGTATGTATGTTTCTCATCATGCTTTGTAATTTCATTTGAAATGAAATAGTTTATAGATGCAATAAATGTTTCTTATTTATGTTTTGAAAAGAAATTGCTTGTTCAAAATGGTATTGTTCTTACTTTTAAGTATGAATTGTAAAGTTTTAATTTTATCGTACAAGTGTGTTCGTTACATGGACAATCGAAGCACCTTATTTGATGAGGCAAGGTTGGACAAAACTGCAAATTTTTTGACCAAGATCAAAAGATCTAACATCAAGAAAGGTTACAAAATTCATAAGGTTTTGGTGCCCTTGTGTATCGGAGTTGGGTTTGTGTGCTGCTCTTGGTCCCACAGGCTACTTTGTCATGTAGACATTATTAAATCTTTCATTCATTCATTCATTCTAGTCAAAATTAGCATTCTTGGATTAAAAGTAAAACAATACAGAGTGTGCTCAACAAAAATGCTTACCAACTAAAATCCCAGCTGTCAAATGCAAAAGGCAAAGGTAGGCATCCATGATGGCTTGTTGTCCTATCATCAGCAAGGAGACCTTGGATGCCCCCTGCAGTACAGTTTACATATATTATGCACTATAATCTATTGTCTACCTGAACCCAATTGTTATTCACAGGAACACCAAAATAAGTTCATCAAGATACCATTTTTGTAAACATAAACATCAAGCTCATTTAGGTTTATGCTTCAGAAAAGTAGGGAAAAATTCTTACCGACTGTGTGTTACTATGCTCCATTTGACGGATCAGTAAGAGAACTTGTAAAAATGAAACCTACGTCAGTTAAGGTTTTGAATGTAACACACTAGAAAATTGAAACAACAGCAGTAGAAATAAAGGAACTTGCATAAAAAGGATACAAAAGTAACCATAAGCGTATAATTGACAGCTTTATTATAGTAAACTTCAACGTTTATTGAGGTGGCATTCAAAATAATAGGTGAAAAACATTCCCCATCATCATCAATCATTGGGCTTTCAACAACTCCTTCCATATGATAGTGCTCATGTTCTTCATCTATATTGTTACAAGTACAACAAAACCCATTAGAATATATGATGAACAAACAAACATAAGAAGATACAAAGTACATGGATAAAGTGATATAAAATATTAAAAACTATAAGAAGCAATGTAATGCAACTCTGCATAGACGATGTGCCATTTGAAAATATTCTTATTAATCATTACCATTATATATTAGGATTGTCGGAAGAAATATGTATTTGCTAGTTTATATAGAAGCTTCTTTGGGATTCTAGAAGAAATATATATTAGCTAATATAAAACTATAAATGTTTTTAAAGAATTAGTTCCCAAATGGGTGTGTTGACATTATAGCAAAAAAAAATGCCCATGTTTGATTTTTGTGTTATTCACCATTCAAAAATGAAAACAGAAATGCTTTGTTCAATCAATCCTCAAGCACTGCCCAAGCATCACATGATTCACAGAGAAAAGTAACCTAATATATCTGAGTTGTGGATTTTGTGGATTTTGTCTATGCTCAATCTATCATAGGTGGCATGCACATCATAACATTTTTTCAAGGCATTCATGGAAAATTATGGTGCAATAGTTATGCAGAGACACTACATGCACCCACAAATTTACCTGTAAAAGACATTTAGCATGTGTGCCTGTTAGAATGCTAAAAATTGAACAGTATTGCAGACTTCAACTTTCTATGAGCATATCAAATAGATTAAATTTCTGAAAAAAATTCAAAATCTTGAAAATTGTTTGTTATCCACATTTGTTGCATTTGCTTTGTTTGCTGTTCTTTTCTGTTTTTGGATTCCATTATGCTAAGAATATATGGTACATATGATATGACCTCGGTTTCATAGCAACTATATTGTGTTATATATGGTTGTACACCCTGGGACATTATTCCAAGATTTAGGTAGAGTTAAACTTGTGGCAATGAGTGTTTGCATCATCCTTCAAGGTCATCAATTCTATTATCATGGATGCCAACTAATTTGAAAAGATTGTTTCTGCCCTCTCCAAGAATAATCTTAACATTACTATTAGAGGGATAGAAACAAACCCAAAGCAAATTATTCCATACATTTTAACAAATAAACACAAAAATGGAATGATGAATGTTAAAACACTAATGACTTGGACACATTCAAGTATATAAGCTTCAGCAAAATAGAATCCCAAGTTAATCAATCGCATACAAACAGCATATGGATGAACTGTGTGTATCCAAGCTCTAGAACTTAAGGCAGGAAATTGCTGCATACAAAGGAAATGTAGATGCAATGGTTCCTGTGTAGATTACATCAGTATCACTGAAGGAGATGGAAAGATCAGGATTTGGTACATAGAGTATTTGACAAATTTGTATAAGGAAAAAATAAAATACTGCAAATTCTGCAATGATCAATGAATACAAAAGCCATTTATGTGCACCCTTGCTAAGTATATCTTTGTTTCCTGCCAAATAGCAAAAAATGACTAAATACACTGATTGGTGTATTTATTTCTTGCTTATATATTTATATGCTGATATATCTTGTTATATTTAGTCATTTCTCCTCTTTTTTGGTTAGCTGACCCTTTAATCATTTTGATTATTCTATCTCTCCTCGGTTTCTTTTTGCTTGAATTTCCTTTACTCGTTTCTCTTTTAGGTATGTCTTTCTTCTTCTTTTTTGTCCTTCTCCTTTGTAAAATATTTTAGTCTTAGTCAGTTGGGTCATATTTATAAATGCATATATTCTCATATATATCTATACTCTATTATCAATATATATTAATATAAATGTATACATACATACATATAGATAGATAGATAGATAGATAGATATTTGTTGCATTTATGTAGGTTGCAATCATACTTAGACACAGATTTATGCTATCTTTATTCTTGGTTGTACTATTTTATTTCAGCTCTGTTATTCTATTGTTCCTTTCTTTTTATCACTTTCTTTGTAATTGTGAGTCTTAAAAATAGATAACTTGTACTTTCCCCTCCTGGTTTTCTTGGTTCTTGCATCAGCTTAACCCCTTCCTCTATTTAACTAGCTATATATATATTTGTTGCATTTACATTGGTTGAACTCATATTTAGACACAGATTTATGCTATCTTTATTCTTGGTTATACTATCTTATTTCAGATCTGATCTTCAGTTCATCCTTCATCCTTTCTTCTATTTAACTAGCAAAGTCTGCTATTCACCTTTCATTTCTCTCTTCTCTCACTACCTCATCATGATGATGGATCATGGAGTGGAATCTGAAACATTGATGAAGAAAAAAGTGTATACAGTCAAATCCAGAAATACTCAAGCTAAGATTATGGACTATGGAAATTTTATGTCATTGCCTCTATAATATGTTTTAAGGAACCCATGATGACCTATACTTGGTATAGTTGGAGTTATGGCTTTCCATCAAAACTCTTTTAATAAATTTTAACTCTAAGAGAGGTAAATGAAGTTCTTTATCCATAAAATATCAATTTTCCACATAAATTTTGGCCATTTATCAATAGTTTCAATAATATTTTGAAATTCTTCACTTTTCAAATAATCACTTGAACATCCTTTTATACATCATGGAAAGCGAATAATCATCAAATCTCATACAATAAAAATCCCTCTTCTCTTCTAGGGTTTCATCTATTTAATTATCATTATCCTTTCTATGAAATATTTCAAAATAAAACATCTAAATCTTCTCTACCCACTTTTGTTCTTATATCATCTAAACATCTAAAGTGATGGCGATGGCGCATGTCAAAGCTTTTTCCAATCCAAAAAAGAAGGAAGAAAATGCAAGATTGTCTGATAATTGTGCCTCAGTCTCCAAGTCAATGATGAAAGGTGCTAAGTTTAGATCAAGTGTCCTAGGCCTAACTAAAGATGGTGGCAACTCAAAGCACTATAGAATAGGAACTAGAGATGAAGGGATATCAACTACAATAAAATTGTCATTGAAGAGGAAATTCAAAATCCTCAAAAGTGTCCTCCAAATCTACAAGGAAAGACTCACAAAACAAATCTGAAAGGTCTATCAAGTACTCGTCCCAATGAACTATCTCTAGAAAGTAATGAAGGTCCAATTTAACTAAATCACAAGAAGCCACATCAAAGGCTACACTAAACTCAATGAAGGTAAAAGTGATGGTGAAGTCTTAGTGCATGTCATTGGACTGCACTACTCAATCACCAATCCCGTGTCCACAATAGATGGCTGAGTATGAACAATAGATAAATCTGCAAGTGTTGGTGTAGAGGAATCCTCAATCTCATATCCAACTAAAGTCTAAGGAGCATCTGGAGAAGTCTCTATGTCATCTTGATAAATAAACTCTTCCCAATCTTCAAACACTAGAATTGTATCCCTATGGTATGGTCAGAATTCATCAAGAGGCATAAGATTGTCCATTGCAGATTATCTAGGAATGGAGATTCATTGGAGGCTCCATACATCTCCAAGATTCTGGTCCATAGGTCACAAGGCCAATCAATGTGAGGGTGTCCATCATGGTATTGGTATCAACATTACATAGAATTAATCCTAGGACACAATTAATCTAGTTCTTCCCCACAAACTTTTGACAAAAAAAAGTGGGTTAAGAAACCAGTCCATAGATAATTGACAAGAGTTTGACCCATCTAAAATGCTTCAAGAGCTTGTCTTGCTAGTTCTTGTAGTTCCATCTATCCAATTTGATTATTGCAAGATGTTTTTTGATATCCATGTTAATTTCTCAAATTGGATTAAGAAATCCAACCGGTAACGCGAAGCAAAAGTACCCCAAAATTTGGAACTTTATATCAATTCATAAAATACTAAATATTCAATGCATAAAACGTAATGTCCCCTTCTTAGCTCACCTCAGTATCTTGTTTGATTAGCCTATCATCTGACCCTCGTAGGCTAATATTGTTGTTTTGAGGGTCCTTGTTTGGGTTATTCCGCTCTTCAGGTGGCAGTTTGTAGTGTCTATCTCTTCAGACCCTTGGCATCTTTCAGTGGCTTGTTATTCAGTGGTTTCTAGCTCTGTTTTGATGGACTTACTATTTATAGTATTTCAGTTGAGTGATAGAGGCCAATCTTTCTAATTTTGGCAAGTCACCCGAGTGAGCAGAGGATACAGTGGTTTACCTCCTGGCACTGTCAGATTCAGTGGTTGATAAATATTGTGGGAGTTATGATGTTTTATTATTATTAAAGTTGTATTTTAATAATAATAATAATTAATATTCAAAAGTGCATATTATATGGTTTTATTTGACTTTATTTTAAAAGGGGTCATAAGTGATATAAAGTCAAATATTAAAATAATGATTTAGGCGCCCAAGGGAGATATAGTATAAAGTCAACTTAAAAAAGCAAATGTTTTATATTATTTTAATGAACAAAAGCAACCTTGGGAATCGTGCTTTTGAAGGAGGCTCTCATTTCATTCAACACTTGTGTTTTTGATGAAGCTTTGGTTTGTGTGCACGCACATGGGATTTGCTGCTGCAACTGGTCTTGGGGAACGATTTTCTCCATGATATTGCTCACTGCAGATGTGAAAGATCATCTAAGGTTTGCAAAATTTGGAGGCTTTGACTTAGAAGTCTCATAGAGCATCATTGATGAGATATTTCAGAGTTTAAAGGGTTTAAGGGTCTGAAAATTAGAAGGTATTCACTGGACGAAGAATTAAATGCTATCTATTCCTTGTTGGGCCGTACAAATGCAATAACCAGGCCGTACAAGTCACATAAATGCCAGGCCATACTGTCCTTGAGCTGGGTGTGTCATTCCTAGGTTGAAACGCCTAAGCTTTCAGCTCCTAATCACTTCTATTGAGGGCGGCCAGTCAAGGGAATCATATTGGATGCATCTTGGAGGTGGAGAAATTGTTCTTTCATGCTTGGCGTCCATTTAATGAAGGGTTACAGCTGCTGATAATCAGCTTCAGAATTGCATTTCAGTTTGCCATGGCTGCTCCGGGTATGAAATAATGTAGTAGCTTTCATAATTACATCAGAAATTGAAGAGCTATTTGTATATGCATTATTAGAGTCAAATCTGATCTTACAAGGTTGTGCATTGCTCAGTAGTTAGTTTCAGTTTTTCTCCCTTAGTATTATTTGCATTTCTTTATATTTACCTGGCATTATATCTCAAAAACACAAAAAAAAAAAAAATCAGTCAGCCAGAACAGTTAGTAAATATCTTAGGAAGGGCAAGGATATTTCATAAAACTTCCTCCAATTTACTCAATCAAATATCCTCCCAACATAGAAGGTGGCACTTTATTTGAATATGTTAACAAGAATAAGCAAAAGAGAGTTTGAAGTTGAAATTCCAAAAAAAATGATCAAAATAATATATAACACTTTGCACCAGATTGATGAGCTCAAAGAGAGCTTTCCGATGCCTAGAAGAAGTCAAAAATGTGACAATTTGGGTAGAAGATACATCTATTTCCATGCATGGTGCTTACAAGGGCAGTAGTAACCTTAGCCAAATTTTAGAACATAGCCAAAATCTCCATTAGATGTGAAAAAATTTGTCAAATTTGGCAACCTACCAAACATTCAGCTAAAATAGATATAGCCACCAAATTTAGTTATCTACCACCAAATTTAGCGAGCTGCTAATTTGGAGTCCTCTACCAAAATTGCTATCAAATTTAGGTACTACTTCCAAATTTAGAAAAAACCACAAAAATAGAGGTTGCTACCAAATATGCCCAAAATGCCACACAAGGCATGTCAAGAGGTCCCAAATAGGCAAAAAAGGAGGGGTTTATTCAAGTATAAGGGTGGCTCAAGGGGCCATGAAGGCCAAACTTCAAAACGTAAGGGGCGACAACTTTTATAAAGATTGCCAAATGTATAGCCCAAAGCCTAATAAATGATGGCAGTAGCCACCAAAAAAATGGTGACCATTCAAAAGTCACTGCTAGCTTTAAAAAGCTGCTGCTGGAACTAGAGGGAGGGCCACACTTGTACGACAGCCCTACAAACTTCGAATTTTTTCAAATAAAATTTACAAGTTATGAAAGAAAAATTATGCAAAATTATTATTGTTTTTTAATTTTCAAATGCAAAAAAAATATGATACCTCCCTAATTTGAATGACACATGCATGCTAATGATGCCAGCACCACTACAAGCAAATCTGCCTATGCCACAAAGAATATCCTAAGATTGCAAGGAATATTCCATATGACTAGGGCTTAAAACTTCTTTCCTCTAGTTATCCAACTCTAAAATCGAAAATATCAAAATCAATTTATGGGTTTTGACGTCTTTTGAATGCAATGATGCAGTCCATTTTGAGCAAGAGCACACTAGAGCTTCAATTTGAGACCCAAATTCCTCAAAAGACATGAACCTGTTGCAAACACCAACCTTGCTCTTACACCATGTAGAATTCAATGAGAATTCAAACACAAGCCTAAAAATAGATAAATGAAGAAAGTTACATAAGCTAGATGCAAACAACAAATATTGCAGAATGCAAGTATCAGCTATAATCCCTGCAAGTATCAGCTATAATCCAATACCGAGAATGTTGAAAAGATTAAATGTACTCATTATCAAACAAAGGAAAAGACATAGAATATATAGACTTTAGAATATCAAGTTAGAAAGGCAAGTTTCCCAAAGGAGTTGAGTTAGGCACAAGTGAAGAATTGGAGAACTCAACATGAAGAGCAATTAAGTCAACTTAACTCAACTTCAAGACCAAGAAGTATTCATTATTCCTAAATCTAAGTAAAACTAATTACCTTAGTGAGCTTAACATAAGGTGCAATATGATTTTAATGTAGACTCAATCTTTGTGCTATAACATGGATCACATTGCTAATGGTGAAATTCTTGAAGCCTCTGTGACTAGAAATGAAAGAGGAATGATGAAAGAATGTGATAATATTTCTCCATGAAGAACACTTGATGCAGTCACAAACTTAACTGCTGTTGTTTACTAATTAACAGAAGACCTTAAATATGTCAAAAAGAGTGATATATAAATCAATACACATTACTCTTTTGATTGGTAGAAATCTGTGAAATATGTGCTGCAATCTGTAAGTTACAATGCCTCTCCATGTCAGCAATAACAGCTGCAGATAAGAAAACAATATGGAGGAGCAACAGTTAAATAAATAGCTTACAAAAATTAAGAGTCATACTGAAGATCATAGGTATGAAAAAATATTGGCTAGAAATCTCAATACCATTGTTTCCCTTCCTTCTGAACTGGTCCCTTGGAGACTCTTGCAAGACTTGTGATGAAAATATTCCAAGCTGGACACATGTCAAAACATTTATCCATTAGGAGGACAGGTATCATTTGCATAAACTACTTTAATAAGCAACTAAAATCAACTCAATTTTTTCAGCATACAAAACCAGATGCAAGTATGCACTCAATAATCCCCCAAACCGCACTCTTCTAATTTCCAAAAAGAATATTGTGAAAGTAACAATAACTTAGTGCTGGCTTTTGATAAAAGATGTGATCTGATTGAGTTGGCTAGATAACAAGATAAGTTTAGCTGGTGGCCTTTGGCTCTACTATATTTGATGGAAAACCTTAAGAGATTGAGCACAGCTGTGGAGGTAAAGTCATCCTTGCTTCTAGGCCCCTTCATAACTTCTCTCACTTCCAAAGTATGTGATCTAGTTGTTCATTCACATCCAACTTATATGCTTTTTGGTCCCCTGCATTTGCCCATTTCGGATTTGTAAATCACCATCATTTGCTTTTGGACATTAAAATGGGTGTTCTCTTCATATAGCCTAAACATTCATGACTTGGCAAAACTCGGAAAACCCAAATTTGACCCAAACTCAGCAACTCAGCAAAAACTTGGCAAAATTTCCAAACATTTAAAAAACACATATTTTCACAAAAAATCTTTCAAAAAAAGCATAAAACTGAATTTAGAGAACTGATAAGCAGTTTTTCATTCCTTCATAGATCAAAAAAGAAGTTCAATATACATCATAATGTCATATGATCAAAAATTAGAAAACCATATAAATATTTTACAATTTTTCTACAAGTGAAACTTCTAAGTGGCTTTGTGGGTGCCCTCAAAGTGTATCATATTGACTCTGCTTGAGGATTCCCCAGGCATATCAGGGGCAGCCACATGCAATGAAGCCCCAATTAATGCCTCACCCTTGCCTTCCACATTCTTTTGTGCCACTACAGCTGCCACAAAATCAGCCCAAAATCACTAAAGATCAGTTAAAATCACTTAAAATTGCAAGGATTGCTGTCAATGTGTCAAGGAGTGAGACTTAGGAGAGTGAAAAATGTGAAAATTGAACTGAGTTTTTGTTTTTATCACTACAAGATCTTTTTGAACTGGTTGGCAAGTATTCAACTCAAACTTGCAATTTCTCAGCGAGATAATCACCAAAAACTCACCCCCAAGTTTTTGGGCAAGTAACTCAAGTGCAGATTTGTCTCACAAAAGCTGGCCAGCAAACAAGTTTTTAGGTGATTTTTTAATCTATAGTTCTCCTATTTATTAAGGGGACACTATCCTTTTAACAACAATGTGAAGCTTATGTGGTCTATGGTAAGACATAATTCTAGGATAGACATTGGTTCATTACGGTTTACCATGGCATGATTTCCTCCTTAAACTTATCTTATCTTAAAGCTTCTGATTGCATTCTCTATAATCATAAAAATAATAAGCAACAAGAAGGGTCTCCCTTCCTGCAGGTTGCATAAGAATGATATTTTTCTCATTTTAGTGATGGGAAGCTACTCATTGTTAGCGTTTTAATTTGTCCCTTTCAAGACAACACAAACTGAACAGCATGAAAGGACATACCTTTCTTCAAAAAGGATGGAGAAACTCCTTTGTATCAAAAACATAAACAACAGAAACAACCTGTCTTTTTGGTTCACAAGTATGGGCACAAGGCTTATCAGCATTTCTACACATAACAAGATTTATACATCTTTTATCTTGAAATCAAACAACCTATAACAGCTAACAAACGCTCACACTTTCTAGCAAAATGCAGACTAAAAAGCACGAATACTATAGAAAGATCTGATGTCAAACAGCAAAATGCTGACAAAGATGAACTACTAATGCCAATGAAGTTGAACTGTTGCTATTGAAGATAACACAGTTGCTATTGAAGATAACAAATAGTTGCTGCTGAAGGTAACATAATAGTTGCTACCGAAGATAATAGAAAATCGTTGATGAAAATGACAAACAGTTGTTAACAAAGACAACAGCAGTTGCTACTAAAGATGTTTACATACATTCCATAGACGCTAGAATTTTGGGTGCAGCAGATCCTATTATTTTCCAACCATCCAAGTCTATGTTTAGGAAACTAAAATTATTTTTTTATTTATTAATTAGTTGTTTTAAAAAAAGAATAGCTGCTATGTTTAGAATAAGTTATTTTGTTTTTAAGGAGCTTTTTTTAATGGGCCAATCTTTTGCTTTATTCACCAAGATTTTAGTATTATTTTTTAATTTTTAGTTTAATCCCCCAGTTGGAACTCCGCTTGTAGTGTGACTTATTTTAGGATTGTTTTAATTGTTTTTGTCAATTGTTTTTAGGAGTGTGAAACTCTGTATTAGAGGAGTTATTTCAATTTGTAAGAAAGCAACAGAAGAAGATTGTAATTCAAGACTCAAGGAAGTCGATTTCAGAATATATATAGGTTTCTTTGGTATGAAATTTCAAAGAAGCCCCTATCCCATAGGAAATATGCTAACAAGTATGACACAAATATTGAATTGAATTACAAGCACACACAAGATACTATGAGTTGGATAGGGAGATTTGCATACAAAGCTACAAAACCCAAATCAATAACTACTGCAATACAAATCCTACAATAACTATCAAACATAATTCACTTCACAAGAAAGCAATAGAAGAAAGATACAAAAGTTAGTTTGAACAACAATTTCAACAGCAGCAAGTAGGCATAGAATCAATATCTCCTCTTTCTAAGTGCACAAAGAACTTAATTACAAGTTCTACAATATTTTGCATGTGATTTATTCAATATAAATAAAATAGCACACCATTGAAGTTTCACTTGCACACAAAGCAAGCCTTGAGTAAAAAATTCGTGAAATTGACCTTCACTTAATACACCACATCCTAAGATAATCCTTCTAGAAGAGCATCTAAGAATAGCTTGTTGAGCTACAACTCATATAGACCAATTAGCACTCGAACCTAGGACTTCCCATTTGCTGCTAGAGTGCTCTACCAACTGACCTACTGGCCCCTCTTTGGCCAGCCCATCATCAGTCCAGTTGTGGCTTACCAACACCCCCCCTTAAGCCACACTGCTAGTGCTTGGGGCTCCTAGCCTGGCTCTGATACCACTTGTTGAGCTACAATTCATATGGACCAGCTAGGACTCGAACCTAGGACTTTCCATTTGCTGCTAGAGTGCTCTACCAATTGAGCTACTGGCCCCTCTTTGGCCAGCCTATCATCGGTCCAGGTGTGGCTTATTTCCAACATAGCTATCCTCCAATCATCGTCAGAACTAAAACAACCAATCGAATGCATGAACAACCACTGTCAGCTTCCTCACTCTAACCAGGACAGATCCTTAGAAGAAACTTGAAACCCTAACGATTGTCGAAAATCACCAAACAATCTTGGTGACTTGAATCTGATATCTAACTGAGAATGCACTCATAAACCCTCGTTGTCTAAGAAAACTTGCAAAAATCAGTGTTTTCCCTAGACATCTTTAAAAACGAACCCTGGAAATCCATCTTTGGCACAGCTGCTTAACAAACAATTGCTCACAAAAACCTTAGGTGCTATGTAGAATTGACTTCAAACCCCTAACTGTATAAGAGTCAAGACCAACCTGCCACTTTGGTATAGTGGGAATCCTAGGGTATGATCACCTACATGATCTCCTTTGATGAAAATCAGACAATGGATCTTGAAGAGGCTTGAATGATGAGTGAAGGAAATGATAAGACTCTAAGTGTCTTATCAAACTGCCATGTACTGCCCATCTGATGACTGAAACTCACCAAAAATTGTTGAAATACTGGCAACAAAAGTGCTTGTAAAGTCCCGCAATAAATACTTGTGATGTTGACCAAAGATAGAAACCTATGAAGATATGCAACAACCTCTGCTAGAGAGGAATGGAGAAAACTAATGTTAAAAACCTGCAATCCTCATTAAAGCTTGCTGAAAACCTTGCTGATATCTAACACAAATTGATGAAAGAAAACCTGCTGAAGATGCTTGTAATGGCAGAATGTTGTTGTTAAAACCTGCTGTTAACTCTAATGTTGATATGCTGAAAATCCTACAAGATGCTTCCTATAATGAATAAAGGCATTTGAACTCTTTACACAACCCTGCTACGCATGCATTCTAGCATCCTTGGCCATTTTTCATGGTTTTGCAATTTTTTTGGTAAAAAGGTCTGCTGGCGCATGCCCTAGGGCCTTCTGGACACTTTTTGGTTTTTGAAATTTTGAACTACTACAATTATGGCGTGCACCCTAGGGAATTTCGTCCTAATTTCCTGTTTGAAATTTTTGTTCCAATCACCTAATGTCGGGAGCCATGGGTCTGAGTGGACCTTTTAACATTTTAACAATTTTTTCAACAGAAGGTATTATGGCACAAGCTCAGTAGGGTTTCAGGACAATTTTACACCTCAGTGAAATTTTGTCCATTAAGGATTAGGGCACGCACTCAGATCTACACGTCTATTTTTTTAATTTTCCACCCCCTTTCAGACCTCCCTTTTAGGTACGGGCTTCTGCAGTCTTGATCACATTTTTACTGACAAATACATCCAAACCCTGATTGTTTTTACAAGCCTGCAAACTGAGTTTGAAACCCTGGATCATGGGAAAACAAAACATGAAGAAACAACACTGGAACCCATCCACAATCAAACACAGTCCTCTTTGAGATTGAAAACACACAAAACACCAAAGGAAAGACAAAACACTAGGCGCCTGGAAAACAGCAATTTATTCTTGTTATAATGTTCAAAAATATATTGAAAATCTGCCATAGATGCTGGAAAAGTATGCAATGACCAAGAAACCCAATACAACTGCTGAAGATGTTTGGATATGATTGAAATAATAACAAACTGTTCCAAAAACCCTGCTGGAATCTGTTGTTTATCATGAATGAAATCTTGACAAGATTGCTGAAGATGTTTGACTTGAAGGTGTGCATTGGAGCATTGGGTCACCATTTTTATATTTCAAACTTTTGTCTAACTTCACTGTAGAATGTTCTGCTGGCTGTGAGAATCTTTTTCATGGTTTGAACACTTTTTGCCCAATCTTGTCTGAGGCACATGCTGCTGCTTTAAGAGGCAACTTTTTGTGTTTTTCAAAAAGCTTTGACCATCATTTATGAGCGCTCCACTGATGCATTCAGACACATTTTCATGTTTTTTAGGATTTTGGGCAAATGCCTTAATTGCACGTTCTTGGTAGAACCTTGGACACATTTTTTAAGTTTGAATTTGAACACCTATGCAGTTGCTTGTTGTAACTCCAGTATTGTGACTCGCTCCAATAGTCTAGATGTCCACTTTTTTGATAATTTTACTAACATGAAACACACTTTGGTCTAGTACAACTCACTGCACTAGAGGGCCAATTTTTTACTTGAATACTGATTTTGGGACACTTAGTGTATTGGCATATTTCAATACATTCAGATGTCCGTTTTCATGCCTTAGTCATCCTTTTTCCTTTTCTCCCTCATCCAACCTTTGTTCTTCTCATTTGATGCATTGAAAATCGCCTATCATTAGACATAGAAAGACATTGCAAAAGCTTGAAAGTATGGCATTCACAACCATGACTAGAAAGGATTCAACAATGAATTGCAGAGCAAGGAATGACAATGTTTTGACTCAAAAAATGACACTATACAAAAAAATTGTATGGGTACAACACTCACATCATTCTCTCTAGACTCTTTGAGAAATTTTTTAATGAACAGAGTTTTTATATTATTAACTACTCCCTTTTAAGGGTGTCATGCCCGACTCTAGATATATGGGCCTATGGTATACACTTTTTCGTAATAAGGAAATAATTTAATAATTTAATTTAAGTTGCCCAAAAAGTAACTTTAATATTATAAAAAGGCAACTTACATTTTATTATTAAATTACAAGTATATCAAAGTGATATTATAAAGTGTTGATGTCAAAAGTGTCACTAGGAGAAGTGGGCAAATTGAAATATCTAAAATTAAAAGAAAAAGCACTTCTCGAGATTTCTTAAGGCTAAAACTAGCAAATAGGTGATTATATGAGGAGCTGAGCTTTAGGAAAAGAATCCATTGTTTGCTGCAAAAAACCCCTCTCTTGAAGATTGAGCATCTGTGTGCATCTTTTGGCCAAAGGACAAAAACCTTCTTGGTTTCCGGATTGGATTTGGGAAAAAACCCCTCTTATCCAATATAGAAAATTCCATCTAGGCATTGGATTTGTACGGAAAGATCATTTCAAGAGCATATTGAAGATTTCCTGAGTTGTGAAAAAATGCAAAAGATTACAATGGTCTGTAGATTTTCCAAAATTTCAATTTGGTATTTAATAGTTATTCAACTGATATTGATTTAAATTAAATGTTGAGGATTTTTAAGGGACTCTATTTGCTGAAGGAATTTTAATATTATTAAAATATCAATGTTGTGATGATCTCTGTACAATTTGCCAAGGAGGAGCTGTACATTTTTTAAAAGGTAATTGCAACTCCTCAAAATCGCCTAAGCTCTGTCATACCAAATTGAAGGGATTGAAATATTCGCTGATTGTCCTACAAGTTGGGTGACATATGGTCATAGAAAAAGTGAGTTCGAATTTTACATAGTTTAAAAGGATGAGTTTTTTGTCTTGTGGGCCCTGCCAAAACTTCCCAACTGCCACTGCCTATAATGAGGTTGTGAATCCTTTTATTTGACTGGTGTTAATTTGATGCTGCTGCAGCTAAGGTTGGGAAACAAAATTCTGACAATTTTCTAACAAGTATATTTTGGTCTGCTGTATGGTCAGCAGAAATCAACAAAATAGTGTCTTACGTACAGAGAAGCTCTTTGAGAGTATAAGAACCTAACATACAAATATTTCCTCTGCTTGATCAGCGTACATCCTTAGAAAGATCTGCTATACTTTGGTGAAAGGAAATATGAGCCAAGCAAATATCAATAATCTGCATTACAGCTGCTGTCATATAAGGAAATGATATAGATATATGTATCATCTGCAGCTGTACTGTATATACTTTGCTAAACATTGGTAATCATTGCTATTTGTCAGTTCAGTCCAGCAATAATAACATTAATATTTGGGTTTTGCTTTGAATAATATTGATGAATGGATTCAAATTTATACATTCTTGGATAATATAGTCTTGTTCACAACAGCTGTTGGTATTGATTGATTATCGCCAGTTTTCATTTGTGCGAGTTTGTTCTACAATTTATATCAGCTTTGAAATTATATCTCTACCGTTTGGTAGTTGATTCTAGAGTTGTCTACAATGCTTTTGGTACAAATTGCAACACCGTTTCATCCTTCATCAAACATATCAGCTCTTATTATAAGTATTTTACATTTTATGCAGATTGCTTGCCAACTGTTTGAGGAAACGTCTATCCTCGGATTGTTGGCCAACTGTTTGTCATAATTCTTGGATTTGATTATTGAAGGGTATTAATTGTTTATCATTCAAAATTGTAATCATATGTGTGGTTCACCACCATATGGTTTGAATTTGTAAGTCTAGATGGCTATGCCACCAAGAAATCTTCTGTTTTTCAGCATATACATTGTAGAACTATGCGGTTTGCCGCCAATAAGTTAGTGTCCCAACCACCGTATGCTCTCACCTTACCCACGTGGGGATCTAAGTGATTAGAAAGTATGAGAGTTCATGAATTTCATCAAATATTTGTAAAAATCCAAAAACAAATAGTTCTAGAACCAGTGTTCCACAGAGATGCATCCCCCCCTTAAATCTTGTCGTTTCCAAGACGGGGACATTTCCAAGACTCGGAGATATCAGGCAAACATCCCCCGGCCATCCCCCCGTTTCGCCACCGCCTCCGAGACATCTCTCTTCTAAGGGGACTTCTGGACATCCCCGAGAATTTCAGACGTCCCCCAAAGTGCAAGAAACTTCCAAGCATCCCGCTTAAAAATGCAATAAAAAATGATTTTTTTTTTAAAAAACATAAGTAAAATTTATAAATTTTAAAGTATTCTTAAAAGCATAGAAGGCTAAATCGACCATGCCTTTGACTTTTTCCTCTATTTTCATTTTGATGTTTAAGTGTTTACACAACTGAGCATGGGCGTTTGAGTTCAGGCGATTGAAAGTTACAGGTATGAGGGTTTTTTTTGTTTCATTTATGTTTATGCTTTGTTGGATGTCCATACCCATCCAAAGCTCCTATTCACGTTGCACTTGTAGCCGCACAAGCAAGGAGGGAAAGCCCACACTCACTGTATCTCACGAGATGACATCTCTTTGAGGCATTCAGTCTAACAATTCACATGCCTTGCCCGTGCTTGCAATTTTTCAAGGTTCGACCCCTCCCTGAGACTTAGTCTCATACATGATACATATCGACCAAAGCATTTTTCAGTCTCATACATACTCAAAACAAATTTAAAATTATTAATGAAATAGATATGGTTGAACAACCATAATGTCTATTTCATTAATCATTTAAAATTTATTTTAAATTAGTTTTAATTTTTAAATTTTAATCGTTTCATTACAAATTTGCAGGCAGGAGGATGCTGGCAAAGGTTGTGGAATCTGGCTTTGCAACCTATTAAAAATATAACATAATAGTATTATTCGTTAGGCTTCTACAGTTATAGATCTTTTTATAACTAATTTTTCAAGTACTACATGTATTTCAGCACACTACTCCCCCGCCGCCCCCAAACTTAAACCCCCCCTCCAACCCCAGCATCCCCAAAACGCATCCCCTGTCGTCCCCCTATCCTCGTCCCCGAAACCCCATGGAACACTATCTGGAACATTACAAAGGGTTTTCTTAAATACATGCCTCTTTGGTGTCTATAAATTTGGTACCTTAATGTATTGTCTTTTGTTGGAATAGGTTGCCATTGATGTCAAAGGCCAAAATAATCAACACAAACACCAAGAATCAATACATGCAAGCTCATGCAAGTACATTCAACTCACATACATGCACATGCATGCAAATTACTCCATCATCAAGTATCAAGTGATACGATTTTATAAGGAAATATATCTTTAAGTGATACGCATTACACAACAAGAGATTCCATTTATGATGCACTGGCCACAAAAAACGAAAAGAAAGAGAAGCGATTTATAATAAAATAAAATTTATGTTAAGGCAGCGGTTTATGTCTGGCTGGAGTTTCTGTTTTAGCACCATGATTGGTAATTTCTCAGTTTGTTTTTAGCAACCTTCTAAAGCGTGACTAGTATGGAAAGCAGCGATTGTTTTTGAAATGATTTGTTTCTGATTTTTAGCAACCTTCTAAAGCATGACTAGTATGGAAAGCAGCAATTGTTTTTTGGAATGATTTGTTTCAAATTTAAAAAGGAAGAAGTGTGTAGCAGTTTTTTTGTTAAGGCCAATCAGCAATACAGAAATTTCCATTTTTGATAGTGATGATTTTAGTATATTTTGAAATATGTGATTTATGCTAAGTGGAGCGATCAGTTTTAAAAAAAAAAGAAATATTCCTTAAAAGGTGACCAAATTTCCTTCTCCTTCTTGGAGTGCACTCAAATTTGTTTTAAAAAATAAAGGATTTCTAAAAGGGAGTGTGCAGGTGCGATTGTAATGAAGTTTTAAGGCAGCAAGTTTTGGCAAAAAAGCAATTCAAGAGATATGTGATTGAAGGTGATGTGTGTAGAAGAAAGGAGTAGTTTGATAAGCGGGAAAAATATTGCAGAATAAAGTTCAGTTTTTAAGAATAAGTTCAAGCTGATTTGAAGTTAGGCCGGTGCCTCTCTTTTCAGTTTTTGGTTCTGGGTCCATGCTCAGGTGGGAGTTGATGCTCATTTTTGTAAAAAGAAGATTGGTGTCTTATGTGTGTTGGTGCCTACATGTTTGTAAGAAAATTAATAAAAGCAATATTTTGTCGTGGTTTTTTCCCAGAAGGGTTTTCCACGTAATTCTTGTGTTCTTCTTGCATGTATGGTTATTGATGTTTTGAAGCTGTGGTTTTTAATTTGAAAAAGTTTTAAAGTTATTCTTATACAGATTCATCCTCCACACCCCCCCCCCTCTCAGTATAAGCATGCTCTCTTCATCTTTATTATCTTACATTCATTCATATATCAGTATAAGTACATCTATTTCATATATCATGTTTTACTCTTTATCGAGCAGTACTAGAGTATTATGTAATGGTGAAAATTGCAACTTGAAATTTTGACATTACAAATTTTAACCATTTTAGCATTCATTCTCGTAGTATGTTTCTAGCAGTCATTTCAACCCATCCTTAGCCTCTTCCTTGGTTCAAATGCCAAGTGTGTTGTGTGTTGATGTTTATTTGTTGGGAATTTAACATTTGTATGTTTACTTTATTTATTGTAACCCTTTTATGACATTTTTGTTCTAATATTGCAATACTAAAATGCACTTGCATGGATGTCTATGGAGTTGTGCTTTCATCCCAAAACAATAGAATTGTACGAATATTGTTCACCTAGAATAGTGAACTTTCGGCTTACCTTGATTTTGTTACCACCATTCACCTACCTTCTATTGGATTTGAACAAGATTCCATAACTCCCTTACTAGGAAAAGCAATTAGATGAGGGTGAATTGAAAAAATAAGTAAAATGCATTCTCTTGAACAAGCTCTCATGCATTTTTTGATCGGTTTTGCTCTTGGCTTTCTACATTGTTTACAAGCTAGAAAAACTTCAATCTAAAGAAAAACCTCATGAACAATGATAAAAATTTCAAGATTATTGAGGTTTTCTTGGTCCAATCCACCCTTCCTCCCATCAACCCATAGACACTAGACATTCCTCTATTCCCAAAGGCAAAACCAATAAACCTCCCAAACATCAATGTCATTCACAGCTTTGTTATAACTTCTCTTGTTCCACTTACAAGTGTCCCTCACCCTTCATTTCTTAATAACCTTAAGCCATTTACCCTCATCATTGCTCTCCCTCCTCCACTACAAAGAAAACACAAACTCAAATACAACTCCACCACACCACACCACCAGCCCTAACCAAGTTCATGATTTCTTTGGAAACTTCAACATCCCTAATATCCCCCTCTTCCTCAGGATTTTGTGGATTCTCTTCCACAATCCTCTAATCCAAGGGCCATAATTACTATTGACATTCCGATGGATTTTAGGCCTATGGATTCATCTCTACCAAAGCTGGCAGCCTATTTAATGATGAGTATATCTTTAGCTCAGTTGTAGATACTCCCTCTCTATCAGCAAAATTCACATCTTTTGGGTATTCTAGAGGATAATGAATTTTCTACATCTCCAAAATGCCCACATTCTCTTTTTGTTATTATCTCTACCATGCCACATCTTCTAAATCCTACATGAGCTGATAGTCTCAAGTGTCTAGATGACCATGATTAGAAAGTGCCATTTTTTGGACAAGGAATTTGATGAGTAGGCATTTCTACTTCATTCCATGCATATATACATGTGTGTGTTCAGTTGAGATTATATATGTGATTGCTTATTGTATGTTAGTGTGTTTGTATTTTCCTATGCCTGTGTATGTATATGTTTATTTAATACCCCTAGAGGACCCATGGTGCTCTTGTAAAAACATGGATACAAGAGGAACACCATGTCGTGCCCTTCTTCTATTTGTCTCTTACCTTCTTCCCATGTATAGTGCCTACACAAATTTTGGAGACTACACAAAGTATAAAGATATTTTGATCTCCTTTATACTGACACAATATATGACAATTGTGTGCCATTTTCCCTTTTTAGTTTTCCTTAGCTTCCTTAGGGTCAATGAAAAGTATTCTATTGTTGTCCATAAAAAATCATGTTGACCCAACTGGAAATGCTTTTGACTTTTTAATCTCTGCTTGTCACATACATTCATCCTTCGTGATCATACTTCTATATGCCTTGGGGAATAGTGACAATTCATCTACATATATCTTATCAATTACAAACATATACCGACTCCAAGGCACACAAATCCCTTTGTGTGATCTTTGTAATGTTGCTATGTTACATGTGGCATTGCCTTACTTCCCTATATGTCATTCCTTGGACATGATATCAGGTGTACCATGCATTTTAGTAATTTGTATATTTCTTGGGCAAACTATTATTTGACCTTGGGGGCACACAATATATCAAGTGTATTTCTTGAGTCTTTTTTTTTCCCTTTTCGACCTTAAAATTAATTGCATACACTTGATTTATGCAATTATTTAAGGGAGGGCATATATCCACATCCATCACTTACACACTTTTGAGATGCTTCCAAAGCATCAGCAACATGTAGTTACAAGTACAAAGAATGCTTGGACACAGCCGCACTTATCAAAATTACCTAGCAACATAATGCACCAGTACATGTAATCCCTAGTATGAGTGTATGGATCACCTAGCAACAAAGCACACTAACAAATGTGAGTCATGATGTTATTATATGATTCCTCACAATAGAGTACACTATACCAAGATCATATCGAGGCTTTCTTGACAACAAAGCATGTTAAGATTGTGTCCTTTTATTTTCTAGCAACAAAGCATGCTAGATAAGCTTACCATTTGAGTTGATTGTATTATACTCAAGTATGTCTCTAGATTTGGAATTGGAGTGCACCAGGCACTATCATCCTAGGACAGGCACCATTAAAACCATCCATGGGCATGAGCTTGTGAATCATATTCACAAGCTTTTTAGGGTCATGTTGACACTCCAAGAAGCTATTGTTGAGGTGATACTTGAGTACTCAATGCATACCTTCAATTTCAAGGTCAATGATAACTGTTAGTTGATCCACAAAATTTGGATCTTGATGCAAAAGAAAAATCATTCTAAGATTGAGCTATCCAAATGCACCAAACTCAAAGAAGAATACAAATATACCATCATGCTCTTGAGTGAAATTTCCAGAGAACCAAATGCTAATTTTTTCAAAGCTGCGGATATTTTTTCTTCATGAAGCAGAGCTTTCACACTGAAAATTTAGATAGACACAAATAAGAAATGACTCAATTCATCAACAACTAATAAGGGTTACAGAGAAAAGGTCATTCTATGTGACTTTTACTTCTTGTATACACTTCTATAATCAATAGACAGAGATTTAAGTGATCAATAAATAGAGTGATGGCTCTAGAAATCAAAAAATTGATCAAGCAAAACACTCTAGTGTACCAGTGCTACCCAAGCTTTATCAAGAGATCTACGAGAGAAATTTTGGAATGTTAAATGAAGGCATCATCTTCCAAGTTGTCTTTGATCTACAGCAGAATCAAGATTTTCATATCTCTAAAGAAGGCATGAAGTCCAACAAAATGGTGGGCTAGTTGGTAAATTAAGAATTAAGCATACACATATTTGAGCTTTCAATTTCAAAGGAAAACCATATTGATTGCCCCATCATGTGCCTGATTTCCTTGTGGAATTTGCTCATCAAATGCTAGAGGTACACAAAGTCTTCAAAAAGCTACACAAGAGAAGATGACCCATTAGATATCCTATCCAAATTGGTCACTCTGCATGTAAAGAGAAAGCAATGGCAGCAGACTTGAGCATGGATCTCCTTCACTTTATCTTTTTCCTGCAGTGTGCAAACATCATTATGATCCAAGCGGAAAGATAAACTGGCCAATGTCTAAGTTCCTGTGAGGCAGTTTCAAACATGCTCACAATGATGGTAAACATCTGCAAAACTAGTGGCATGAATGGAGGTCTAACCATTTTGATTATGTCGGCACCTACACATTTGCATGGTCATCACTATGACCAGCTCTATCAACTGAAAGGATGATAGAATTGATGTGAGAATCCCTTCTCCTCATGATTGCAAAATAACCAAAGAGTTCATTGATTCAACATGGCACAAAAGAGGATCCCAATCAATCTTGTCCCAAGGTACCTAATAAATCCTTCCAAGGAGCAACTAGGGTTTAATTTACAAAAGTAGCAAGAGGAAGTGGCAGCAGATATACAACAAAGGTCATCCAATAATGAAGTGACCAAGGAACCTCTTCTTAATCAAATTGTGTGGTCCTTAAGAAACTACCTACCAAGGGTGGTAAAGGAGTAGGAGATGATGGCTATGACGATGATCCAAATCAAAGAAAGATCACAAGAACTCCTCCCAGTCCTCCTCGCAATCCAAAGAAAATTAGATAGGAGGACAGAGAGAAAGAGTTTGCTACTAATGAAAATTCAGTCAAATGAATCAGCTATGCCAATTCCAAGGATAGGAAAAACTTCTCCATTGATTCTTGAAGGGTGAACTATCCCTAAGATTTGATCAAGATTTTGTTCAAGCCATGTTGAAAAGAAGAGAGCAATTCCCTTAGTTCAACCCAAACTTCTTAGACATAATACAGTCAAGTCATGAAGCACCTAAGGAAAAACCCATAACACAAATCAGATTTGATGCTCCCATGGTCAAATGATGATCAACACAGCTATGCCTTATGGAGAAGTGAGCTTGGATAATGTGAGATTTGAAAATTTTAAAGTTCAATGCCATGCTTTGCTAAAAGCCAATCAGCAAGACATTCCACATATGGCTGGCACACAGTGGAATTCAACAAGCACGCTTCAAGAGGTTACTCCAGAAAGTGACTTGTCTCTAGGCAGAAAAAGGAGCTTTGATTGAATACATCAGCAGCATTTGTGCATTGAGTGTGAGTATTCAGGCATCTGTTCCTGTGAAAACTCCTCCTGCATCCAGTGAACACCGTCATAAACTCACCCATGTGAGTGGGTGGCCTATAGAGCAGCATACAAAGGGTGTATCTCTGATAATCTTCAGCTTGCTCGGTAATTGCTCCCATCTCTATAGGATGCAACCCAGACTTCACACAAAAGCAATCAAAGGTAATCTATATGCATCAGGAATTTCTCCATACCCTAGAATGATGGATACAAGTGAGAGACTCTCTAAGGTAGATAGCGAATTCCCATGACTGCATCTTTGATGACAACAAGATGGGAATCAGTCTTACAGCAGCATTGGAGTGGTTCTCACTCTTGAGCATTGTTGCAATGTGCTTGAAGGATCTTGTCAACTTTTCACCACCCTCACCAAGGAAGTTCGTTAAATTTTGAGTGAGGTCACCTTGATGTTTCAACCCTATGGCACAATGTTTCCCAAGGATGATTCAAGAAATACCTTTCCATCATAAAATCATAAGAACTCCATCTTCTTTCAGATGAGCAATAGCATTACAAGATTTGCATGCCCTCTATCAGATTGTTGGCGTAAAAACTAACACCTCTGGAGTGCAGGTTTGTACAGACAGCTATGCACACTGCGTAATGAGTGCTCTTCAAATTAGGAGGGGAAGCTCCCTCGTAGTGCTGGAATGCGTGAAAAGAAAAGTAATCTAAGTCCTATCTTTTTGTTCTCAGCTGGAAGAGGCACAAGGTTAAGAAAACAAAGAACGTTGCAGCTAAGGATTTTCTGGTTTCGCAGATCATTAACTACAACTAAGCTAACTACTTTAAATCTATCAAGTTTCCTCAAGAAAACAGAGCATGAGGAAATGGAGAAGGAATGATTATCAGACGATAAACGAGTATAGATTCTCAACTTGAAGGCAAGGTGGCGCATCTATCAGCTCAATCTAAACAAGTTTATTAGGCACAAAACAGATTTAAGAATTTACCATGACAATCTTATGAAACCCTATGTGGCATAACACTTGATCATAATAGTAAAGACTCACAAAACAGATTTATCATCACAATCTCACGAAACCCTATGTGGCATAACACTTGATCGTAATGATAAAAGATTCACAAAACAGATTTATATAAACTATGGGAGGAATTTACCATGACAATCTTATGAAACCCTATGTGGCATAGCACTTGATCATAATAGTAAAAACTCACAAAACAACTTTATCATCCCAATCTCATGAAACCCTATGTGGCATAACAATCGAATCACAATGGTAAAGATTCACAAAACAGAAAGAATTCACCATTACAATTGCATGAAACCCTATGTGGCATAACAATTAATCGTAATAGCGAAGACACATAAACAAATACCAAAAGAGCAATATTGAGGGCAAGGTAGGTGCAGCATATATTTCTCTCTCAAGCAAAAGTTATTTACAAATGAGCAAAAACTCTTATTTATATACATCAAGGTGTAGGGAACCCTAAAATCACCTTGAGTCATCTGCAGTCTTGCAATGCATGCAAGATTCG
>VDFB02000003.1:655338035-655364386 GCA_007258455.2 Sequoia sempervirens | reverse complement strand
GAAGGCTAATAGTGTTGAAATCAATGACAACCACATATCAGCAACACAACCACAACATCCAACACTTATGGAAGATTGGTGGCACTGGGGTAGACTGGCATTTAGCACAGTGATGTATTCTTTTGTTAAGCAATTGCAATCTATGAAGCATTAGCTCAAGAAGTGGAATAGGCGGCGTTTTAGCAATATATTTCATGTTGAGGTGGCTATTCATGATAGCTTGGATTCTATTACCCATGAGATCAAAGAATATGGCCTTTTTTGAAGAATGCCTAAAGGAGGAATTGAAGGCATTGAAGGCTCTAAAGGAATGGGAATTGTGGGAAGAGATCTATTAGAAATAGAAGGCATGGATAGAGTAGTTGTAGGAAGGGGACATAAATACAACTTTCCTCTTTAATTTTTTAAAAAAGGATAGAAGACATGGAACTCGATCTCGTGTCTTATGTCTTCTAGGGGAGATCATTTGGTTTCTCTTTGGGATATTTCTAGAGAGGCTTCACAGTATCATGCCACTTTGTTCACAAAAGATTCTCCTGATGTATTGAAGAAGAAAATCATATTCTAGCATGTATTCCTTCTCTTGTTTCTTTGGAAATGAATGTGCACCTCATGAGACCTATCTCCCTAGATGAATTAGAGGGAATTATTTGTCAAATGAAGAAAAGAAAAGCTCATGGTCCTGATGGGTTTTTGATACAATTCTTTCAAGAATTTTGGGAAATTATAAAATTGGATTTATTGGAGTGGTGTAGGAATCCAAGGGAATAAATAGATGCTAAGGGCCATGAACTCTTTTTTTCTTACTCTTATCTCCAAATGCGAAGGGGCTAATAGGTTTTTTGTTTAGACCCATAGATCTAGGCAATGTGGTTTGCAAGATTTTTTCTAAGCTATTGTAGAGAGGCTAAAGCGGTGGATTGGTAGGTGATTTTTGAAGAAAATTTAGGCTTTCTGGTTGATAGGAAAATCTTGGATGGAGTGGCCATTATAGCTGAGACCATACACTTGATGGCAGCTTCAAAGGAGAAATCTATGTTTATCAAACTATACATGGCTAAGATCTATGATAGGGTCAAATGGTCTTTCCTCCAAAAATTTCTCAGTTTCTTTGGTTTTGATGAAGAATGGGTGAAGTGGATGATGAGTTGTGTTACGTCCAATTATTTTTGTGCTTGTCAATGGTGAGCCCTCTACCTTGTTTGGAGCATCTAGAGGTCTTTAGCAAGGGGATTCTTTGTTGCCATACTTGTTTATTCTTTTGGTATAAGGTCTAGGGAGAGTCATTAAGATTCATGTTAATCAAGGCTCTATCCAGTAGTGGAGTTGGGGTAATGGCTTGCCTTTATAGACACATTTATAGTTTTTCGATGACACTACTTTGATGGGAGTGGCTAAGATCATAGAAGCTACTAATTCTTAATGGTTGTTGGACATATATCTTGCAACTTCAAGACAACATATTAATTAAGGTAAATTTCCATTTATTTCTTCAACATGCCCTTGCTTATTCAACAATGGATTGCTCGTATTATTAGATTTTAGATTGGAAATATCCATATGATCTATCTTGGAATACCTCTCTCTTTTGGAACCCTTCCTATGGGATCTTGGGAAAGTATTTTGGAATTTTTTTGGATGAGTGAATCACTGGACCCATAGTTGTTTGTCCTTTGTGGGACGTGTGTTGTTCTTGAAGTCTATGGTTCAAGTTCTTCCTAACTACAGGTGTATACTTTGGGTGGCTCCTCCTAGTTTTATTAAGGATTTGGATTCTCTTATAAGATAATTTTTATGAGATAGTAGTTTTGATAACTCAAAGTGGAGTCTAGTTAAGTGGGAAACCATTTGCAGGCTAAAATAGGAAGGGGACCTTGGGTTGTCACAGGCTAGCCTTAATGGTTAGGCATTAGCTGCTAAGTTATATTGGACATGGTGAAAAGAATAGGATCATATCTAGGCTAGGAATCTCTCTAATAAACACTTGAATGGTATTGTGAAAGAAGAGGTTCCCTGGGTTCCTCTATTAGGGAAAGATTCTATCATTTGGGAAACTCTTAAAAAAGGGGCCAAACTGGTCAAGGGAGGTTTGTTTTGGATATGTAACAGGGGAATTGAATATCTCTTTTTGTATGATTCTTGGGATGGATTTCCCCCAATCATGACCATGTATCCTCATTTACAAGACCTTTGTCATCGCTTCTTGGAGGCTGGTTGGTCCCAGGTTGCAAACTCTAAATCAAATCAATTTTGGGGGCATGTGGGAGTGTCTAGATGGAAGGATCTGGTTGAGTGGCTTGATGGGGGATTGGATGTGGAATGTGTAGAGTTGAGAAACATTTTAGTTGGTAGAGAGTGTAGCTTGCTCAAGGACCAGGATATTTTAGCTTGGAGTTTGTTTTCAATAAATATTGCACCCTAGCTAAGATTTGACTTAACTATCATGTTGAAACATGGAAACTTTCTCAAGTTGTGGATAACTTATGATCAGAATGAATCTCTAGAGAGGGTTGGTTACCCTAGTAGATCACCTAATCTAGAGAATTTTCTGAGGAAAAGGGAGAAGGAAATTTTTGAAAATGAAACTCCTAACACCTAAAGGGTGATGCACCAAATTTTTTTAAATCTATTCACTAACTTCACTCACAAATAAATCTCAAAACTCTAACTTTCACAATCTCATATGTGAAATACAACACAACAGTGATTTACATCAAGGTTCAGAAATAAAATGCAACATACAACCTGTGCTATATGAAATTTATGTACCAAAATAGCAACAATGAGACATAAAAAGGATTTAGTATTTGAAATCACAATGATAACATCAAATCACTAGTGCAAAATGAGACAAAAATTTGGAGATAGGAATGCTCTGTTGCTTTTATTGAACTGAAGGAGTATGCAAATATGAAAATATGAGTACAAATAAATGGATTACAAAGCTCTCTAAAATTATTCAAGAGAGTAAGAATCAAATCTTAATTGATAAAAAACTAAGTTTTTCTCCAATATGTGCCTATAAATGGTCTCCAAGAGTGAGAATGGAAAAATCTGAGTGAACTGCTATCCAAAATAGTAACTCCAGTTCCAATTTCAAGCAAGGGAAAAGAACCTCCAAAATAGGGCTCCAAATACCTCCAAACTAATGAAAAAGATGGAAAGATTCATCCCAAGAGAGTCGACCTAGAAAAGACTCAAAAAATCAAGCCTAAACTGACTATAAACAGAAATGGAAACCTTAGTTTGCTTGCTTTTTCCATTTTTCACAAAAAGACTCAAACTAGAAATAGAAGGTTTCTAGGAGAACTCAATACTTGGTCTAATTTTACTTCATTTAAAATAACACATACCAAGACAATTTATAGAATATTGCCTTAATATTGTTTTACAACTTCTGTAGTTTCAAAATTATAAAATGGAAAGGCTCGATCTTGGGTTTTGATTTGATTTTTTCAAAAAATATGATTTTGTTTAGAATTTTTCCAAGTATATAATACATCCCCTTGGTATTTTATTTTCTATAAAAATCAGAAAAATGACTAAGGCTCAAAGCTATATGATTTTCTTAAAAACACTAAAAATAACTAAGGCACAATGCGTCTTAGGCTTCTAGATAACAAATATGCAAAGGAAAACTTAATACCACAAAGGTATTAGTGAAGGAATTTTAATTAAAATCAATGTGGAAAAAACCAAATTTGACTCAGGGCAACATGGAAACCCTAACACAAAACCACTCGAACTCCTCATTTCTCTCATTCTTTTTTGCACTTTGCTTTTTCGATGAAGGCTTTGCACATTACCACCATGAGGGTAGGGTTTTGAGCTCGAAATATTGAATTTATTGATGCTTCTGGGAATTTTCTTGGATATCCTCATGGGAGAATACAAGGGTAAGTCTTTTTTGTACCAAATCTGAATAGTAGCCTTCATTTCGAGTGCATTCCTTGGCCTTTTAGCCGTGGCCATTATCATTTTCTGATGCATTTTTATGTCCACATTTGATTAGACTTATTTATGTGTTCTATGGCTTCCATGAATTCCTTTGGCTTGGGTTTTGGAGTCCTCTCCCACATATTTGAATACACATTCTTAACAACAAAACCTTAGGTAATTTTCAATAAATTGAGCCTCACATTCTTTCTTATTTTCTATTAACAATATGCTCAATTTGAACCCAATAGTGCCAGAACGATGAAAGTGTTTGTATTTATTATGCAAAAATCTTCATGGGTTCCATTATTTTTTCTTTTTAAATTTGTGTATCTTCATGTTCTATCTTTTTGTAGAAGAAACTAAATCTATTTGTTAGTTTCCACCATGAAAGGCTGCAACCTCACTTTGCACTATGGTTCTTGAACCTACATAAATTTTGCTTATAAAAGATGGAAAAAACCTTCAAAATAAACACTCTATCTCTGGTAGATTCATGAAAATGCGGCCTCTGTGCTTCCATTTATGAAAACTTGAAAATGTTTTGCAAAGAAGAAATGCTATGGTTCGTATGATATGGTTTTCTAGGTCTTAAATGTAGATTCAAAAATATACTTGTATCTTCATGGTCGTGGCCTCTCAGAACTCTTGACCCCTGATTCGTCCCCACTTTCCTTCGTGAAAGTGTTTGAGGGTTATTTACCTAAAACCCTAGCCCTATGCACCATAATACTCTACTTGTATTTTCCTTTGAATGTGATAAAAATGAGACCATATTGTTCTCTGCAAAAAAATTAAAAACATTTTACTTTTCCCTCAATTTTGGTTTTGTATTTTGAAATCACCATCTTGAAAACATCACACATTCTAGGTGCTCTTTCATCTCCTCTAAGTACTGCTATCAAACCAACTCAGAATAATTTCATTCCTTAAAATGCATCTTTGAATATGAACAATTTTTTCTCAGCTCCTTTGGAAGTTACAATTCAAAGCATGAGTGAGGGTCATTTGCACATCACTATTTTTTATGAAATATTGTCAATGTAATGATTGTTGCTTGTTATAGGACAGCACAACATTTCACCTATTGCTATCACCTTGATTTACCTTTTCTCTCTGTGCTACTCTAATGACAGCCACACTATGTTGTTTCATCAAACTATCTATGAACATTTACTTACTTTTCAGAGACCTTGTCACCATGCTTTGTATTTGAGAAAAGATGTAAAGCAATTATTGAACAATGAACTTATGACTTCTATCTACTTGGACAACATGATTTCATTTAGATAAATGCACCATTCACTGGTTACCTTTCCTTGTATTTATAATGATAAATGAATTCTCTTAATTCTTTGTTCTTTGCACTCTCATACATTGCTTCTCTCTTGATCAATGCACCTAGGTCCACTCAGCTACTATCACAAGAAACACCCACTCACTGATACTACAACCTTTGGCCACTATTTCTTTGAATTTCATGACTAATGTATTTAAATTTGTTACTCCTTTGGTCATTTAATGTGATGAGGGTGCAGCCCGAGACTTAGAAAATAACCCACAAACAAGAGAATAATTTTATTATTCAGAAAATGGAGCTTCTTACATGCAGAGGATCTAAAATCCCCAAGTTCTACAACACATGCAAGTTACAGAAAGCTACAGAATCACCCTTTCGCAATATGCGAGCTTGTCCCCAAAAAGTTACCCAAAAATTAGAAACCAGCCCATAAATAGAGCTCCTCTTAGTTTGGAGCCAAAACAACATTCAAATTTGAGTTTAGGCAGTTTGGCACCGAAAAATTACAACTTGAAGTTCAAATTTCAAAAGAACATTTGCAATTGTATCTTCTAGAAAGTGCGCCAACTTCCGGGGCCATAACTTTTGATCTGGGACTTCTGATTCGCGAACCGTTTGAACGTTGGAAAGGTCTCAAAGTCATAATGCACTAAAATCTCTATGCCAATTTCAGCAAGTTTGGGGCCATTATGGAAGCTCTAAGTGCCTCAAATCCAACTCAAAATATTTTCAGGTGTAAATATGGGAAACTAAAACCGCAATATCTTTCAACCCAGGAATAGAAAATAAAGCAAGTAGAATTAGAATTTCATTATGGCCGAAAAGGGTATCAAAATGTAAACATCTAAAGCTGAGAAACTTGGAAATTTAACTATTTTTGGAACGATGCAAGATTGCCCTTACACCCACTTGGATGCACGCATCATAATGCATGTTATGTTTCAATATATGCATCATATATGATATAGATAGCAAGACATGGTGTTGTGGCATGGTGAATAATGTAAAACTATGATGCAAATGATGCTTTCATAAGGCTACAAGTTACCTAAGCATTCTAAGTAGAGGGCCACTACTCATTTGTGATTACCATTTTCAAAGCGAGGGGGCTTCCCATTGCTCCTTTGATGAATGGATAGTGTGCTTCTGATCCCTACAACAACCACTTTGTAGATTACTCCTTAAAACTAAAATGCTTTTATTTGACATTACAGATGTGTTTTCCTATCTCATTCCTTTTTTTGAAACTTAGAGTGACATGTTGGGCTCAACCCTTGTGGGAGCCCATTTTTAATTACATTTTGCACCACATTCTATGACATCAATAGAAATTAATCAACAACAAGATTTCACTTATACCTTCACATTGAACAAACATGTTAGATAAAAAAATAGTGAAGCTCTGCTCCTCACATATTTTAATTTTCGGACTCTCTTACATACATCCGACACTTTCAATTGACTTAAAGAATCATAGGCATATGCTATATTTCTATTGATAGGGCACATAATGAGATTCATATCCGAGCTCTAACCAACTCTTTTATCATGATGCGGGTTCATCTGAAGGTCAGGAGTGAGGAGGAGCAGGAAAAAATGAAGATCAACAAAAAACTTTAGCAAACAATGATGGATATGTTTTTTCTTATATGCTCCCTTTATTACTTTCATCTTCATATGTATAGTTTATTTTTGTGTTGCTTTAGTTCAACTACTCCCATGGCTTGTGTGGGACATTTGATTTTCTCTTTTCTTTCCAATGAATGGAAAAGCAACACTTATGCAATCTTGTGTATATTTCATTACAAAATGAATGAAACATTATAGAATTGAATGAAAGCAATATCTTTTGTTTTTTATGTACTTTCCTTTATGTTGCAAAACACTGAACAAAAATACTAAATTCTATCTTTTCCAAGCACCTTTAAATATGCAATGTTAACCATGGCAGAAATATGTTGGAGTACTCTTCACCTTTAATATAACAAAACTGTTTCAGCTCTACCAATTTGAGTTGTAGGTGAAAATTTGGTAACAGAGTCCAGATCCCAAGGGGGTCTATGTGGTGGCTAGTGGTTATCAAGAGTTGAACCATCAAAAAATATGGGGGGATGGAATTCTTGTTATGGAAATATGTTTGGAATAAATTTTCTTGGCCTAAGTGTAACTACTTTTTATATGGATTCTTTCTTGGAATAGGTGTCTCACTTGGGATAACCTTTGGAAGCATGGTTTTCAAGGATCATTTGTATATGTTCTTTATGGCAATAATGAAAAGGATTCATCCCATTTATTTTTCCAATGCTCTTTTTCTAAGGCCATCTATCACCTATGGTGGGATGTTTAGAGGCAAGCCTGTGTTCACGCTTCTTCTCTAAGTGACTTATGGATAAGTTAGGGGAAGCCTCTAACACATGCTTCATTTCTTCGGGTTGTGTGGAATATTGACCCAACATTTATTCTCTGATAGATATGGCTTGAAAGGAATTGTAGGATCTTTCAAGGAAGTAAGTTGATGGTTCAATAGGTATGGAAAAGGGTGGTTGGCATGGTTCAAGAGAATGTTTTAGCTAAATGTGAGGTATCTCTCCCCTTGCAGAAGGGGGATGAAGGGATAGTGAAGAGTTTGGGTTTACAAGGCCTAACATTAGGGTCCTCCTATGTTAGGAGGAGCTTCCAATCTAGAAATAAAAATCAGAGAGAAGATTGATGGTCCCCTCCTCCAGTTGATGTTTTAAAGATTAATATAGATGGTTCTTCTAGAGGAAATCTTGGGCATGCTGGGATTGGTGGGGATTGAAGGGATAGTTCTAGTAAGGTTATTTTCTTCTTCTCCATTTATAAGGGGTAGCAAACAAATAACCTCATTGAAGGTTTGTCTATTCATTTTGATATTGAAAGAGCATGTTCTCTTGGTTGGCGTAAGATCATTTGTGATTCAGATTCACAAATCTTAGTTAATATGTTGAATGAGCAAAAGTTGGATAGATTTAATTGACATATTCTTTTTGTGGCTAGGAAGATTCTTAGATTGAGTTTAATGCTATATTTTGTCTCCTTTACTCATATCCCATGAGAGTGGAATAGGGTTGCTAATTGTTTGGCCAAATGGGCTTTCAAGAATGTTGGGCATTGGTAGGTTGAAGGTTGGGAGAAATTATCTTGGGATTATTCCCAAGGGTTAGATAGGATGATTATTAAGGACATGATTGATTGATTTTATTCAGTCAGTTGGTTTTTTTGGGGTGTTTTTCCCACTTTGTGGATGATTGTTGGTTCTGGGATTTCCAGTTATTAGTTTGGGTTCCTGTTAAGGACCCGACTTGCTTTGTATGATTAATTTCTAATTATTCAATAAATTTTTACCCCTTTTATTCAAAAAAACCTTGAGCATGTGTGACATGAACAATGTAGCCCATTTATATTTCTTAGATTAATGATTTATGATTGGCCAAAAATAAAGCCTTAGGGAAATAGTAAAAGCATGAAATACAAAATTTGGAAGGGATGTCAGCATTGGCTCTAGCTAGGGACATGTGTCTCTTGTAGGAATAGTGAGAACTTAGAACTCTGTAAGCAGAACAAAAAAATTAGAATATTGGGTCCAACACAAAACTAACCACAATACCAAGAACAACACAAAACAAAAATGAAAAACCTAGGGAAGAGGTATATACATAGGTCATGAAAAATCCTAGAAACATCAAGTAGTACTTAATATATTGAAAATAAATTAAAATCTCTATGAAATCCCTATTTAAAATCTTGAGATAAAAAGTTCCTTGACTACACTTGTCTATAACTTGATATAGTCTAACCATCAAGGTTTCGATTTTTTATGTTTCCCCTTGTATTAGGACCTTGGATTCCATTTTAGAATAATGTATCCCACCTAAAAGTTCCTCTAAACTATTTTTCACAAAAAAAAAAGCTATATCCTTTGTTGTTGTAATAATATTTTCTCATGTACAATTCTCCTTTCCTTATCAAGCTCTATTAGGTCATGAACTCAATGAGATATTGTATTCCATGAATATTATATCCTTTCATGACGTACATGATGGAATACATGGGTTATCCCTCAAAATAAAAGTAGTAAGTGCGATATCAAAACCTTCATTTTTGCATTTTACCTAAGCCTAGCTAAGCCTTGGTCTCTCAACAATATTAACACCTTCATCTCATATTCTTGAATCTTGTTGATTCACCTACATCTCTTTCCAAACTATTATTTTTGAAAAAAAATTCCCTTATAGCATATGAGGCACATAGACAATGACTTTTACCCATATGATATAAGGTCTAAAATTTCTAATATCCTTGACAAAATTATAGACACATTTCTCCATGATTAAGTACTTCAATTCAACATTTTAGAATGATTTACTAAAAAATTCAATTGGCTAGTCATATCCATTAGTATTCTTCTAAGGTACAGTAGCTATGGTATAAAAGGAACAAAATAAAAGAGTTCAAAATTCCATGAATAATCAAGGCATGTTTGAGTCCTTTGATCTCCAAGAAGGAATCAAGGTATTTGCCACTTTATTGACTACACTATCCCTATGATTGAGAGCAAAGAAAACCTTTACAATTACTTTACCAACTTTATGTGATTTTAGTTTAAATTTTTTAACTATTAATAAACCTCAACTCTTGGTGTTCACTATGTAAAAATCCTTCCTTTAAAGTAACTAATGCCTTCACTTTGAAAAATATTAAATAATTGCATAAAACTCATCATATATTGAGTGCTTTTATTTCGCTTCATTCAACTTCTCACAAAAATATTTGATGATTTTTCATTATTACACTCAAAACAACACCAATAGTCTTACAACTAGCATCATAATATACTTGAGAAACCTTATCAAAGTATAGAAGTGAAAGCACTAGGGATTCTACTTCTTTAACAAGTCAATTGTTTTCACATATAAATTATCTAATCAAATCCACCCCTTTGCATGCAATGTGTTAGTAGTCTCCTAAAAAAATATTTTTCCCAAAAAATATTGCACTCCTTTGGTGGTATTGGGTTGAGGGATGATATTTACTAGTTTAACTCCTTCAAGGTCAATCCTCACTCCTTCCTTGGGCAACTCATGCCCTAGGAATTTTATACCAAATATGCACTTTTTGGATTCAATGAAATATCATACTCAAGGAGCATTTGGAATATTCACTCCAAATGCATGCAATGATCTCTTAAATCTTTGGAGTAAGTAGTAATTTAATCTTGGTAAACCACCGTGATAGTATCTATCAAACCTAAAATGACAACATCTATCACACTTTGGAAAATAAATCCTACATTCTTAATCCCAAAATTCATTCTCACATAATTATACATGCCCCAAAATCATTGAATATCACTTGATTATATCATATGAATTCATCCATCATTGACATTAACTCTAAACCTATCACCCTTTCTAGAAAATGGTCCACACTTGGCAATAGGTAATATGTGATGGACTTGATGTTCAAAATTTTGAATCTACACATAATTTGATGTTTTTTTTTTCAAACTAGGAAAAGGTTGGAAATTAATTTGAAGTGTCTAGTAGGCTTTATTTTACCTCTTTAATTCAACTTCATGATTTCCTTTTTCACTTGAGGGGCCAATATGGGATTGAAAATATGTTATTTCTACCTAAATGGATTTGAATCAAGTTACAAATTATTTGTGTCTTTAAATAAGTCCTAATAATCATTCAACTCATCAAAATACCATCCAAATTATTTATTCAATATTCTTAGCAATGATATTAGCATTTTCTTCTCTATTATCTTTAATATTTTTCCCAATTTAACACCTTCTACATAAATGTCTTATTTTCCAAGTTAACACCTTCTACACCATTCTTATTGATTATTTCTCTTCTTAATTTATGGAAATCAAAGCACACAAATGTTCTATCAAGGGTCACAAGACCTCTAAGAAGGTTTTTAGTATCAAGCTAAGTGATGCCACTACTAAAAAATGTTTCTTCATCATTATCTTTCTCAATCATGAATTCCCAATCAATAAGATGATATTCAAACTCATCTATGCAATTCAAGAACCCATATATCTATTAAGTATGGTGAGTCTTGTGAGTGCCTCCATGTTGTATGTGCAATGAGTGATGTCCAGCCAACATCAAATTTTGAAACATAAACACTAGCTTAGTGTTTGTTGTAGCATTTCCAAATCCATCTAGCCATTAGATAATAAAAGCATGAAACAAGTTAACATTGTCCCATGAAAAATTCTTATACATTTTTTACCTTTTTTTGTCTATATACAATCCTCTAATATGAGATATAAATAATTTTGAATCTCAATGTCAAATTATGTATTTGATAACATACTTAGATGTTATATTAAAACCAAGGAATAAGCCATGTACTCTACAATATTATTAGTGCACATAAAATATAGCTTGAAAGAGAAAGTAAGGTTTAATCAAGAGACACAAGAACAAAATTAGCACCATTAGGTCCTCTTTGGAGCATGCACCTTAAAATAAATAGTCCATATATTATTAAATTTAGAACAAGAAAGATGGGGGGTAATAATCATGATCCATATAGCTATTAATATTATCATCACAATATCCATTGATGTTATCAAGTTTTCCTTTGATACAATGAATCTCATTTTTTTCATCAATATGACCCTTCACAATATGTGTCATTTTCTTCTTCCTAAGTATCTTCACTTCTAATGGAGAAGAAAACAATCTCAACCCAAATTCACAATTACTTAGATTACATAGAATCAGATATAGATTACAATCGCACGTCAATTTAACTCAATTTTGAAAACAAATTAAGTAACTTTTATTTCATTCAAATTATAATACAACCTACATTGCAAATTATTCCTTACAACTCTCTTCTCTCACTATTTGTCTAAATTTGCATCTTCTACACATGATCCACCCTCCTTTTCCAAATAGAGTTCCCACATGCTACCTTTCATATTCCTCCAGCCATCATTCTTCTTTCTTGTGCACTTTCTAAGTATCTTCATTTTCATCGATTTTTAATTTGTCTAGTACGCAAAAGACTCAACTCTATTCTCTTGAACAAGCACAATTTCTCCAGCCTCTATCCGTTTCATGGCTTATTATCTAGCATGGCTCCTAAATGACCATATTCAATCTACATTTATCCACCTCATATGGCAGGATTAAACACTCTTTCTCTTGCCACTTCCAAACTATTAATCTGCCCAATCGCCCATTCTATTCTTTATGCCTACTATAATCAAAGCAAAGAAAAATACCAATATCTTCACAACCTTTTTCCATCCTCCATACGTTTCCTATCAGTTCTTTAATTTGTTCAACATTATACAACCTCATTTCCTTCTTGTCATGGCTCTATTCATGGTTGAGAGTTTAAATTCAAAGAAAACAAAATTGAAAGAAAATAAACACCTCTACGTAGCCTTTTAAATTCTCCAAAACACCATTTATTTCCTTCACATATGTCGCCTCATTGCCCAACATGAACAAATTGCACTCCATTCGCTCTCCATTATGTTGAAAGGAAGTTGGGTAACTAGAAGTAGCTTCCTAAACTAATCTAAGCAAGAGAGAGTTGCAAAATTTTCTAAACACCTTTAACTGTTACAGATTTAGATGCACATACATATCATAAACAAATAATCAGTGAACTCGTAACACGAAATTTTACATGGGGAAAACCATTTTAGGAGAAAAACCACACACTCCAAAACATAGATCAATTATATTATTCAACAACAATTAACCAATTACAATATAATTCCAGAGCTATGCTCTTGTAGAAGTCTTCACACTTCTTCACAATTCTAGAGTAGTTTTGGCAAGATAACGGTACTTCAATACAACAACATACAACTCCAAAATACAAGTTCTCAAAATATAAGAGCTTACAATGCATAAAATAAACATTTCTAAATCAACTACCAAAGGTTGAATGTGCAACATGGAAATCACCAAAAACACTGCAAATGCACAATGGTAAGTTTCTGATTGTCACCACATACCAATCTACAAAAAACTACACTTGCCAAAATAACTGCACCTCAAAAAACTCACATTCCATGTAAACTCAAAACGGAAATAGAAAAAAAAATTATGCACAACTCCACCTATAAAAAAAAAAAAATCCAACTTGACTCCTCATCCAAATAGAAAGTGCAAGTTGTAACTCACAAAGACAAAGTGAGAAAATCAGCAACTTTTAATATTTAGAAAAATCAAATCTTCAAAAAAATCAAAGGTTGAGACACCTTCTTTTTCCTAGCATTCTCCCACTTGTTGAACACCTTTTAAGACCCAATGAAAGTAACAAGATTTAATTGTTAGAGGTCATGAGGACCATAGACTCTAAACACCATATGAACTTTTTTGTGCTCACTAGCTTTGTCAATACATCTGTAGCATTCATCAGGGTGTCAACCTTCTCCAACTTCACCTTTCCATATTCCACCATATCACGAACAAAATGAAATTGAACATCAATATTCTTTGTTCTGGCATGGAAAATAGGATTCTTTTCCAAGAAAATGACACTCTAACTATCACAACAGATAGTAATCTTCCCTACATCAAAATCAATATCAAAACATAAACACTTAAGCCAAATGGTTTCCTTGCAAGCATGAGTAGCTGCTATGTACTCTGCTTTTTTCATGGAAAAAGTGACTACAACTTGTCATTTACTCATCCAACTGATAGCACCACCATACATCATGAACACATAGCCACTAGTGGATCTTCTACTATCAATGTCACCCACCCAATTTGAATCAACATATTCACGTATACTCACTAAGTGTTGAGGTCCAATAGGATAACCATGAAAACATAAAGAATACTCAGAAGTACCCCACAAATATTTGAACACTCTCTTCACTACATCCCAATGTATCCATCCAGGATTAGCCATAAACCAACTAAGGACTCCCACTGCTTGGGAAATATCTAGCCTCGTACAAACCATAGCATACATAAGACTACCAACAACACTCGCATATGGTACTCTAGTCATGTTCTCCATATCAGTAGGATATTTTGGACAATCCTCCACAGAAAGCTTTGTCCCCTACATTACAGGAACAACTAACTGTCTGCAAGATGTCATGTTGAACCTCTCCAACACAGTATTCACATACTTGCTCTGGCTTAAACAGAGCTCTTTGTTAGCTCTATCTCTTCTGATCTCCATCCCTAGAATATACCTTGATGCACCTAGATCCTTCATCTCAAACTGTGCTAACAATTGAGACTTCAAATCTAAAATAAAACTTTTACCATTCCCAAAAAACAACATATCATCTACATATAATGAAATTATGAGAATGCGACCATTATCAAATTTGTAATAAACACAATGGTCAGATTTAGATCTCAAAAATCCCAATGACAACACATAGGTATTGAACTTCTGGTACCACATTCTAGGAGACTGCTTAAGACCATACAAAGACTTTTTTAACATACAAACCAGATTTTATTTACCTTTAACCAAGAAATGCTCTGGATGTGATATATAAACCTCTTCCTCCAAGTCACCATGAAGGAATGCTATCTTCACATCCATTTGTTCCACTTCTAGATCATATGCTATTGCAAGTGATAACAGTAATTGGATAGATTTTAGCTTTGTAACAGGAGAGAAAATCTCACCATAGTCAATTCCCTCCACCTGAGAATATCCTTTAGCAACCAACCATGCCTTATACTTCTCAACACTACCATCTAGACCATATTTTCTCTTAAACACCCATTTAAATCCAACGGGTTTCTATCCTTCAGGAAAAGGTACAAGATCCATGTATCATTTTTCTTCAATGCAGCCATTTCTTCATCCATGGCTTTCATCCAATATTTTGCATCACTCATACCCATAGCCTCTATAATAGTCCTAGGCTCATCGGTGTTAGAAATCAAAGAAAAAATACAACTAGAATCTAACAAATAATAACCAAATCTTTCAGGTGAATATCCAAAACTATCAGGTTGCCCCCTTTCTCTGGTAGACCTCCTAAATTGTTGAGGTTAAGGTTCTTCTTCTTTAAAACTTTTAGAGCTTCTCAAACCCTCTTCATCACCAGGTTCAATAGAAGTACATAGTTCTTCTTTCATTGAAGCAAGTGGAACTTGAACTACCTCCTTTTGTTTCTCCTCTTTCTCTAGTTGCAACTCAATTTTGGAAAGTTTCATCTCTCAAAAAATCACACTTCTACTATAGAGAAATTTTTGGGCCACTAGATCCCAAAGCTTGTACCCCTTCACACCAACACCATAGTTGATGAAGATACATTTAATTGTTTTGTTATCCAACTTATACCTCTTCTCAATTAGAACATGAGCATGAGCTTGACACCAAATACTCTGACATGTCTCATTGAAGGATTTTTACCAGACCACACCTCCATGGGTGTCTTATCAACAAGAGTTGATGTAGGAGATTTGTTGATTAAATAACATGTAGTGGCTACTGCTTCAGCCTAGAACTTCTGCTCAAGGCCAACACCAATCAGCATACTCCTAGCCCTCTCCATCAATTTCTTGTCCATCCTCTTTGCAACTCCATTTTGTTGCGGGGTTTATGGATTTGTCTTATGTCTCTCAATCTTGTGCTCTTTATAGAATTTGTTGAACTCTGCTAAACAAAACTCACCGCCATTGTCAGTCCTCAACCATTTAATCTTTTTACTAGTCTAATTTTCTACCAAGGCTTTAAACTCCTTAAATCAACTAAAGACTTCAGCTTTTCTTATGAGAAAATAAAAAAATTTCCTTGATGCAGAATAGGGGAAGAAAATTCTCAATCCACACTCAACTTTTCAATCATTTAACAAATTCTTGTTGTCCTTCCAATTAGGACTCTTCCTTCTTCACAAAATCCTTGTTTGATAGCCCTAAAACTGAGAAAAAAGCCCAAAATATCTTATAGATCCCTCAAAACACTTTAAGCAACATCAAAATACTAGTTTAAGACCAATTCCCAACATAGACATGTTTCAAATATGAGAACTTTCAATGAAGATTGACCCAAATCGGCAATTAGGCCTATTAGGCCACATAAACAAGCAACTACAAACTTACAATCCCATTCCTCATTCTTTATGCTTCAAACAAGTGTAAATTTTCCTTCATAACCATATTAGACCTTCTCCCAAACTATATTCATGAAATTTCAACAAACACATACATTGAACCTTCAATTTAGTCTCCCAAATTGGACTATACAACACTGTCAAGCAAAGAGCATCATATAAATTGACTCAAAGTATTTTAATACACCAAAAATTGATAGGTAAGGGGTTAAAATACACAAATAAAACCTTCAAAAACTTTGATACCCAAGTGGAACACCATTTAATAGCATCAAAACTCGAATTCTTCACTATACAAAGCGATTTTCCAGAATTTTGCACAATTTTCAAAACTAGGGCATCAAAGTTTCATATGCTAACCTTCATCACTCAGTATAAAACTTTGGAATATGAAACTATATATCAAAAAAGGTCTAAATACAAAAATTTAAGTTTTTCCACCATGTAAATTGGGAGAAACTCAATTTTAATTGCTTGTTGCCACCTAAATCAAGGTTTTGACCCGCCTGGAATATTTTTCCAATAACTTACTCAAATTAAAACATTTTTTGATGAAATAAATTTATGAATAAACTAGACTCATAGAGATACAACATAAAATTGAGGAGGAGAGGTTTTAAGCAACATAAATGGCTGTACAATGGCCTGCAACACAGAAAAATGAGGAAAATAACAAAAAAACAACACTTTTCATTGAAATACTTCTTCAAACATCTTTCCCCAACCTTCCCTGAATTGTGTGAAGCCTCAAAATGCCTATATAAACAATATACAATGCCTAAAACTTATCCTCTAACTAATTTTCCCTTCACACTCCTCTATTTTTGCAATTTATTGCATTTTTACAATTTTGTATTGACAACAATTTGTCAATTTTTGCAATTTTTACATTATGCAACGTATGAGCTCAAAATTATAAACTAGGACCTAATGCATGCATGAAATTGTCTTTTAGACCTTAATACATCATTATTACATCATATTTCCAATCAAGACTTGAATTTTCCTTCCTGAGGCATATCTCTGCTTGGGTGCTCCTGCACCATGCTTCCCACCAAAAAAGAATTCCAAGGCCTCTTGGATTGAATGTAGAAATCATGAAATTCTCCTCCATGTAGTTCCTATGCCCTGGTTCTTTCACCTTCACTTTTGGTTTAATTTGGTCAATGCCAACATGCTTCCATTTCATCTTGCCACTTGGAATCTGCTTCTTTATGCCCTGACAGGTCTCATCCTTCTTTTGTTCTTCTTCAATAAGTTGCACCTTAACGTGCAATTTGTTTCTTGTCCACAAGATCAGTATAATAAAGAAATGAAACATAGTTTTGATTATTATACCTCCATCATCCTTCAATTCCTTGTAGATCTCCAAGGCCAATTCATTCACAATTTGCTCTTTATCCAATCTTCTCACTAATCCAAGGTCTTCAACATCTAAAATCAGGTCTATGATCTTTTTCCTCTATTCATCTTCATGCTTGGAAACATCTAGAACAACTTTTCTTTCTTCATCAACGAATTCTTCATGTGAATATTCATATGCTTCTTCTTCCTCTTTTAGCTTCTTGTGTCTTCTTCTTTTCACAATCTTCTTTATAGGACAAACCATCTTCCTTTTCAATGTCAAATGCCAACTTGTCTCTTGTTTCATCATTTGTTCTATCTTCATCATGGATTCTTGGAACTCTTCTTCAAACCTCTTAACTTTTTTCTTCAACTCAGCAATCTCTTTGTCCATATTCTCTTTCCTTTTCATCTTCTTGCTTTCCTCCTCTACCTACAAATGCCTTCTCAAGTTCTACATCTCTTCTAGATGGTCTCACAACTCAGTTTTCCTCAACTCTCTTTTCCTTCACAATGGCAGCAACCAAACTCTTCTAACCTGCACAAAACCACAACCAACACAAAACCACAATACCACAACTCACTAGCCCAAATCTTTCCCGGGCTCTGATACCAAACTGATGCAGAATGGGGGAATAAAATTCTAAATCCACACTCAACTTTTCAATCATTTAACAAATTCTTGTTGTCCTTCCAATTAGGACTCTTCCTTCTTCACAAAATCCTTGTTTGATAGCCCTAAAACTGAGAAAAAAGCCCAAAATATCTTATAGATCCCTCAAATCACTTTAAGCAACATCAAAAGACTGGTTTAAGAATAATTCCCAACTTAGACATTTCAAATATGATAACTTTCAATGAAGACTGACCCAAATCAGCAATTAGGCCTATTAGGCCACATAAACAAGAAAATACAAAATTACAATTCCATTCCTCATTCTTTATGCTTAAAAAAAGTGTAAATGTTCCTTCATAACCTTATTAGACCTTCTCCCAAACTATATTCATGAAATTTCATTAAACACATACATTGAACCTTCAATTTAGTCTCCCAAATTGGACTGTACAACACTGTCAAGCAAAGAGCATCATATAAATTGACTCAAAGTATTTTAATACACAAAACCATGATAGGGAAGGGGTTAAAATACACCAATAAAACCTTCAAAAACTTTGATACCCAAGTGGAACACCATTTAATAGCATCAAAACTTGAATTCTTCACTATACAGAGCAATTTTCCATAATTTTGCACAATTTTCAGACCTAGGGCATCAAAGTTTCATATGGTAACCTTCATCACTCGGTCTAAAAATTTAGAATATGAAATTATATATCAAAACAGGCCTACATACCAAAATTTATGTTGTTCCAACATGTAAATTGGGAGAAACTCAATTTTAATTGCTTGTTGCCACCCTAAATCAGGGTTTTGACCCGCCTGGAGTATTTTTCTAATAACTTACTCAAATTATAAAAAAAATTGATGAAATCAATTGTAGAATAAACTAGAATAATATTTATACAACATAAAATTGAGGAGTAGAGGTTTTAAGGACCATAAATTTCCGTACAATGGCCTGCAACACAGAAAAATCAGGAAAATAACATAAAAACAACACTTTTCATTGAAATACTTCTTCAAACATCTTTCCCCAACCTTCCTAAAATTATGTGATGCCTAAAAAGGCCTATATAAACCATATCCAATCCATAAAACTGATTCTCTAACTACTTGTCCCTTCACATTCCTCTATTTTTGCAATTTATTGCATTTTTACAATTTTGTATTGATAACAATTTTTTTAATTTTTGCAATTTTTACATTATGCAACCTATGACCTCAAAATTATAAAATAGGACCTAATACATGGATTAAATGGTCTTTTAGACCTTAATATATCATTATTACATCATATTTCCAATCAAGACTTGAATTTTCCTTCTTGAGGCATATCTCTACTTGGGTGCTCCTGCACCAGTCCTTCTACTATAATCATCTATGAAAGAAAAAAAATATACAGATTTTGACAATGAAGGAAAATTCACAAGACCAAAAAGATCTGCATGAACATATTCCAAAATCACAGAAGACTTGTGAGAACTAGAGTGAAAAGTAACATGGTGTTGTTTACCATAAACACAATGTTCGCAAAAGTTGAACTCAAGATTACAATCATCAAGGCCTTCAACAAGGCTCTTAGATTTTAGGGCTCTAAGAACCTTCTCACTGATGTGACCAATTCTTTTGTGCCACAACATTTTCTTCTCTACATGAAGCTTCATTTCAAAGGAATGAGCACCCTTAGGTACCCAAAATGCATGACCATCAGATGTTGCTGCTATAGATTTCTCTACTCGATCTAACAGTGAGGATGAAGATTCCAAAGATTTCTTCTTTGGTTTTCAGAAGAACTATTGAACTGAACCATGCATGCATCCATCTTGAATAGGGTGCCAATCTAAACACCCTTAGCCAACACCATATCTCCTCTCATCATCTTACATCCTCCACTCAAGAAAATAACTTGCACTCCCACATCATTTAGTTTACTCATAGAAAGTAGGTTTCATGCTAAACCCAGGATATGAAATACACCATCAATCTCCTTCACTCTTCCATCGAGGAATCTAATTTTTACTCTTCCATGACCAATGATCTTTAGGAGAGAGTCATTACCCAGATACACCTTCCCATCGTCGTATTCTTCATACTTCAAAAACCAACCTATGTGAGAGGTCATTGGGAAAGAAGCACTTGAGTCTATCAACCAAACATCTTCTGATGCATGTGTTGCCAAAGCTGCGACAAATGCATCTATGCCATCTTGAGAGGATTTATCAAATTTGAAATTTAAGAAACTATTTTTGTGTTTCTTCTTTTTCTCTTCCTTGCACTCTTTTTGAAATGACCAGATTTACCATAATTCCAACACTCAAAGTTTGCACCATTAAACTTCTCCATTTCAATTCTACTAGATGTGCTTGCCATCTCTTTCTTGCAACAAGGTCATGAAATACCATTCTGCAAAACTCCCATTGAAACAAAGATTAGCTCAAAAAACCCTTCAAACCCAACAACAAAATCAAAGTTGGCCAAGCTTTAACACCAACTGAAAGGAAGTTAGGTAAGAAAAAGCAGCTTCCTACACTAATCTAAGTAGGAGAGAGTGTTGCAAAAAATTCTAAACACCTTTAACTGTTACATATTTAGATGCACATAGATATCATAAACAAATAATCAATGAACTCATAACACATATTTTACATGGGGAAAACTCTTTTAGGAGAAAAACCCCACACTCCAAAACATAGCTCAATTATATTATTCAAAAACAATTAACCAGTTACAATATAATTCTATAGCTATGCTCTTGCAGGAGTCTTCACACTTCTTCACAATTCTGGAGTAATTTTGGCAGCATAACGGTACTTCAATACAACAACAACATACAACCCCAAAATACAAGTGCTCAATATATAAGAGCTTACAATGAATAAAATAAACATCTCTAAATCAATTTCCAAAGGCTGAATGTGCAACATGGAAAGTGCCAAAAATGTTGCAAATGCACAATGGTAAGTTTCCAATTGTCACCACATACCAATCTACAAAAAATTGCACTTGCCAAAATAACTGCACCTCGAAAACTCACATTCCATGTAAACTCAACATGGAAATAGAAAAATAATTTATGCACAACTCCACCTATAAAAAAAAAATCTTTCCAACATGACTCCTCATATGAATAGAAACTGCAAGTTGTAACTCATAAAGACAGAGTGAGAAAATCAGAAACTTTTTAAATTTAGAAAAATCAAATCTTTGAAAAAATAAAAGGTTGAGACACCTTATTTTTCCTAAAACTTGTAATATTCTTCCTTCACTTTAATTTGTTTTAAATGAAAATAAATAAGCCTGGTCACCACCCTTCCTATGCACCTTCTTGCATTTGGAATTTCTTGATTTTAAATCTGCAATAAAATGTAAAGGTTATGTCTTGCTTCCATCTTCAAATCATTCTCTAGCGCAAGTAGTGGGTGGGATGTTTGCTTCTTTTCTTCACATTTTGTTAAATAGGACAACTAAGAGGGGGGGTGAATTAGCTATCACAGAATTAAAACTTTAATTCAATCACCAGAACTAACACAAAATACTGCTTAAATGATTAATCACCAAATGCCAATGCAGAAACTCAAATCCAACACATAAACACAATAACACCAGATTTATGTGGAAAACCCATTGAGGGAATAACCACAGTGAGGATTAACTCACACTATAGAGAATATCAAAACCGATTACAAAAGGCTCACTACCTAAAATAAGAAATCATTTTCTAGAACAAGGACTCAATGTCCAATAGGGCTACAACCCGGAGGGCTCACTGCCATAAAGATACAAAGAAGACAAAGAGGACTTTTTATAAAGAGACTACAATCCCAATGCAACAAAGGATTCCACCACAGTCACTCGATCAACTTGCATGAATGATAGAGCTAGCCTTCTGCTCACTACATTCAAAAACTTAGCATTAAGCTTTGCACTAATCTCCAACACTCTCAACACACACACTTACTGAATAGAATCAATGTCACACAAAACTACACTTTCTCTTTTCTCTTATCACACTTCTTCTTCACTCTTGTATATTTTCCATTACTAACTCATCTTGTATTTATACCATCTTCAACTTTGAAACATATCCAAAGTCAGCTATCCAAATGCAAATTCAAACTAGGTTAGTGCCAAAACATCCTAGTGTGGAATTAGAATGAGGATGACCCAAACACACACTTCATAGGGACCCAAATAGATCCAACACACTTCATCATTCTCAAAAGTAGTATTTGACACAAGGTCGGCCACACCAGTGTAAAACACATAGAACCATTAAGTACGAACTTTCCAAATGCTGAAATTAACTCAAATTTAGAACCACACGTCATGAGATTTCATCAAAGAGAAATCTAGACCAACACCATTTCTCTCGAACCTCAACTAGAAACATAGAAAACCACAGTTCACAACTGGTGAACACAACTTGCACTATACAACAAACCATCAACCAAAAATTTGAACATAGCACCTTCTCACAACCATGAACAACATATCTAAACTGCACAACCACAGGAGCAAATACGGACGAAAACTGGAGCGACCACTGAACACCTACAACATATCTTTATTACAATTTTCTCAATATCCTCGACATATATAGCCAATAGCAACTAGTGAATAACTAGTTGACATCAATGACAACACCTTTAATCTTTCCATTCTTGCAAAAATCTCCCCCTTTGTCATTGATGGCAACACATCATGTGAAAAACCATCAAAGGCAACATACAAGCTCTGAATACACTTTTCTAATTCTCCCCCTTAGAAGATAATTTATTTTCCTTTCACATACTTATTCTCCCAAACTTTATTTCCTTTTTCACATGCATCTTCTCCCCTTTTGACATTAATGGAAAAGGAAAAAGAATACTTTACATTGATTTCTCCTTTGACATGAAAAATAGAATACTCATAATGACAACACCTGATACTACCTGATCCCCCTAAGAGGTAGCCACCAAAACATCAACCTAGAAGAAATATAGATCCATAGATCCACTAGACTGATGCATATCCATATGCATCTAATTCAAGAAAGGAGGAGCAAGAACCAACAACTTCTCTCGGAGATACTCAAAAGTATCTTTAGGAAGAGCCTTCATGAAAATATCAGCAAATTGATCCTTCGTTGAAACAAACTCAAGCTTTACTTCATTCTCATTGACCTTCTCTCTCAAGAAATGATATTTGATAGATATATGCTTCATCCTCAAGTGCATCACATGATTCTTTAAAATGTTAATTGCACTTGTATTATCACACAAAATAGAAATGGGATCATCATATATTATTGTGATATCTTTCAACATCTGTTTCATCCATAGAACTTGTGTAGAAAAAGATGCAGCAACAATATACTCAGCTTCAATTGTAGACAAGGAGACTAAATCTTGCTTCTTAATCGACCATGCCACCAATCTACATCCAAGAAAGAATGTACCACCACTTGTACTTTTCTTGTCATCTACACATCCAACCCAATCTGCATCTATATATGAACTAAGTGTAAAATTAGTATCTTTAGGATACCACACTCCATAATCTGGAGTGCCATTCAAATATCTAAAAATTCTCTTAATAGCAGCAACATGTATTTCCTTAGGGTCTTCTTGAAATCTAGCCACAAGATAGACAACATGCATCATATCTGGTTTAATAGCAATCAAATACAGTAGTTTGCCAATCATAGATCTATACTTTCTCTAATTAGCCTTAGGTGAATCATTAGTGTTTCCCAATTTGCATCCAGTCACCATAGGAGTACTTACCAATTTGGAATCATTCATCCCAAAACTTCTTCAACACTTCTCTCACATATGTAGACTGTGAAAAGAAAATTCCCTTCTCTGTTTGATTAATCTGTAGCCCAAGAAAGAAATTCATTTCCCCAAATATAGACATTTCAAATTCTTTTTGCATTTATTCTTCAAACCTCTTGCACATATTTTCATTTCCTCCAAAAATAATGTCATCAACATACACTACTACAATCAAGATTCTATCATTTTCAATCTTAAATTAAAAATTACTATCCATCGCACCTTTGCTAAAACCTTGTTGAATCAAATTTTTATCTAACCTCGCATACCATTCATTAGGAGCTTGCTTCAAACCATATAAACCTTTCTTCAATCTGAACACCATATCCAGTTGCTCTGTCAACTAAAATTCTTCTGGTTGTTCCATATAAACTTCCCCTTCTAGTTCATCATTCAAAAATGTTGACTTGACATCCATCTAATAGACCTTAAAGTCACAACAAACGCCAAGAACATCTTTATAGCTTCCATTCTTACTATCGGAGGAAAAGTTTCTTGAAAATCTATACCTTCCACCAATGAGTATCCTTTGCACACAAGCCTTGCTTTGCTTCTAACAATTTCTCCATTCTCATTCAACTTATTTCTAAATACCCATTTTAATCCAATGATGTTTTTGTCTTCTGGTCTTGGGACTAATTCCAAAGTTTGATTCTTCTCAATCTACATAAGTTCTTCTTTCATAGCTTCCTTGCATTGTTCATCTTTATAAGATTCATATAGAGTCTTAGGTTCAATCTCAAAAGTAAACATAGATTTACTTATTTGATAGCTTTGCTTCTAGATCAACCAAGCCTTTAACTTGTCTCCAATAATCTAAGCTTTTGAATATTAATTCTTACATATGCAGTATTTCGGTGTTTTAGGGGACATCACCAGAGCATCTTCTTCTATTTCATTCTATTCATCCTACTTACCTTCCTCATCTTTTTCGTGTTCTTCCACAATCTCTTCTATTCTTACATAATCATGCTTATCAAATACATATCTGTCAATGTCAATAGGATTCTTCATTGTCTTCATCAACCTTCACATTCGAGCTCTCTACAATCTTTCTCACTATTTTATTGAAACATCTATATTCCTTACTATTAGTAGAATATCCAAGAAAAATGCCTTCATCTCTTCTTGCATCAAACTTACCCAAAGTTTCCTCATCTCTTATAATATAGCATTTTTCTTTAAATACTTTGAAATACTTAGCAGTGGGAATTCTTCCATGTCATAAGCTCATAAAGTCTTTGTACTTCTTTTCTGGCAGTTCGATTGAATACATAAACAGCAGTATGAATAGTTTCTTTCCAATAAACTTCTAGTAAACTAGCCTTGGTAATCATTGATCTAGAAACCTCTTGAACTATTCTATTTTTCCTTTCAACAACTCCATTTTGTTGAGGATTTCTCGGGGTATATAACTGTCTATTTATTGCATGCACTTCACAAAACATTTTAAAATCATGGGAGGTGAATTCTCCACCTCTATCAGATCTTAAGCATTTTATCTTCAAATTTACTTCATTTTCAACCATAGCTTTGAATGCCTTGAATCTATCCAATGCATCTAATTTCTCTCTAAGAAACGTAACACATGTATATCTAGAATATTCATCAATTAAAAGTATAAATTACCTTTCACCAAGTAGACTTCTTACTCTTGTAGGACCACAAAGATCTGTATGAACTAAATCCAATAGTCTAGTAGTGGACTATTCCTTCGATCTATAATGATTTCTTGCTTGCTTTCCAAACTGACAATTCCTACAAATAGCATTAATAGGATTTTTAATTCTCGGTAATCTCTCATGACCCAAACAAAATTGATCCTTTCCAAGTTATCAAAATTCATGTGACTACATTCTCCTATGTCATAACCAATTGTCATTAATCTAAGTCATAAAACATTGTCCATCAGCACCCTTAAGTTGATAGATATTCCCTTCAGCTTTCTTTCCTGTAGCAATCAATGTTTTGGATCCTTTCCGAACCTCACATCTCTCATCCTTGAAAACAAGATCATATCCTTTTTTGCACATCTAACCAACATTCAACCAGTTGTACCTTAATCCCTTAACATAGTAAACATCGTCAGTATGATGATTTCCATCAAAACTTACTGAACCTATCCCACATACTTTAGCACCAATATCATCTCCAAACATAACCAATCCTCTATCATATTTTTCAAGTTTAAAAACTTACTTTTATCACCCGTCATGTGATGTGAACAGC
>VDFB02000003.1:655226162-655337935 GCA_007258455.2 Sequoia sempervirens | reverse complement strand
CCTTTTCCAGTGAGAGTTTGGTAGAGGTTTGATAGTTTAATTACAAATTATGATGGCTAGCACATCCGGGAAGATGGAAATAGAGAAATTCAATGGTAGCAATTTTGAGTTGTGGAAACTCAAAATGGAAGATCTGTTAGTAGACCGAGATATTTGGATTGCTGTGTCTAGAACAATGCCTCAAGGAATGAAGCAAGAGGATTGGGACCTTGCAGATATAAATTATAAGGGGCTGATAAGGCTCTGTTTGGAAGACTCTGTTCTTCTAAACGTTCACGAAGAAAAGACTGCATCTTCCTTGTGGGAAAGACTGGCATCAATTTATCAAGGCAAGTCCTTGGCGAACAAATTATTCTTGAGGAAGAAGTTGTACTCTTTGAGAATGCAGGAGGGACGATCTGTTGTTGATCACTTGAATGCTTTCAACATGCTGATTGCTCAGTTAACATCTGTTGGTGTGAAAATTGAAGATGAAGATCACTGCATGCTGCTGCTATGTTCTTTTCCAGATTCTTGGGATCATCTGGTGATGGCTATTGGGAGTACGACATCCACTTTCAAGATGGAGGATGTTGTTGCTTATTTTTTATCGAAAGAGATGAGAAGAAAATCTTTTGAGATGGCAAAGGAGGCTCTAGCTGTCAGAGGTAGATCGAAGGAGAAAGGCAAGAAGAAGGACAAGAAATCTAGATCAAAATCAGAAGGGAGATCAAAGTCTCCTGGAAAGAAGTCCAAGGTGAAATGCTAGAATTGTGGGAAACTTGGTCATGTCCGAAAGGATTGCAAGGAGGAGAAAAAGAAGAAGAAGAACTCTTCAGGAAATGATTCTTCTTAGAGTGATGCAGATGCCTTCATTGCAAATTTGGCTAAATAGGCATCAGAGGATGTCTGGCTAATTGATTCTAGAGCATTTTTCCACATGACATCTCATAGAGACTGGTTCATGAAGTATGAAGAATACAATGGTGGAAAGGTGTACTTGGCAAGTGATTCATCTTTGGAAAATTTTGGCCGTGGAAGAGTCAAAATTCAATTCCCTGATGGAAGAGTGAAGGGAATGAATGATGTAATGCATATACCGGGTCTGGCTCATAATTTACTTTCTATAAGTAAGCTGAATGATATTAGAGTGCATTTCAGGTTCTCTAGAAATGGCTGCAAGATGACTAGAGGCTCGATGGTGCTGGCTAGGGGTGCTCAAATTAGTACCTTGTACAAGCTGGATGCACAAGCTATTCAATGCAATAGTGTCTCTGTGAAGTCACTGAAAGCTACTCATGGAATAAAAGAGGGAAATGTTCCTGATGGAGTAAACGCCATGGAGGTTAAACTTCCAGCAGAAAAGACTATGCTCTGGCATCATAGGCTTGGCCACATTGGTGAAAAAGGTTTAAAAACCTTGAAGAATAAAAACCTGGTTGAAGGGCTTGAAGATTGTAAACTTGAGTTCAAATTTTATGAACATTGCATATATGGTAAACAACACCGTGTTTCATTTTATTCTATTCCTCACAAATCTTCTGGTTTGCTTGATTATATTCATTCTGATGTGTTTGGTCCAGTGAATGTTCCTTCCCTGTCTAAATCAAGATACTATGTGTCGTTTATTGATTATTATTCAAGAAGAACATTTGTATATTTTCTAAAAAGTAAATCAGAAGTGTTCAGTTGGTTTAAGGAATTTAAAAACCTTGTTAAAAATTAGACTAGTAGGAAAATAAAATGCTTGAGGACTGACAATGGCGGTGAGTTTTGTTCAGATGAATTCGAAAGGTACTATATAGATCATGGGATTAAAAGACATAAGACTACACCTTACACTCCACATCAAAATGGAGTTGCTAAAAGGTTCAACAAGACAGTAATGGAAAGAGCACAAAGTATGCTGAGTAGTGCTGGCTTGAAGGAGAAGTTTTGGGCTGAAGCAGTCTCTATAACATGTTACTTGTTAAATTGTTCTCCTAACTCTGCTCTTGTTGAGAAGATGCCTTTGGAAGCATGGTTTGGAAAGAAGCCCTCTTTAAGACATATTCATGTCTTTGGCTATGAGGCATATGCATATGTGCCATTTGAAAAAAGATCCAAGTTGGAAAGCAAAGTTGTAAAGTGTATTTTTATTGGCTATAGTGCTAGCATAAAAGGATACAAGCTTTGGAACCCTGAGACCAAGAAGGTTTTGTACACTAGAAGCATTATCTTTCATGAGCTAAAGCCTTCTACATTGGATCTGCAGTTAGAGAAGAAATCAAAAAATGAAAAGGATGTAGCAGGAATTCCTTCGACACCAGATACAGAGGAATTGAAAAATCAAAATGTACCTGATACCGAGGAAAGCTCAAGTAGCTCTAAAAGTTCTGAAGATGACGAAGAACCACCTCAGCCTCAGCCTGTGAGGAGGTCAACTCGTGAAAGAAAGCAACCTGATAGGTATGGGTTTTCTTTAATAGAGTCTACTTGTGCCTATGCTTTAATTTCTAGCACTTATGAACCTAGGACTGTGAAAGAGGCATTTAAAATATTTGATTCAAACTCTTGGTTGGAAGCCATGAATGAAGAAATGGCATCATTAGAAAAGAATGACACCTGGAGTTTGGTTCCATTGCCTAAAGGCAGAAAAGCTGTGGGCTGCAAATGGGTATTTAAAAAGAAAATTGGTTTGGATGGTAGTGTAGAAAAATATAAAGCGAGGCTGGTTGCAAAAGGTTATTCCTAGGTAGAGGGAATTGATTATGGAGAAATCTTTTCTCCTGTAGTTAAGCTGACATTTATTAGATTTCTTTTGTCACTTGTAGCAGCGTATGACTTAGAAATTGAACAAATGGATGTGAAGACAATGTTTCTTCATGGTGATCTTGAAGAAGAAATTTATATGTCCCAGCCGGAGCACTTTGTGGAAAAAGGTAAGGAAAGACTGGTTTGCAAGTTGAAGAAATCTCTGTATGGTTTAAAACAGTCTCCTAGAATGTGGTACCATAAATTTGACATTTTTATTTTGTCTTTGGGATTTGTAAGATCAAAATGTGATCATTGTGTATATTATAAAGCTGAAAGTGATCAAGTCCTTATTATTGCTCTCTATGTTGATGATATGTTGTTCATGGGCAATAGTAAGCTAATGATTTTTGATCTTAAGTCTCAATTGTTTGCAAAGTTCAAAATGAAAGATCTTGGTGCAGCAGGGTATATTCTGGGAATGGAAATAACTAGGGACAGGAAAAATATAAAACTTTGGATCAGTCAGAGTAAGTATATCATGACTGTTCTAGAGAGATTTTGTATGACTAAGTGCAAGCAACTAGTTGTTCTAGTTACACAGGGAACAGAGCTATCTATTGAGGATTGTCCAAAATCTCCTATTGAGATGGAGGACATGACCAGTGTGCCATATGCTAGTGCAGTTGGCAGCCTTATGTATGCAATGGTCTTTACAAGGCCAGACATTGCCCAAGTAGTGGGAGTTCATAGTCAGTTTATGGCTAATCCTGGAAGGACACATTGGGATGCTGTGAAGAGAGTGTTTAGATATCTAAAGGGAACTTCAGACTATGCTTTGTGTTACCATGGTAGCTTGGTTGAATCACAGAAGACTCTTAGCATTCAAGGTTATGTGGATTCTGATTGGGCAGTGGACATTGACAGCAGAAGATCCACCAGTGGATATGTTTTCATGATGAATGGTGGTGCAGTGAGTTGGATGAGCAAGTGACAGGCTGTAGTCGCTTTTTCCACTACAGAGGTAGAATACATAGCAGCTACACATTCCTGTAAAGAAGCAATCTGGATAAAACGTTTGTGTTCTAACATTGGTTTTGATGCAAGAAAAATTACTATTTACTGTGATAGTCAGAGTGCTATATGTTTGGCAAAGAATCCTACTTTCCATGCTAGGACAAAACATATAGATGTATAGTATCATTTTGTATGGGATATGGTGGAGGATGGGAAGGTCTCTTTGGAGAAAGTGGATACTCTGGAAAATGTTGCAGATGCATTGACGAAGCTTGTGAGCACAGGAAAATATAGGTGGTGTGCCAATTCGATGGGCCTCTTGGCCCATGAATTTCAATAGTTTTATTATGCTCTGGAGTTGTCAGTAAGATCTTCGTCAAGTGGGAGATTGTTGGAATATTTTCCTCAATCCATACTGACATACAAGTCATGGAGGGAAAAGTCATTGTGACATTTATCATGTCTAGCCGACTAACTATTCTAAATCCATTTGAAATGTTCATGTCGCCGAGACAGAGGTGATGTCTTTTCGAATGAAGTCTATCACTGTGACCTAGATGTATTCGCTGTGACCTCTGGCCGATAGTATGTTCTTATCAGGTGTCAAAGCGGATGTTGGAGTAGCTCAAGGGCTTGAGGAGAAGTCCTAGCGACTAGAGAATGTCTCACCAAAAGCATATGGCTATTGGGCTAACACAAGGGTGTCAGGAAGATCTCTCAGCAACTGTTGGAAGGTCACGTTGATAGGAGTATTCACTTGGTGCCTTCGTAGTGACAAAAGGACTTCGGTATGAAGTCTTGGCAATGGGTGCCTAGTCTCGCTAATGGGGATGCAACTGAAGTCATCGAAGTAGCTCTTGGTGCCCAGTGAAAGGTCTTGGCAAAGTCAAATGTCTTGCTAACCCGGCAAAACATGGGCACTTGGTATGTGGTCTTGGCGAAAGACTTAAGTCTTGCCGACTGGTGATTACAACGCTCAGTGTTACTTAGGACCCTGGTGTGAGGTCCTAGCGAAAGCGATGAGTCTTGCCGACTGGTTGGTGCTTTGGTGAAACTTGAGGAGACTCAATGAAACCTTTTGGCGAATGGGAAGTCTTGTCGATGGCAAAGTGGAAGTCGTTGTGACTTTGTGAGCATCGGTATGAGTCTAGCTAATGAGAAATCTCTTGCCGATAGAAACACAATGGATGTCGATGGATTCGGTATGTCTCATGGCGTTCGTTATAATGTTCTATCGACTGTTGGGATCTATGATGATATCGATATGAAATATGTGTGGCATCGGGGAGACACTGTTAGTGTCTCACTGATATACCAACAAAGATTGAATGCCTTTGACCATCTTATGTGAAGCATCGTGGACCAATCAAAGGAAGCAATTTTTGAATGGACGGTAGTTAGATTTTTGCAATTGTTGCGACGCTGGACCTGAACAACATGTAGGGAAAAATCAACGCTCAAGTGGAAACTTTCTACGATGGGGCAATGGTGGATAAGGATGAACAGAAGGTAAAAATCAGAATGTGATAAGATAAAAGTAAATCGATTATGAGTTCTGTGGATGATCGGATTGTTGAGAGCATTTCTGTAACTAGATGAATAGTGAAAGAAGATACTGTGAACTAATACCAGAGAGTTGTATCTCTGATTTGTATGTAATTTTTTGTTACTATAATACAAAGAGATTCAGCTTGGTGTGGTGGGTTTTTTCCCGAAAGGGTTTCCCATGTAAATCTATTGTTCATTGTCTTTGATTATCTTCTCTATTTCTGTAAATCTTTCATGTGTGTCTTAATTAGATTGTAATTTGAAAATTAAAAGTACTGTCTACTTATTCCCTGTAGTTTTGATGTTAGGAAAGTTGCTTCCACACCGTTGCTTTCCTTACATGGTTTATCCTTAGAATTCTTTTCTTTTACCTTTTGCCACATGACATCCCATTTATCCATTTGTTCCTTAATTTGGGCTCCATCTTCCTCAGAAATTTCATCCAAAACCACAGGAGTCCCTCCTAGTGCCTATTTCATACTAGCCATATTAATAGAAGGGGGAGAAGTAAACAATGTTGCAGCTCTTTGAGATGCAAATCTTGTTTGTGTACCAATATTTTATGTTTCCCCTACTTTTTCATCAATAGTAGGTTTAGTCCTTGGTTTTGCTGTGGAGGAAGATGCACCTTTAGGTTTTACTTTTGATTTTAACTTTTCCTGACTTAACATCTTTTTGCTTATTAGTTGGCTTTAGTGAAACCCCTTGACTTGAAGTCTCAAGGGTTTTCTCTTCAATTCTTCTATCGACAGTTGTGTTGTGCAGTTTTGCACACACGCCCCACTGAAAGTGGGGACCCTCTCTTTTTGCTCTGGCTTTTGGTGTCTTTTGCCCTTAATTTTATCAATTTCATTGCCTTTGGAGGTCCTTAGATGTTCATCTTGCTTGCCCAAGTGAGTTCCCCCAGGTTGCACTTTGAAAAACTAAGTTATGAGAAAAATCCAGGTTTTTACCCCAATCCGGGATTTTTCGCTCCATTCGGATTTTCCCGATTTCCATGGAAATTCCGGATCTGGGCGAAGTTTGGGTTTTTGCCTACATCCGGGATTTTCCGCCCGACCCAAATTTTTCTAGATTTCTTCAGTTTTCTGGGTATGTGCCAAAGTCTGAAATTTTATGCCATCCGCGGAAATCCGGTCCATCCAGATTTTTTCGGATTTTCTGCTAGGCTTTGTGCAAATTGAAATACTGGATTAAATTGATGAATTTAATGATAAATGCTCAACACCCCATGCTTAATTTGATATATTACATGATGTTTCGCGCTTCCTTGGTTCGTTTTGATGATCTATTGTTGAAATTTTTGCCTTATTTGGTAGAATCCTGTTCGGCTGGTTTTTTCCGGATTCTGGTCTGGAGTCCGCTTGACCCAGATTTTCCAGGATTTTTTTCCCCTTGGTCTGGTTTCCCGAAATGGAAATTTTTCCGAAAGTGATTATTTTTCCAAAAATGGAAATTTTTTAAAAATGATCGAAAATGAAAATTTCTTGAGATAAAAAAATTAAAAATAAAAATTTCCAAAAATGAAAAAAATTCTGAAAATGGAAAGTTTCCTTATAAAAATGTAAGTTTTTTAGAAAAGGTCAGAATTTTATTCAAATTTAATTTAGACATGTGGGCTATTAATGATGATATCTTTTTTTCAGGACTAAACAAATATTAAAAGGGGGGACTTGCCTAGGGATTCGTGCCAAAAGAGAGAAATCTAGAAGTGTTCAATTTAATTTTTTTTTTCAAAGTGTGACCTGCCTAAGAATCCGTGCCAAAACTGTCTACAACTGGAGGACTTTCTGAAGGGCACGAGAATCTAATCTTGTTGGAGATTGTGGGCCGACATGGATAATATCCATGCATTTAATGCAAATTTTGTCCTATTTTGAAATTCTCCTGGCCAACCTGTTTGAGGCTAGTTATTATTGTAAAATCCAATTGGGCCGACATGTTTGGGGGTTCTCTATAAATGGCATTTGTGCCTCATTTGTAAAGATATAGATAGATAGAATAGTAGAGGGACAGAAGATTTGATACAAGCGAATTTAGCAGTAGTTAGAGTTAGGAGTTAGCTTCTTTCTGAGCAATTGATGTAACAGAACATTGGAATTGTTGCTGGAGTTTGGTGATTCAATGCAATTGTAGACATTGTGATTTTCTGGTGATCTCTTTTGTGTTGACTTATCTTGCATGGTTCTTATGATTCTATCTTTCAAATTGCTCAAGGTTGTTAGATTTAGATTCAGATCTGATTCCATGATGTTCATGATTTAATGTTTGAAGTGTTTGCAGCAATCCCAGGTCCATACTTTTTGCAGCTAGCTGATTGTTAGTTGCTTTGCAAAGTTAGCCTAGACCTTTATATTCATTGTGCTTGGTTCAATTGTGGAGATTTATTCATTTCAACTGTAATTGGGTTGTCTTGGGTGAATGTTCATGATCTGAAAATCTTTAAAACCTTAGAAGATTGCACTGTTTCTGTAAGATTGCAGATTAATCTTGGTCAAGCAGAGATTGGTTTTGTTGGGATTGGTCCATTTCAAGCATTTATCATTTGCATTGTTAGTCTTAGAAATAGTTTAGATTTAGAAATTTCTCTGAACCCTTATCTCTTTTGCTGTTTATTTTGAATCTGGGTTAGTTTTAGGATTGAAAGCATCACCACATTGTTGCATCTGATGAAAATTCACTTCCAGCATTGTTCATTTGTAAGGCCCCTTGTGCTTACCAGCATTTTCACATATTATCTGAGTTGTTTTATGCATTGTCATGACCTGACACCCAAGAGACGTTGGGGTTATTTTCAATAATTTATTGTTGAAGATTACCTTTCAAGAGAGATAGGATATTGTATTCTGTCTAAGTTGTTGCTATGCAGAAAAAACCATCAACAAGTTGTCTTACTAGTCTTCCTCTTCTTCTTAGTAGGTTCCCCACTCTCAAATGCAGTTTCATTTCTTTTTTTCCTTCTTTTATCTTGTGAGTACGTGGGTTCAATTACTTTTCACTAAAAACTTTACAAATTTTTTTTATCCAATGTTGAGTATGCAATGAAACTGGTGCAAATAATTCTTCAATTGATTTCATTTCTTCACCCTTGTAGTCCGGGTCTAGGATAGGTTCATCATACACCCTGTATTCATTGTAATCTTTACTCAACACTTCACCATCATCTTTTTCCAATTGATCTGGAATATCATGAAGCATAAGAATCCAAATAGATTCTAATGACAATCTTTCATATTTTCTTTTCCTTACTCTATGCTCATCTTCACAATTTAGCCAATAATCCTCTTGGTGCTGGACATGAGCATGATAACCAACTATGTTCTTGGAAATATTCCCTTTAGGGTCATAATACATCGTATGAATTGGGAAATATTCAAATTTATATGTTTTCAATTCTTCTTCACACAAGTCAGTTGTCTTGATTGCATTGCATTTATAATTCCCTATCACAATAGGAAATCTGAAGGAAGCCTTCTGATGAGCATTGCTATAAAGAGCCTGAGACAACTTTAACTGTCTCACCAATTCTAATAACACAATTTTGTTTGTAGGATACCTAGGTAGCATGAAAGGATGTCCATCAAACCCTTCCACTCTAATGTATGACTAAGTGGGGAACTGAATGTACTGACCTCCCATTGGTCTAATAACACTTTGTGCTTCTAAAGACAATCTTTTGGCTTTGTCGCCTTCCATCGTTCTCACCAACTTCATGGAAAACACATCATTAACTCTTCTGTAATTCTCTTTGTATCCATGGATAGTGATTTGGGGTAAATGCACACATATTAAATTATTTCCTACTTCTCTACCCAAAGTACCAATATTTTTCAACCCTTGTTTACTTTCCCTTATGACATAGGAATAAATCACATATGAAGACATGTAAAAACATTTGGTTTTGGGAAATTCATTTATCTGTTCGGGCAATCTATCACTAATAAACTTTCCCCGATGTATTTGCACGGGACTATCCATCAATCTGGATATTATCACAAACATCTAGGGTTCAAATTTACTGGCATCTCACAACCCATCTATCCTGCTCAACATTGTTATAACATCTTGAATGTCTTGGTTGAACATAAACCTTAGAATTAATTGTCTATTTTGTAATTTTCTCTTGACACCATTGTGTATTCATAATCTCTCTATTGTGCTCCTCGACACTCTAATAAGTTTTGGCCTTTGCCCTCATATCAATATTGTACATCTGAGTGAATATAGGGAGCCCAAATGTGTATGTAATTCCTTTCTTAGAGAGATCTGCATAAATTCTTCCCTCCTCAATAATTATTTTGTTTTGGTAGTAGTGATTTATACATTCCATGACCAATTTAGGGGCCTCCATTGCTGGCAGAAACCCTCCTACTAAAAATAACCCACTTGCTATAACATTTCTAGTACATTGAGAAGCATTTTCTTGTCATACCTGAATGTGAATTTCAACATCAGAAGACCAACTCAATATGAGTATTCGTAACTACCACGCCAATTGGTATGGCTTGTGAACTGTAGTATTTAAATTCATCTTCTGCTTTTTCTTCAGAAGTACTCATTTCTGTTGGTGTGTTATGCATTTTCAAATGTGTGTCTTGTGTGCGAGTTAGGGTTACATTTAACCAAATTTTCTTAAAATTTATAAAAATTTCTATTCACCTTTTTGGTTAAATTCAAATAAAAAATAATCAACATTTCAATTTTCAAAGGGAAATACCATTTTTTGAGATTTTCATGCATGAAAATGATTAATAGAATTTCGGTTATTTGAAACATACCCAGTTCTAGTTGATGATGACAATATCTTTAGAATGAAAACTCAAAAACCTTGGCAATTGTGTTCTTAGTTTCTCAAAATTTACCTTTCCTTGCATGTTAGTATTATTTTGTTCGTTCAATGTCCTTTACAAATTTGCAGCATGACGTGAAGTGGAGTGTTATAAAAGAAATTTCATGCTTGAGGTAATGCCAAATACATGAGTAGTTCACCACATTCATTAATCACATGTTATAATGCATTAATTTCTTGAATAAATGTGCAATCATTATGAATTAGGGTACAAATTATGAACACCTAGGTTTCTACGTAGGCTCGTTACTAGAGGAGAAAGACGACTTGAAGATCTTATGTGGCACTCTAGTGTCACTTTGATTTTTTGCGAGGCAGAAGCCTTTAAGATATATGATCAATTGTGATCATTGAGATTAAAACTTCTGGCACCAAATTTTGAAAATAATACCTCCTAGACTAGGGAACTTACCTCCAAGCTTTAAAGAAAACCAGAACAAAGAAGAGACCGGGAATCGGGTTCAAGAGAGATAAAAACTAATTAACACATTTCATAACAGAACCTTCAGTTTCTGAATTCTGACTAAAAGACAACAAAACAACAACTATCAGACTCCGATACAAGAAAAATGGTACCACTAGGATTAATAACTTTTGGTTGATGACTTACCGGGCGGGACTAGGACCAATTGAAGATACAACTTTCTTTGATACAACCGCAACAACCTCGAGATTTCAGTTTCTGGTAAAATACTAAAACTTCATGAAAAGACTGAAACACTGAATCCAGAAAAGAATAAGGATTAAAACAAAGGCCGAAGCAAATAGAGGCAAAAGGGAAAAAGAAAAAAGGGGTCCACATTTTTCCAAGTGGCAAAATGGGGCATGTTGTGAGACCACACAACATAGCTGAAAAGAGAAGAGTGTTTCAAAATCAGATTGTGGATGGCGAAGAGATGTTGTAGAGACATTGCATCATTTAGAAGAGTATTAGTGTTCCTGATGCAAAGCCAGTTAACAACTTCCTGGAGGACTTGATTGCTCAAGTTGTTGAAGAGTGAACTGCTAGTTGAGGCATGCAAACATTCTCCAAAGATAGAATTTAAAATAGCAATTAACTTGATGCCTTTTCCAAGTTAACTAGCTATCTTCTTTTCATGCATGTTTTTCTTTGGAGACATCTATCGTACAGTTGGTGTTTTATTTAGTTTTAGATCAGTTAACTGATGTTAGCCATTCTAGTTAACTATTAGTTGTCTTTGTTTAGACATAGGAATAAATCTTGCATGTTTGCAAGATTGATTGTTAACATGTAAGGATATTTTAGGGTTCCCTACTCCTATGTTTGTGTATAAATAAGAGCGACCTTGCTCATTATTTTTTTAACCATGTTTATGATAACAAAATATTGAGCCTTTGTTGCCCGCTTCTTTGTTATTCAGTATATGTTCAACTTTTTCAAGTGTAATTTGGTTTGATCGTTTATTGTATGCTTGTCTTCTTGCTATAGTCTACTGTCGCAAATGTGTAATTGTTGTTGGAAATCTTTGAGTAAATAAATCTCATGCCTATTTTTCTCTGATCTATTGTCTCAATTCTTTCCATTTTTTTCTTTCATGAACTTTATTTCAGCTTACATCTAAAAGTATAGTGAGTCTTCGGATGTGTTATGGAAACAAGTTTGTTTAAGCTCATTTTATGTTTTGCTTTCATAAACTTTATTTCAGATTATATCTAAAAGTACAATGAGTGTTCATATGTGTTTTGGAAACAAGTTTGTTTAAGCTTTGTGTTTACCAACCATTCCATGTTTACTTCTAAAATCTCTTGCTCTGAATTTGCTTGAGAAGTTAGAAGCATCATTAGTTTAGGAGTAGTTGTAGTTGAAGTTACGAAACTAGGTAAAACCTCAACTATGATGCAAATATTTTTATAACCATGTGTTCTCATTTGAGATAAAAATATAGGCAATTAGTTTAGTTATTTCTTTTTACACGTAATCAACAAAAGAGGGAAATTCCCCTCCTAATTTGAAGAGCAGTCTAATTGTGCATACCTGTCCATTTCCAATATGCATTCCCAAAGGTGAAAATTGAAATGCCAACACTGAAAACTCTAGAGTTTCCAAATTTTTTATTTTTTTTATTCATATCATAATTGAAAGTAAAATTATATGACAACAATGTAGCCTTTAGGAATTTTTTTATAATTTTATAACTAGTATGTTATTTTTAAATCACATGCATATTGACAATGAATTATGAACAAAAATGTTATATGTTAAGGTTCTATAATGTATATATGCATGCTTTATCCATGTTTTTATATGAATATTTAAAATCTCCCATATATTTTAAATGTTTCTTATATTTTATAAAGTGATCCCCTTTGTTGTCCCCTAGCCATCCCCAAAATTGGCTTGAAAACTTGGGGACTTGGGGGTGCATCCCACTGTCCCCTGTTGTCCCCATCTTGGAAACTTGAGGTAACATTGGTCCAAAAATATGTTTATCATGTTCAACTTCATATCCTTGAGAGCATACCAACTTTGAATTGCAAATTCAAACCCCAACATGACTTATTTCAACACCAATTTAAATAAGGATTGTTTAAATTTTTTACGACACTTGAACCTTGGAACCACAATTGTGGCACATGAACATTTAGCAAAACACATTGATTTACTACCTCATATGTGAATAAATTCATCATTTTATTTACTTCAAAATCCTAACACTAACATCAAAATTGTAGCTTACTAAACCTAATCTAACCACGAATAAAAAAATACATTATGGTGAGAAAGAGAGGGGCAAAGAAAACTAGGCTTACCAATCTTGAAGTTCATACACCATTTGGAAAATAGATAAATTTGATATAAATAAATTGTTATTTGGACCAAAAATTTGCAACCAACACAAAAATGTGCAATTTCCAAAGGAATAAAACCAATTATGAAAGTTGAAACAACCAACACCTTATTCTGGGTATAGATTGCAAAGATGAATCCTATAGTTGATGTGATCAATTAATGTTCAATTTTCAAATTACACTAATATGTGTGGGTTGACCATGGAAAACATATCACATTTAGTAAGATACTAGTGATATGAAACACATTTCAAATTCATCCAATGTTCATGAATTAAATGTATAAAGTTCAAGATCATAAGCTTAGTTAATGGAAAACCCAAAAGAACAAAAAAAAGTAAAGAATAGAGGAATAAAATTGTTTTGTAATTTTGAATCCCTTCAAATGAGTTTCCTTAACATATTTATAGGTTTAGTGGGTAGGGGAATATGAAAATTTTCTCTCTCAAAACTATCTAGGATAGAATTACAATGAAATTCCAAAAATTACATGATTTGTACTTCTGAATTTTAATTTTAAATTACATGAGTCAAAATTTGACATGCAAATGCAAATCATTACCCTGTGTGCAAACTTTCTTAACCATTCTTCACATCCTTCTCATAATTTTTTCCATTCTACAATACTAAAGTTATCCAACAATGTAGACATGATCAAGATCAAGGCCATTTGAATATAAAAATTTGACATCAACCTTGATGAAGATATGTAAAAAACTTTGAGGCACTTTTTCACACTCAACCATCTTCTTTCCAAAATCTTCATAAATTGATCAATTAATGCCACATTGAAACTTGAACCTTTTGAAGATTTCCCTTTCATCTCATTTTTAAATTGATCCTTTAGAACTTGTCGAATATTGAAAGTATTATTATCATCATACAATTGGCATCCAATCCCTTCCGCAAAATTTTGCATATTATCAAAAGTGTTTTGGGCGATGACATTTAAGTTTCCTTAAATTTTTCTTTTCCATATTTCAAAATTTCCATCCTATACCTATATTGTTCCTTCCATTTTTTATATAGGTGGGGCTTTCTTCCATCCAAAATGTCCTCACCCTCTAAAGTTTGAAAGTCAACTTTAGCCATTTTTACAATTTGTAGATAGTATTTTCTAGAACCTCCAACTATGAGTCCAATCATTCCTCCAACAATTTTATAGAATCTATCTTCTTTGAAATATTATCACATAATGCATAAATTTCCTCCATGCCCTTTGATCCCAATGAAAGAAAATCAAAATCCATGTTCTAGTAGCCTTAACAATGTTGGATAATTATCTTGCCAAGGGAATATCTTTGTATGTTTCTTGGACAAATTGAGAAGTTGGGGTAGCCACTGAAGGCTTAATAGGGTCCACTAGGTATTGAATGTAAGAGGTAAGATCATTTTTTCTTTCTTTCAACTCTACTTTCATCACTTTATCTTTATCGATGGTTCTAATCATGAGATCAAAAGATGAATTGGTGGTCTCTTGAATGTCTTCTCTCGTTTGCTTCCCCAAAGATATGTTAGTCATCTGATGATTTGAAGATTGCATATCTTCTTTCACTTTATCTATTAAGAGGGTGACAATCTGACTTTTTCCTTGCCCCTTGTGCATGAATGATAATATAAGGTCTCACTCTAACTCTCTTCATCGAAAGAGTCTCGATTCTCATAGAGGCTAGCTATAAGATATCTTTTGTGACTAGTTTTTTTAGTCGCTTCCTCTTTTTCATAGTATGATAAAACAATATTTAAGTGTATTGAAAGGTTGATTTTCTCTACAAGTATTATCCTCTTAATCTTGTTCTTTTTGAGAATTATGTTTGGAAGGAGACTTTTGGCCCTTAGGGGAATTTTGTTTAGGGGGTAGGTGTCGTCTTGGAGAGGTATTGTGAGTTATTTTGGGAGGATATGGAGTGGGAGATCTACCTAGAGATGGCATGGGAGTTCTCTTAAGACAATGCGTATATGACACTATTGAATAAGTCTCTTGAGAATCCATAGGTGGGAACCCTATGGAGGAAGAGGAGGATTAGGAGAGGACATGGAAGGAGGTGAATGTGGAGGAGAATGAATTGTAATATCCATAGGACTTTGATCAACATGTGTGATAGTAGGAGGACTAGGGACATGAAAAGTTCATGGGGCTTGATATGAGCCTTCTCGCTATTTTTTTCTTGAATATATAAATTTTATTTTTTATTTCTTTATTTTCTCTAGCTTTTGTGCCTCCTCATTAGGATTTTCTTCTAAATCTTCTAGATATACAACTTTAAGAGGTGGATTTGGGGCTGTTTTTGAAGAATTGTATTATTGTTGTTGTTGTTCTTCCTTATCTTTCTCTTTAGAGGATTCACCTAATGTTGGCTTGGGATTCTTGATCTTCAATTCCAACCATTTCAACCTCTCAATAACCTTTTTCATTCTCTTTAGATTTTTCTTTTCAATTCTTTTTTTAAATTGGTGTATCAAAACTCCTTTTATGGTTATATTAGTGGTCGAAAACTTCCCCATCATCATGGAATCCTTTTGGAATTACTAAAACCTAAAAGACCTTAATTTGATAAGTTGTATGTCTTGAGAAGATCCTTTTTCTAACTTTGATCTCACCATCATAATTTCCCAAAAGTATTCAATCTAGGTTGGTGCTTTAAGATGGTCCCATCAATCCTTTCATATATGATATGTTATTGAAATATTCTCTTGATTCAAACTTGTATTGGCTTGGTTGAGTCATCTCCACTTCAACTATTTTTGTGACACTGTACAAAGGGAAAGTGTATCTACCTATGGATATCAAGAATTTGAAGCCTATTTTGTGCTTATCATAATACAAATTATGAATAATTACCAATTTTCTATAGAGCTACAATAGTGACAATTTATCCCACATATTGGGAGTTTGTGAAGTGCTTCCTAGAAACCTTTGACCCTAATGTACATGAAAGTGAAAAATTGAGTGAAATACTTGTCTCATTTACCCACCCTTCTTGCAGCTTTACTAGATATTGTTTTAGTAAAGTCATTTTCAAGCATCATAATCAAGAAGAAAATGAAGGAATCATTGACCCTCTTGAAATACTTTGCACTTTAAGTTCAATCTCGGGGTAGTATTTATATACTTTCTTCTACCCAATGCCCATCATTCCTCAAGTTTTCAATAATGCAAACTACCCTCTTCTGACCAATGAATACACAAGATATTAAGTCATGTAAAATATTTGGATCCCATTGGTTATTTAATCATGCAACACTATGTTCACTTCCACAAAGAATCTTGGCATTGTATTGAAAGATCTAGGCCAGAATACCTTTGCATTTTCTTTCCCACTTTGTCTATTCAACATAGTGGTGATATCATTCACCTTGCAGAAGTCACTCGTATGTAATTTCTTGGGAATTATGGTGATAGATGTTTTCAACTTCTTGAATCAATTCTTATTAACGATATTCACACATTAATCTAAGTGAAGTTCATATAAATTCCTAGAGGTATCCATATTAATGCATGCATATAAAAATATTACAAGGAGTTCAAGAATCTCAATATATTGTGGTTGAATTTGCAAATGACATGATTTATTGATTTTCTAATTTTACTGGCTTCCTAATTGTAAAAATTAACACATGTCATGATTAGGTCTACTAATTAGATTGAGATAGGAAAAACTACTAGAATCAAGCTAGTCCCTACCAAGATTTTGGCCATGAGATTTTTAGCACTAGTCTTTGCAATTATCTTTTGGAATTCCTCTAGATTTACATGGACCAGGTCTATTCTTGAGATGGTGGAGAGTTATGACACAAATTTTGAAGCATGAACTACATCATTAAACTCATACTCCATCTTATTACATAATATTATTTTTCCAATCAAAAAAATAAAATTAGCATTAAAACCTTATGATAACCATGCAAATTTGAAAAATTGTAAAACTTTAACTATTTTGTGACATTGGTGGGGTTTTTGAGCTCAAGGGTGCATTTAGAAGTGGGAAACTCTTAGAAAACTATGTTTTGGATCCAATTTTATAGCTTTGGCGGGGTATTGAAGTTTTGTACATGATTGCATATGTGCAAATCAAATCCAAAATTCTATTAAGGTAGAACACATTTGGATCTTAAAGTTTTGTTTCATGTTACTAGTGTGCAAATCGTATCAAAAACCTTGACAAAGGAAGGCTTGGTGACATGGAATTCAAAGTTAAAAACAAGTTCACGTATGCGCCAAGATGGACTAAAAGATTGATTGGAGTTGTGGTGGGGTTTTGATATTTTGAATAAGGCCTATATTTGTGCAAGTGGATCCAAAAGGTCCAAAATTTACAGAATTAGCCAATTGAAAATGTCCAATGGATTCATAATATGGAAATTTTTAAAACTACTTGTAGCTATGCACAATTGAAATTAAATCTCAAAATCCTAATGAAAATCACATGCAAAGTGCAAAAGGATAAATTCATACATCAAGATCTTAAGATTTACACAAGGATTTGTAGGGCATTAAAATTATTAAGGTCACGAAATAAATTGGTCATTACCCAAGAATAGGGATAGGGTTTTAGTTCCAAATTGGATGCCCTAAGATAGTAATGGTGGGACCTCGACCATTGAAGTCTACTACATAATAAATATAAAAAACTAAACCTTACCAATACATGCAATTCATAATAAAAATCATCAAAATCTAAACTCTAACCAATAATGGGGTAGATCTAACATGAATTAAAATAAAATTGGAAATTTGAGAGAAACATGGAAAAATACAAGTTGCACCTACATGGAAGAATAGTAATCACACATAAAATCCCTTGATTGCCAATTTAGAGCCCCAATAGTTCTAGGGAGATCAATCAAACTTGTGTGAGAGGGAGACACATGGTTATAGGTGAAAATGTAAATGAAAGAAGACAAATAAGGGAGATCAAAAGGTTTTAGGGTTTTATAGCCTCTTCACATACATGAACCATAAATTCCCACCAATGGTCAGGGTTCAAGGTTTTTATGCATGTTTGCAACCTTGTAATCTAGTTCAAAGAGATTATTAGCAAAATGTGTATTGAGGTTTTAGGGATATTTTGCTAATTTGCATGCATGTAAATTGGGTGAAAAACCCCACTAAAAAAAGTCTTTATTGGGGATTCAAGGATTTATTTCAAGTTTGTATACATGCAAGTTGGACCAAAAAGTCCACTAGTGTTAATTTTTCAAGGTCTTGGATGTATTTTGCGATTTTGCAACTTGTAGGACTACAAGAAAAGTTTGAAACCTTGCTAAAGGAAAAATTTGACCCCTAGAGATATAAAATTTTGACCAAGCCTAGAATTAGTATACCATAACAAGTAGATGGATTATGAGACACTTCATTATGACCATCTTGATAAACATTAACTTACTCTTAGACTTTAAACAATAAACCTTGACATGAAACTCAAATGACTTAAAAGCAAAAGAAATTTGTACTTAATCCCATTAAAACATGAAATACAAGAGCTATAGGAAAAATTGAAAGAAAAATAAAAAACAAGAATCCTCAATTTAGAAAGAACATGGAACATTTTAGAGGTCACAATAGAAAGGAAAGGTGTAATTGATCCTAATTGAAAAGGATCCATGGCATGTTGGTGTGAATAAAGACTTGTAGGGGACTCATTCACATGTTAAATTTACTTAGGTCCTATGATTATTTCTAAAAGTCTTAGTTTTCATGTCTATATATTAGCTTAGGTAGTTATGATAAGTTGTCTCATGTTATAGGATTAAGAAACATGTCATGATCTTGTCTAATCCTATCTCTCACCTTTCCTTTATAAGCAAGGCTCCTCTTGCATCTTACAAGCATCAATTCATACACCAATCTTGTAAATCTTGTATCATATTGTATTCTTGTTTGGTGGAATAAAATATTTTGTTGTTGCTTCTCTCTTATGTGTGTGGAGGTTATTTGGTGTTGTGGATTGAAGATATTTGTTGTTCACTTCAACATGGTATCAAAGATTTGAATTTGGCAAGCCCCTTCCTTTTTTTCGAGAGAGTTTCAACCATCAAGTTTTCTATTGTAATTTGAGTTTAATTTTATGATCTTTTGAATTTTTAATATGCTCTTCTCTTGTATTTCATAATGATTTGGAGAATAAGAAAGGATTTACAAAGATATATTGATCCTATATTGCACATATGTTTTTTGGTGAGATTTGGTGATTGCAGCTCTTTTGGCTATAGTGGTAGTATTTTTTGTTGTCTCATTGTGTCTAGGAGGATCGAGAAAGTCATATTTGATTTTTGTTTCACTCAATTTGGCGACCATTTGCAACATTATCAAACAAGGGTTTGAAGCTTAGATTTGGTGAACAAATTTTTATTAGAGCTTTTTCAGTCCTAATGGACCTTGTCATTGTGTTGAAGAAGCTTAATAGACAAATTTTGATATAAAATTCGCCTATATTTGGATAAAGTTATTTCAAAGGATTTTTTTTTGTTGAGGCCCACCCCATATGTGGGTACGATACTTTAAGGTATTGCCACCATAGGGTGGAAGCCCATTAAATGTCATGCCCCTTTTTAAAGTTGGTGGGGGTGGGGGGATTCCCCCCCTCCCCTCACATTATTTGCTTGCCCTTGGCCGCATGGGCACCCAGTGCCCAGGCTAGGGGGTTATTTTTTTTCCGTTTTTGGAAACTTAAGCAAGATCGAGAAAATCACCATAACTTTTGATCCATAAGTTGGATTTCGGTGAACAAGATATCAATGAAAAGATAGTTCTGAGCATTATCCAATGGTGTAGATATTTTTCTTAGAGTTTTCTATTGGTACATTCTATAGCATGTTGAAGTTAGATGTGCATTTTTGGCTCTTGAGCTCATAAAATTTCCTTCGTTTCTCCATTTTTCATGATTATTGCGATGTTGGTCCAAATTTCTTTCCGAGATCTTCAGATTTACTCATGTACTTTTTTCAGATTTGGATCCTAGTATAATTTATTCATTTTTTTGTGTTTTAACACTCTAATCAATTACTTGGATATTTTTTGCACTTAGAATCCTTTTGTTTGCATGGAATGGCTTCATTTGGGTTGCTTTATATGTATATCTATTTTTTTTTTCCTTTGTGGACATTTTGAGCATCATTTGTAAGCACTTTCTTATATGTAGATGCATTGCGATAAAGTGCCACACTATTTTACATGCTTTTAAGGATTTTTCACATAAGGTTGTGCCATATTTTGTACTCACACTGTATTATAAAGTTTTTGGGGGTTGTGTAGTGCCTTAGTTATTTTCCATCACACTTTTTTCAAGTGAGTGTCCCTCAACAACAATAAAAAATCATGGTGTTTCTTGCCTCATGCATGTGTGCCTTATTTGTGCATAATCTTTTTTTGTTGCAGGTATTTCCTTATGCACTTTCAGATGTTGTTTATTCTCCTTCATGCACTACATGGTGATACACAAATTTTTCAATGGATCTGTCATGCCTCTCCCTAGTCAAAATTATGGGGGGGGGTGATATCATATTGTTTGTGCTAATGATTTCTTGGTTTCACTTTGGAGTGAGCTATATATATATATAGTATTTGTTCCTATGTACTAGGTGGATGAAGAGGATGGTTACTTGGATGCATTTCAATCAGATGGATCATTTACCATATGGACACTCTTGCATTCATATTTATGGAGGCACCCTTTTATCCTCAATTGATAAGTGTTCTTTAGACTATTGGTGCATGTATTTGCAAGTTGCATTGGTTGAGTAGTGCCGTTGAGGTCACTTGTGTAGATTTATGTGCCATATGTATTCTCGATTGACATATGTTTTTCCTTTTTTTTTCCATTTGATCATTGTTTGAGTAGTGTCATTGGGGGCACTCATATAAATTGTTGTCTTCTTGATCTTGATCATCACCCTATTTTTAGAGGAGGTTCTTTAGTTTCAACACTATAGTAGTCATATTTTGACAATTGTTTGCAACTTCTTCATGGTTCAATGATGTTCTTCATGTTCCTATTTTTTTGGGGAATTGTTTGTGGAGGATTCTTAGTCCTTCATCTTGTATTTTTCTCTTTTGGAAAGGAGTTTTCTTCCATAGGGTTTTTCTCCTTTTCTTTGTTTGTAGGAGACTTCTTTGTACATGGGTTCTCATCAAGTCTTGTTGTCAGGATCCATCCTTGCATATTTCTCATTTTGCATTGGTTTGTTCCTTCCTAAGTTGAACTTAAGGGGGGTGTTGATGTGAATAAGTATTGCACCTAACTAATTCTTGGTTGGGGACTTATTCACATGTTAAGTTTACTTAGGTTCTAGGATTTTTTTTCAAAGTCTTAGTTGTCATGTCTAGATCTTATCTTATGCTATGTAGTTATGATAAGTTTTCTCATGTTATAAGATTAAGACACATGCCATGATTTTTTCTAATACTATCTCTCACCTTGCCTTTATAAGCAAGGCTCCTCTTGCATCTTGTAAGCATCAAGTCATACAACAATCTTGTGAATCGTGTCTCATATTGTATTCTTTCTTGGTAGAATAATATTATTTTTTGTTGCTTCTCTTTTAAGTGTGTGGAGGTTATTTGGTGTTGAAAATTGAAGAACTTGGTTAGTCACTTCAACATGGCATATTGTGGTGAGAAACACTCCAAAGCCACATGTAGTTGGTGAATCCAAAACATGTATTACTAAAGACCACAAGGAAATAACACTAATTTTTCTTGGGTTATCTAATGCATATCTACATCACATAGACCTCTATAAGACCTTGAAGGAAGTATGATTACCTCAAGGAAAATTTCTTTATCTAGGTAAAGATAAATTAAGGGGAAAGTTTTTAATATATTAGTGTGTTTTGATCTCTCATTAATCAACTTTCTTGTACTAATTTCATAGTACAAAAAGATGATGCTAAAGAAATTTTGTTTAATAGTATGTCTAAATTCTATGATAACATTTTATTTACGTTAAACATATTGAATATGAGTTTAAAAGTTATGATCTCTTCCTTGCTTGATGAAGAAAATTGGGTCAATAAAAATAAATTTATTGAAGAAACTAGTTTGATGGTAAAAATTATTAACATTTCATCAAACAAATAAAATAAATTTAGGTGCTTTTATTGTAAAAAGAGGACATATCTTGATGAATTCCATTCAATACACCAAGGAACTATTTAATGAAAAGTTTAATAAAAATATATCTTTGACTACTATTGGAAGGAAGTATGAAAGCTATGGTTTTGTAATGCATGGAGAATCTCACATCCTAGTGAGGAGGAAAATATTCCTAGAAATAAATCATATATATCTCCTTGTGAATAGATACTTGAGTCCCTATTCACAAGGTATTCTTAACATGACCCTATTTACAATTGTACTTGTGGATAGTGAGTACACTTCTATTCACAAGAAAAGTGTTGTACTTAATGGTGAATGTGTCTTGATTCATAAGATAATTGTAGTACTAGTGAATAGTGAGCATGTAATGGACTTTTATTTTATTTTATGTTGCCATGCCTCATTTCTTTCTAGCATTGTAGTAATGAAAATTCCTTAAACGAACTTCAAGAAAGATCATTTTTTAGTTCACCCTCATTATTCATTGACACACTAGCCTTTTTATTATTCTATTTTTTTATCTTGGAGCACTTTTCTATTATTTTTGTGTGTCCAAAATTGTTTCTATTTTTCTTTTATTTTTATTTTTTTCACAATTATTTTTGCATTATAAATATATATTTTTAATTGTTTAATTTTCTTACTTAAATTTTTTAATTCCATATTTTTCTTTTATTTTCAACATTTTATTGTCTATGGTTAAAGATATATCTTTTCTCAAGAATTTATTACATACCCATTCCTTAAATTTCTTTCCAATGTTGTCAACTTTAGTGAGATGAGAAACAATATTGTGGTTTATCACATTTGGTCTTCACCATCTCATTTAAAACTTTATTAGGTATTTTAGCTCACTGTCTTATAACAATCAAATATTTCCTAGTTGGAATTATTTATCCTCACAATTCCTATTATGACATACTTATTTCCTTATCTTCTCTTGGGTTTGGTTGTAACTCATGATAAATTATTCCCATGTCTAACTCCTTTTCTACCAATCTCTCTTTCAATGAATCCTCCTCATTCATTCATCTTTATTTTGATTAATAAACCATGTATTGCATACTCCATTAAGAATTATTTCTTTGAATCTATTGGAACCCCTCCCAAATTTTATATTTGATGTTGCTTGTGTTTCCCCACGTCTTTAATTTTGGCCCCTCATAAATTGTAGATCCAAAAATTAAAAATGGGCTACATTGGTCAAGTCATGTTCAGTGTTGTGCTTTACGCCCATTTGAATTTGAGTGTAGTGATAATATTTTAATTTTTTTAGGTTTTCAAGGTTTTTTCTCATATTTGTGTGTTTTGGAAAAGATGCAAAGTTTCCCTACATGTTTGCAACTTTTACAAGTTGCAATCCACGCCTTCCCCAGTTTCTTTGTGTGGGCTTTTGAACTCTATGTGTATGCTTGTAACTATTATAAAATGCACTTTGACCTCTACTTCCTACTTCCCCACATCCTTTGCTATATGTAGAATTTTAATTTTTTTGCACGGGTTTGCATGTCTTACAAACTTGATTCATAGCTTTGCTTCTCTACTATTCCCCATTGCTATATTTCCTTTTTTTTTTCTCTAAAAACTTTTAAAACTCATACACATGTTTGCAATTTTTACAAACTTGCTTCCCCAATCTACTTTTCCAAATCCTTGCCTCCAATTTTTGTAGACTTTTAGACCCCACATGCATGTTTACAACTTTTGTAAAATACATTCTAACTTTCATTTGCTTTATTTGTTCTATGCAATATTTCAAAATTTCCACACATGTTTGCAAGTCTTATAAAATTGCTTCCTAGCTTTGTTCCTCCACATTCCCATATACTTTGTTCTTTCTATAACTTTGAAATCGCTAGAAAAATTTACTATTCTTACAAATTACATTTCAAGTTCCACCTTTTCACAATTCACTTTGAAAACTTTTCACCCTTTCCTAGAAGTTGTACCCTTCCTTTTTGGCTTTGCTTCTTTGTTATTTTACCATTTCATTTCCTTGAAAATTTCATAATGCACTATAACTTTTAATTCCCATTAGTTTAATATTGTGGAATCTTAGTGTTCTATACACATTTACAATGCAGTCCCACTTGGGGAATCTACCATTTGAGCAACAATTTTTAGTTACCCTCCTGCACATCTTGTAATGCCATTAATGCCCTTAATTGAATGCAATGGGGAATTACTAATATCTAAATGACTCCTACATATTGCTAGAATCCTAAATGAATGAATATACAGTAAAAGTCATGTGATGTTGATGGAATGAGCATGGAGAAGTTGCATTCTATAATCATACATTTGTAGGCCTATAAAATAGTACCAAGTGGCTAGTGTAAATGTGGAAAGAATCTCTATATTTCTCAAATTCACTCCTTAGTTGATCCAAGGAATACATATTTTAAAAATGGTTATGTTGGCAATATAATGCATTGACTTGTAAGGGACTCTAGTGATCCACTCAGATAATAGAATGGATGCAAATAGATTGTTATATTTACAAGATTATGATATGCAACATGGGTTTTTTATTCAACCATCTTGACTTGGGTGTCTTAGGTTGTTCTGGAGTATTAATTCCTTAAAATCTAGTTTGTGAGTGAAAATATCGTACTTTATAAAATCTAAGAAGGGTTTTCAATACAACCTATGTATGTAATTGAATGTCTTTGTGGAAAATTGTAGAAATTTAGGGGAATATTTGAACCTAATTGTGGGTTCCCTATTACCACATTTGTTGATATGAATGTAATAGGAGATAGAAAAATGTATGAAATTATGATATGCAACATGTGTTTTTTAGTCAACCATCTTCTTGGTTGTGTGTATCTTAGGTTGTTCTGGAGTACTAATCCCTTCAAATCTAATTTGTAAGTGAAAAAATCATACTTTATAAAATCTAAGAAGGTTTTCAACTCAACCTATGTATGTAATTTAACATCTTTGTGGCATATTGCAAAAATTTAGGGGAATTTTTGAACCTAATTGTGGGTTCCCTATTTTAACATTTTTTGATATGAATGTAATAGGAGATAGAAAAATATATGGATTTTTTAATGCATTGCAAGTCTTTGTGATGGTATTCTCTTGTTTCATATGTATTTTTGAAATTTTGAGATGCATAAGTAAGTATATTTAGTTGTAAAATCATTTATCTATGATTTGTGCATGCTAGTCTTATTTCATGTATGGTTTGTAGTTGTGTTATCTCCTTCCTTATATGTTGTGACTGATTGGAGTTTGTATTATTCTAGGAGGTGAATGAACAAGTACTTCTCAATCATAATATGTTTTTCTTAAGAATTTTAGGAGTAGGTTAAAATTCCTACACACTTCAATTATTTAGTGGTATAAACTAGGGTATATTCTTAGTGAGATAAAATGACAGATTGTCAGAGAATCATGTAGTACATGCCTACACCTTGTGCTTGTGTATAAAATGTTAAATGGATTCATTTTTTGGATGTAATATTTTCATCTTTGGATGCATATGCAAGGATGCTATCCTCAACTTGATGAGAGGTCTTGCAATTAACTAGTGTGTCATAGAATTGGTGAAAAACTTTTGGGTCTACCATATCTTGGGTAGAGTTTCTAGTAGTTCAACATTCTCATATCATTTATCCTTAATTATAATTAAAATATCTTGAATTCAAAGACTTTAAGTATTATCATGCCATTTGAAGTCATGAATAAATTGGGCTTTAAGATCTCTAGTTCCCATGGAAAATGTTCTGTAATGGATTTAAGAGAAGAGAATATCATAAGAATTGTGAGTGAAGTGAAATTTAATCTTTCATCCTATTCTAATAATCCTTTTGTGATGGTCATAACCATTGTTGATCACCCTAAAAAGTGAGGCATGTTGCTATCAAGGAAGTAGGTTGCCCCCATTAGAGGTAGTGTTTATATGAACCTGCCTTATACTACTATCCCATTGGATGGGAAGGAAGTTGATGTAGGAGCATTTGGGTTCATGTGCAATCAACATCGACAAAAAAAAAAATCGATTTGATTTTGTGATTTTGGTTTTTCTTTCTTTCTTTTGCAAGTAGTTCTATGGTTTTCATCAAAAATTGTGGTTTTCATCAAAAATTGATGGACATTGTTGACATTGATTGTCAAAATGTCACTCTGAACAGACATTGTCATATTTAATGGAATTAATTTCATTTAATATTAGTCAGGGATTATGATGTTTACTTTCTTAAATTTTTCCATGAATATAATGTCAAATGTGGTTTCTAACTATTGTTAAAAAGAAATCAATTCAATTGATTATTTATCTGATTGAGAGGAAGACGAACATGAAGGGTCAATCAAATAAAATGAGTAAATATTCAAATGCAGCCAAAGAGTATATATGAGGGGTCGCACCACAGTAAAAAGTTAAAGTCTATGAATAGAAAGATGAAGAGTTTACATAGTTTCACAAGGGAAGATGAAATGATAGGTGGAGCCAGTTAAAAAGGAGGATGCTATGAGAAAAAGATACGTAGTTGTTGAAAAAGATGGGGGGAACGTGAAGAAAAGAAGCAAGCAGCCCACCCACTACCCATACTAGGGATTGATTTGACGATGGAAGCAAGACATAACCTTTACATTTTATTGCAGATTTAAAATCAAGAAATTCCAAATGCAAGAAGGTGCGTAGGAAGGGTGGCGACCAGGCTTAATTCTTTGCATTTAAAACATATTAAAATTAAGGTAAAATATTACATGATGGGGAGTGAATGGAGTGCAATCTGCTCACATTAGGCAATGAGGAAAAATATGTGAAAGAAATAAATGGTGTTGTGGAGAATTTAAAAGGCTATGCAGAGGTGTTTATTTTCTTTCAATTTTGTTTGCTTTGAATTTAAACTCTCAACCATGAATAGATTCGTGCCAAGAAGGAAATGAGGCTGTATATTGTTGCACAAACTAAAGAACTAGCAGGCTACACATGGAGGATGGACAAAGGCTGTGAAGATATTGGTATTTTTCTTTGCTTTAATTATAGCAGGGATAGAGAATAGAATTGGCAATTGGCAATATTAATAGTTTGGAAGTGGCAAGAGAGAGCATTTAATCCTGTCGTGTGAGGTGGATAAATGTAGATTGAATATAGTCACGTAGGAGCCATGCTAGGTAATAAGCCACAAAATGGACAGAGGTTGGAAAAATCGTGCCTATTTAGGAGAAAAAAGCAGAGGCTTTTGCGTACGAGAAAAATTAAAAATCAATGCAGATTAAGATACTTAGAAAGTGCGCAGGAAAGAAGAATGATGACTAGAGGAATGTGAAAGGTAGCATGTGGGAACCCAATCTAGGAAAGGAGGGTGGATCATGTGTAGAAGACGAAAAACTAGAAAAAGTAGTGAGATAAGAGAGTTGTCAAAGAATTTGCAATGTAGGTTGTATTGTAATTTGAATGAAATAAAAGTACTTAATTTTTTTTCAAAATTGAGTTAAATTGATGTGTGATTGTAATAAATTCAAATTGACACAAGCATTTGTTGATTTGTGGGTTAATTGATTTTCAAGTTAAAGTAATATGAGTAATTATGAATTTGGGTTGAGATTGTTTTTTTCTACATCAATTGGTATCAGAGCGAGAGGTTCTGAATGTGCAGATAGAGCACCAAAAGAGGTAGTTTGCACCAGGACCTATGGGTGGAGAGGGGGGTGAGCAGAGGTTTAGGGAGCACAAGTAGATCATTGAACATAGGTAGCTTGTGACAAAATCTATGGATTGAGGAAGTGTGAGTGGAGATCAAAAGTATTGTTGTAGGTGTGAAGAGTCCTAAACAGTTGAGGGTTGAAAAGCACAAAGTTGGAAGCGTGGGAGAAGCTCAAGAGCATCATTGCAGGTGTGCAAAGTCCTGAATGATTGATAACAAGAAATGTAAAGGAAATTCTTGTGACAGATTATAGCAAACGAAGTGGAATCTTTGTGAGATCAAGGTACAATTGCAACATGATGGTTGCGAGTGTTGAGTGGAGAGAAGACATGCCAGAGGAGGGCATAGAGTGAAGAGGAAGAGAATTTGGAAAAGAAGGTCAGGATATTTGGCAAAGGAGGTAGGTTGGGCTATTTGGTAGAGGAGGTTGACTGTTAGCGATGGAGTTTGTTGGAGATTGTTGCTGTCTCAAAGAGTGGTTCTATCACTCAGCTCCACCTTTGTGAGTCCATGCTCACAAATTTCTTACTCGGTGTGTCTGATGCACAGGGGCATTCAGATTCACGTACGATCGACATCGACAAAAATAATTTTTGATTTGATTTTATCGTTTTGGTTTTTCTTTCTTTCTTCTGTAGGTAGTTCTATGGTTTTCATTGGAAATTGATGGACATTGTTGATATTGATTGTCAAAATGTCACTCTAAATAAACATTGCAATATTTAATGGAATTAATTTCATTTAATATTGGTTAGGGATTATGATGTTTACCTTTTGAATTTTTTCCATGAATTTAATGTCAAATGTGGTTTCTCTATTGTTAAAAAGAAATCAATTCAAGTGATTATTTATCTGATTGAGGGAAGACAAATATGAAGGGTCAATTAGATAAAATGGGTAAATATTAAAATGCAGCCAAAGAGCATGAGGGGTCGCACCACAGTAAAAAGTTAAATTCTATGAATAGGAAGATGAAGAGTTTGTGTAGTTCCACAAGAGAGGATGAAACAATAGTGGAGCCAGCTAAAAAGGAAGATGCTATGATAAAAAGGCACACAACTGTTGAAAGAGGTGGGGGGAACATGAAGAAAAGAAGCAAGCAACCCACCCACTACTCATGCCAGGGAATGATTTGACGATGGAAGCAAGACATAACCTTTACATTTTATTGCAGATTTAAAATCAAGAAATTCCAAATGCAAGAAGGCATGCAAGAAGGATGGTGACCAAGCTTATTTCTTTACATTGAAAATAGATTGAAATGAAGGTAGAATATTACATGATGGGGAGTGAATGGAGTGCAATCTACTCACATTAGGTAATGAGGTGACATATGTGAAAGAAAGAAATGGTGTTGTGGAGAATTTAAAAGGATGCACAAAGGTGTTTATTTTCTTTCAATTTTGTTTGCTTTGAATTTAAACTCTCAACCATGAATAGATTCATGCCAAGAAGGAAATGAGGCTATATAATGTTGAATAGATTAAAGAGCTGGCAGGCCTTGTATGGAGGATGGAAAAAGGCTCTGAAGATATTGGTATTTTTCTTTGCTTTAATTATAGTAGGGATAAAGAATAGAATGGGCGATTGGATAGATTAATAGTTTGGAAGTGGCAAGAGAGAGCATTTAATCCTGTTGTGTGAGGTGAAAAAATGTAGATTGAATATGGTCGCATAGGAGCCATGCTAGGTAATAAGCCACAAAATGGACAAAGGTTGGAAAAATTGTGCTTATTTAGGAGAATAGAGCAGAGGCTTTTTTGCACCAGACAAATTAAAAATCAATTTAGATTAAGATACTTAGAAAGTGTGTAGGAAAGAAGAATGATGACTGGAGGAATGTGAAAGGTAGCATGTCGGAACCCGATTTGGGAATACAGAAGATGAAAAGCTAGACAAATAGTGAGACAAGAGAGTTGTCAAAGAATTTTCAATGTAGGTTGTATTGTAATTTGAATGAAATAAAAGTACTTAATTTGTTTTCAAAATTGAGTTAAATTGATGTGCGATTGTAATAAATTCAAATCGACACAAGCATTTGTCGATTTGTGGGTTAATCAATTTTTTATTTTATGTAATTTGAGTAGTTGTGAATTGGGGTTGAGATTTTTTTTCTTTTGCATCAATTGGTATCAGAGTGAGAGGTTCTGAGTGTGTGGATAGTGTACCAAGAGAGGTGGTTTGCACCAAGACTTGTAGGTGGAGAGGGGGTGAGCAGAGGTTTTGGGAGCATAGGCAGATCATTGAACTTGAGGTACCTTGTGACAAAACCTATGGATTGAGGAAGCATGAGTGGAGCTCAAAAGTATCGTTGCAGGTGTGAAGAGTCTTGAATAGTTGAGGGATGGAAAGAAAAAAGTTGGAAGCATGGGAGAAGCTCAACATCATCATTGTAGGTGTGCAAAGTCTTGAATGGTTGAGAACGAGAAGTGGGGAGGAAAGTCTTATGATAGATTACAAAAAACAAAGTGGAATCTTTGTGAGATTGAGGTACGATTGCAGCATGATGGTTTCAAGGGTTGAGTGCAAAGAAGACATGCCAGAGGAGGGCATAGATTGAAGAGGAAGAGAATTTGGTAGAGAAGTTCAGGATATTTGGTGAAGGAGGTAGGTTGGGCTATTTGGAAAAGGAGGTTGACTATTAGCGATGGAGTTTTCTAGAGATTGTTGCATTATTGAAGAGTGGTTCTATCACTCAACTCCAACTTTGTGAGCCCATGCTCACAAATTTCTTACCTGGTATGTTTGATGCAGGAGCATCAGGGTTCACATGCAATTGACATTGACAAAAAAAAAATTGGTTTTGCTTTCTTTCTTCTACAGGTAATTCTATGGTTTTTGTCAAAAAATGATGGACATTGTTGAAATTGATTGCCAAAATGTCACTCTAAACAAACATTACAATATTTAATGGAATTAATTTTATTTAATATTGGTCAAGGATTATGATGTTTAATTTTTGAGTGTTTTCCATGAATTTAATGTCAAATGTGGTTTCTCTATTATTGAAAAGAAATAAAATCAATTGATTATTTATCTAATTGAGGGAAGACGAACCTGAAGGGTCAATTAGATAAAATGATTAAATATTAGAATGTAGCCAAAGAGCGTATGAGGGGTCGCACCATAGTAAAAAGTTAAAGTTTATGAACAAGAAGATGAAGAGTTTTTGTAGCTACACAAGGGAGGATGAAACAACAGTGGAGCCAGTTAAAAAGGAGGATGCTATTAGAAAACAATGTGCAACTATTGAAAGAGGTGGGGGGAATGTGTTACAAGATTGGAAAGATTAAAGTTGTCGTCATTAATGCCAACCAGTCAGCTGGTTATTCACTAGTTGTTGTTGGATGTATATGTCGAGGATATTGAGAAAATTGTAATAAAGATATATTGTAGGTGTTCAGTGGTCACTCCAGTTTTGTTCTGGATTTTCTCCTATGGTTGTGAAATTCATATATGTCGTTCATGATTGTGAGAAGGTGCTATGTTCATATTTTTGGTTGATGGTTCATTGCACAGTGCAAGTTGTGTTCACCAGTTGTGAACTGTGGTTTTCTATGTTTTTGGTTGAGGTTTGGGGGAAATGATGTTGGTCCATATTTCTCTTTGATGAAGTCTTATGATGTGTGGTTCTAAAGTTGAGTTAATTTCAACATTTGGAAAGTTCATGCTTAATGGTTCTATGTGTTTTACACTAGTGTGGCCGACCTTGTGTGAAATACTACTTTCAAGAATGATGAAGCATGTTGGATCTATTTGGGTCCCTATGAAGTGTGTGTTTGGGTTTCCCTCACTCTAATTCCACCCTAGGATGTTTTGGTGCCGAACTAATTTGAATTTGGATTTAGGATAGCCAACTTTGGATGTGTTTCAAATTTGAAGATGGTATAAATACAAGATGAGAATAGTAATGGAAAATATACAAGAGCGAAGAAGAAGTGTGATAAGAGAAAAAAAAAGTGTAGTTTTGTGAAAAATTGATTCTATTTAGTAAGTGTGTGTGTTGAGAGTGTTGGAGATCAGTGCAAAGCTTAATCCTGAGTTTTCAGATGCAGTGAGAAGAAGGATAACTCTATCATTTATGTAAGTTGATTGATTGATTGTGGTGGAATCCTTTGTTGCATTGGGATTGTAGTCTCTCTATAACAAGTATTCTTTATATCTCTATGGCAGTGAGCCCTCTGGGTTGTAGCCCTATTGGACAGTGAGTCCTTGTTCCAGACAGTGAGTCCTTATTTCAGGCAGTGAGCCTTTTGTAATTGGTTTTGATATTTTCTATAGTGTGAGTTAATCCTCACTGTGGTTTTTCCCTCATTGGGTTTTCCATGCAAATCTTGTGTTATTGTGTTTATGTGTTGGATTTGAGTTTCTACATTATAATTTGATGATTAATCATTTAAGAAGTATTTTGTCTTAGCTTTGATGATTAAATTAAAGGTTTAATTTTGTGACAACTGATTCACCCCCCTCTCAGTTGTCCTATTCAACAATTGGTATCAGAGTGCAAGTTTCCTCGGTGAAGAGCTTAACTGCTTGAGGAAGGTCCGTGATGGCTAGAAAAATGGTTTTTGATTATCTGAGGTTTGATGGAACTAACTATGGTATCTAGAAAGTATTTATGGAAGAATATCTAGAGTATTGCGGATAGGATGTGGAGAAAACTTACAAAAATCCTTACACTCCTACTAATGGTCTGAGTACATCTGAAGAGATCAAAGCACATGAAGCAAACAATAAGGAAAAGTTCATCTTGAAGAATAGTTTGGTACATTCTGAGTTGATTAAGGTTCAAAATTTGAAAATAGCTAAGTCTGGGATGCTTTGGAAAGAGCGCACGATGGTGATGAAAGAGTTAAAGAAGTGAAATTATAGAACTTGGAAACACAACTTGATCTTCTACATATGTTTGAAGATGAGAATATTAAAGCTTATGTATAGATATTGGATGAGATAGTGGCCAAAATGAGAGGACTTGGCGCTACTATAGATGAAACTAGGATTGTAAAGAAGATTCTCAAAAATTTTCTTGATGCTTACAGTGAGAAGGTGAGTGCTATTCAATAGACTATAGATTATAAGACCTTTACTAAAGATCTACTATTGGGATTTTTGACATCTTATGAGATGAGGAAGACGATTCTAAGGAATGGGTGCAAATCAAAGACTGCTTTTAAAGCTACAAAAGCTAAAGATTTGGACGAAGAAAACTTTGATGAAATAGAAGCTAACTTTGTAAGAAGAATGAGGAAATGATCTGGTAAGTATGGAGGTAAGTTTCCCTTTAAGTGCTTTAGTTATGGAGAAATAGGTCATTATGCTGTGAAGTGTCTGGAAAGAGCTAGAAGAAATAAACAAAGATATGAGAAAGAAAAGAAAGGAAAGAAGATTAACAAAGCTTATTATGTGAATCAGAACACTAGTAAAATGGATGAGGATTCAAAATATGAAGATCTTGATGATAATGAATGCTTGTTCTTGGCGATTAAGGATGAACCTACTTCTGCTAATTCTTTAAGACAAGTAAAAGAAAGCCCTTCGGAGAAGGAGAAAAATAATGGTACGGTTATCTCTACCCTACATGCTAAACAAGAAAATAATTTCTGGGTAGTTGATAGTGGTTGTTCACATCACATGATGGGTGATAAAAGTAAGTTTGTTAAACTTGAAAAATATGATGGAGGCTTGGTTATGTTTGGAGATGATACTAGTGCTAAAATATGAGGGATAGGTTCAGTAAGTTTTGATGGCAAGCATCATACTGACGATGTTTACTATGTTAAGGGATTAAGGAAGAACTTGTTGAGTGTTGGTCAGATGTGCAGAAACGGATATGATCTTGTTTTCAAGGATGAGAGATGTGAGATCTGAAAGGATCTGAAACATTGATTGCTACAGGAAAGAAATCTGAAGGGAATATCTATCAACTTAAGGGTGCTGATGGACAATGTTTTATGACTTAGATTAATGACAATTGGTTATGACATAGGAGAATGTAGTCACATGAATTTTGATAACTTGGAAAGGATCAATTTTGTTCAGGCCATGGGAGATTACCAAGAATTACAAAATCCTATTAATGCTATTTGCAGGAATTGTCAGTTTGGAAAGCAAGTAAGAAATCATTACAAATCAAAGGAATAGTCCACTACCGGACTATTGGATTTAGTTCATACAGATCTTTGTAGTCCTACAAGAGTCAGAAGTCTACTTGGTGAAAGGTAATTTATGCTTTTAATTGATGAATATTCTAGATATACATGGGTTGCATTTCTTAGAGGGAAATTAGATGCATTGGATAGATTCAAGGCATTCAAAGCTATGGTTGAAAATGAAGTAAATTTGAAGATAAAATGCTTAAGATATGACAGAGGTGGAGAATTCACCTCCCATGATTTTAAAATGTTTTGTGAAGTGCATGGAATAAAGAGACAGTTATCTACCCTGAGAACTCCTCAACAAAATGGAGTTGTTGAAAGGAAAAATATAATAGTTCAAGAGGTTTCTAGATCAATGATTACTGAGGCTAGTTTACCAGAAGTTTACTAGAAAGAAACTATTCATACTGCTGTTTATGTATTCAATCGAGTTCAAGAAAGAGAAAATAGTACAAAGACTCCCTATGAGTTATGACATGGAGAATTCCTACTGTTAAGTATTTCAAAGTATTTGGAAGCAAATGCTAAATCAAAAGAGATGAGGAAACTTTGGGTAATTTTGATGCAAGAAGTGATGAAGGAATTTTTCTTGGATATTCTACTAATAACAAGGCTTATAGATGTTTCAATAAAACACTGAGAAAGATTGTAGAGAGCTCGAATGTGAAGGTTGATGAGACAATGAAGAATCCTATTGACATTGGTAGATATGTATTTGATGAGCATGATTATGTAAGAATATAAGAGATTGTGGAAGAACAAGAAAAAGATGAGCAAGGGAAGTAGGATGAATAGAATGAAATAGAAGAAGATGCTCTGGTGATGTCCCCTAAGACACCAAAATATATACAAAAGAATTATTCAAAAAGCGAGATTATTGGAGACAAGATAAAAGGCATGTTGACTAGAAGTAGAGTTGCTACTGAAGTAAATCTATGTTTACTTTCTGAGATTGAACCTAAGACTATATGTGAATCTTGTAAAGATGAACAATGCAAGGAAGCTACAAAAGAAGAACTTATGTAGATTGAGAAGAATCAAACTTTGGAATTAGTCCCAAGACCAGAAGACAAAAACATCATTGGATTAAAATGGGTATTTAGAAATAAGTTGAATGAGACTGGAGAATTTGTTAGAAGAAAAGCGAGGCTTGTGTGTAAAGGATACTCATTGGTGGAAGGTATATATTTTCAAGATAATTTTCCTTTGATAGTAAGAATGGAAGCTATAAGAATGTTCTTGGCGCTTGCTACTCATAAAGACTTTAAGGTCTATTAGATGGATGTCTAGTCAACATTTTTGAATGATGAACTAGAAGGGGAAGCTTATATGGAACAACTAGAAGAATTTTAGTTCACAGAGCAACTAGATATGGTGTTCAAATTGAAGAAAGGTTTATATGGTTTGAAGCAAGCTCCTAATGAATGGTATGCAAGGTTAGATAAAAATTTTATTCAACAAGGTTTTAACAAAGGTGCGATGGATAGTCATTTTTAATTTAAGATTGAAAATGATAGAATCTTGATTGTAGTAGTGTATGTTGATGGCATTATTTTTGGAGGAAATGAAAATATGTGCAAGAGGTTTGAAGAAGAAATGTAGAAATAATTTGAAATGTCTATATTTGGGGAAATGAATTTCTTTCTTGGGCTATAGATTAATCAAACAGAGAAGGGAATTTTCTTTTCACAGTCTAAGTATGTGAGCGAAGTGTTGAAGAAGTTTTGGGATGGATGATTCCAAACTGGTAAGTACTCCTATGGTGACTAGATGCAAATTGGGAAAAGCTAATGATTCACCTAAGGCTAATCAGAGCAAGTATAGATCTATGATTGGTAGACTACTGTATTTGATTGCTACTAGACCATATATGATGCATGTTGTTTATCTTGTGGCTAGATTTCAAGAAGACCCTAAGGAAACACATGTTGCTGCTATTAAGAGAATTTTTAGATATTTGAATGGAACTCCAGATTATGGATTGTGGTATCCTAAAGATACTGATTTTACACTTAGTTAATACATAGATGCAGATTGGGTTGGATGTGTAGATGACAAGAAAAGTACAAGTGGTGGTACATTCTTTCTTGGATGCAGATTGGTGGCATGGTTGATTAAGAAGCAAGATTTAATCTCCTTGTCTAATATTTAAGCTGAGTATATTGCTGCTGCATCTTGTTGTACACAAGTTCTATGGATGAAAAAGATGTTGAAAGATATCACAATAATATATGATGATCCCATTTCTATTTTGTGTGATAATACAAGTGCAATTAACATTTTAAATAATCTTGTGATGCACTTGAGGATGAAGCATATATCTCTCAAATATAATTCCTTGAGAGAGAAGGTCAAGGAGAATGAAGTAAAGCTTGAGTTTGTTTCAATGAAGGATCAATTTTATGATATTGTCATGAAGGATCTTCCTAAATATACTTTTGAGTATCTCTAAGAGAAGTTGGGGGTTCTTGCTCCTCCTTTCTTGAACTAGATGCATATGGATATGCATCAGTTCGGTGGATCTATGGATCTATATTTCTTCTAGGCTGATGTTTTGGTGGCTACCTCTTAGGGGGAGCAGGTAGTATCAAGTGTTGTCATTATGAGTATTCTATTTTTCATGTCAAAGGATAAATCAATGTAAAGTATTCTTTTTTCCATTTCCATTGATGTCAAAGGGGGAGAAGATGCATGTGAAAAAGGAACGAAAGTTTGGGAGAATAAGTATGTGAAAGGAAAATAAATTATCTTCTAAGGGGGAGAATTATAAAAGTGTATTCAGAGCTTGTATGTTGCCTTTGATGGTTTTTCACATCATGTGTTGCCATCAATGACAAAGGGGGATATTTTTGCAAGAAGGGAAATATTAAAGGTGTTGTCATTGATGTCAACTAGTCAGCTGGTTATTCACTAGTTGCTATTGGCTATATATGTCGAGGATATTGAGAAAATTGTAATAAAGATATGTTGCAGGTGTTCAGTGGTCGCTCCAGTTTTGGTCCGTATTTGCTCCTGTGGTTGTGCAGTTCAGATATGTTGTTCATGGTTGTGAGAAGGTGCTATGTTCAAATTTTTGGTTGATGGTTCATTGTACAGTGCAAGTTGTGTTCAACAGTTGTGAACTGTGGTTTTCTATTTTTCTAGTTGAGGTCCAAGAGAAATGGTGTTGGTCTAGATTTCTCTTTGATGAAATCTTATGACGTGTGGTTCTAAATTTGAGTTAATTTCAGAATTTGGAAAGTTCATGCTTAATGGTTCTATGTGTTTTACACTGGTGTGGCCAACCTTGTGTCAAATACTACTTTCGAGAATGATGAAGTGTGTGTTTGGGTCATCCTTATTTTAATTCCACCCTAGGATGTTTTGGCACCAACCTAGTTTGAATTTGCATTTGGATATCCGAATTTGGATATGTTTCAAAGTTGAAGATGGTATAAATACAAGATGAGTTAGTAATGGAAAATATACAAGAGTGAAGAAGAAGTGTGATAAGAGAAAAGAGAAAGTGTAGTTTTGTGTGACATTGATTCTATTCAGTAAGTGTGTGTGTTGAGAGTGTTGGAGATCAGTAAGAAGCTTAATGCTAAGTTTTTGGATGTAGTGAGCAGAAGGCTAGCTCTATCATTCATGCAAGTTGATTGAGTGACTGTGGTGGAATCCTTTGTTGCATTGGGATTATAGTCTCTCTATAAAAAGTATTCTTTGTCTTCTTTGTATCTTTATGGCAGTGAGCCCTCCGGGTTGTAGCCCTATTGGACAGTGAGTCCTTGTTCCAGAAAGTGATTTCTTATTTTAGGTAGTGAACCTTTTGTAATTGGTTTTAATATTCTCTATAGTGTGAGTTAATCCTCACTGTGGTTTTTCCCTCAATGGGTTTTCCACGTAAATCTGGTGTTATTGTGTTTATGTGTTGGATTTGAGTTTCTGCATTGGCATTTAGTGATTAATCATTTAAGCAGTATTTTGTGTTAGTTTTTGTGATTGAATTAAAGTTTTAATTCTATGATAGATGATTCACCCCCCCCTCTAAGTTATCCTATTCAACAAAATTTGAAGAAAAGAAGCAAACATCCCACCCACTACTTGCGCTAGAGAATGATTTGAAGATGGAAGCAAGACATAACCTTTACATTTTATTGCAGATTTAAAATCAAGAAATTCCAAATGCAAGAAGGCGCATAGGAAGGGTAGTGACTAGGCTTATTTATTTTCATTTAAAAAAAATTAAAGTGAAGGAAGAATATTGCAAGTTTTAGGAAAAATAAGGTGTCTCAACCTTTTATTTTTTCGAAGATTTGATTTTTCTAAATATTAAAAGTTTTTGATTTTCTCACTCTGTCTTTGTGAGTTACAACTTGCAGTTTCTATTCATATGAGGAGTCAAGTTGGAAAGATTTTTTTTTTATAGGTGGAGTTGTGCATAAATTCTTTTTCTATTTCCGTGTTGAGTTTACATGGAATGTGAGTTTTCGAGGTGCAATTATTTTGGAAAGTGAAATTTTTTGTAGATTGGTATGTGGTGACAATTGGAAACTTACCGTTCTACATTTGTAGCATTTTTGGCACTTTCCATGTTGCACATTCAGCCTTTGGCAGTTGATTTAGAGATGTTTATTTTATGCATTGTAAGCTCTTATATATTGAGCACTTGTATTTTGGAGTTGTATGTTGTTGTTGTATTGAAGTACCTTTATGCTACCAAAATTACTCTAGAATTGTGAAGAAGTGTGAAGACTCCTACAAGAGCATAGCTCTGGAATTATATTGTAACTGGTTAATTGTTTTTGAATAATATAATTGATTTGTGTTTTGGAGTGTGGGTTTTTTCTCTTGAAAGAGTTTTCCCCATGTAAAATATGTGTTATGAGTTCATTGATTATTTTTTTATGATATCTATGTGCATCTAAATATGTAACAGTTAAAGGTGTTTAGAAATTTTTGCAACACTCTCTCCTACTTAGATTAGTGTAGGAAGTTGCTTTCACTTACTTGACTTCCTTTTAGTTGGTGTCAAAGCCTGGACAACTTTGATTTTGTTGTTGGGTTTGAAGGGTTTTTTGAGCTAATCTTTGTTTCAATGGGAGTTTTGCAGAATGGTATTTCGTGACCTTGTTGCAAGAAAGAGATGGCAAGTACATCTAGTAGAATTGAAATAGAGAAGTTTAATGGTGAAAACTTTGAGTGTTGGAATTGTGGTAAATCTGGTCATTTCAAAAAGAGTGCAAGAAAGAGAAAAAGAAGAAACATAAAAATATTTTCTTAATTTTCAAATTTGATAAATCCTCTCAAGATGGCGTAGATGCATTTGTTGCAGCTTTGGCAACACATGCATCAAAATATGTTTGGTTGATAGACTCAAGTGCTTCTTTCCACATGACCTCTCACATAGGTTGGTTTTTGAAGTATGAAGAATACGACGGTGGGAAGGTGTATCTGGGTAATGACTCTCACCTAAAGATCATTGGTCATGGAAGAGTCAAAATTAGATTCCCTAATGGAAGAGTGAAGGGGATTGATTGTGTATTGCATATCCTGAGTTTAGCATGAAACCTACTTTCTATGAGTAAACTAAATGATGTGGGAGTGCAAATTGTTTTCTTGAGTGGAGGATGTAAGATGATGAGAGGAGATATGGTGTTGGGTAAGGGTGTTCAGATTGGCACCCTTTTCAACCTGGATGCATGCATGGTTCAGTACAATAGTTCTTCTAAAAACCAAAGAAGAAATCTTTGGAGTCTTCATCCTCACTGTTAGATCGAGTAGAGAAATCTATAGCAGCAACATCTGATGGTCGTGCATTTTGGGTACCTAAGGGTGCTAATTCCTTGGAAATGAAGCTTCATGTAGAGAAGACAATGTTGTGGAACAAACGACTTTGTCACATCAGCGAGAAGGGTCTTAGAGCCCTAAAATCTAAGAGCCTTGTTGAAGGCCTTGATGATTGTAATCTTGAGTTCAACTTTTGCGAACATTGTGTTTATGGTAAACAACACCATGTTACTTTTCACTCTAGTTCTCACAAGTCTTCTGGGCTTTTGGAATATGTTCATGCAATTTTTTTTGGTCTTGTGAATTTCCTTCATTGTCAAAATCTGTATATTTTGTTTCTTTCATAGATGATTACAGTAGAAGGACTAGTGTAGGAGCACCCAAGCAGAGATATGCCTCAAGAAGGAAAATTCAAGTCTTGATTGGAAATATGATGTAATAATGATGTATTAAGGTCTAAAAGACCATTTCATCCATGTATTAGGTCTTAGTTTATAATTTTGAGGTCATAGGTTGCATAATGTAAAAATTGCAAAAACTGACAAATTGTTGTCAATACAAAATTGTAAAAATGCAATAAATTGCAAAAATAGAGGAATGTGAAGTGACAAGTAGTTAGAGGATAATTTTTAGGCATTGGATATGGTTTATATAGTACTTTTTAGGCATCAAATAATTTTAGGAAGGTTGGGGAAAGATGTTTGAAGAAGTATTTCAATGAAAAGTGTTTTTTTTTGTTATTTTCCTATTTTTTCCGTGTTACAGGCCATTGTACGGAAATTTATGGTGCTTAAAACCTCTAATACTCAATTTTATGTTGTATCCCTATTATTATAGTTTATTCTTCAATTGATTTCATCAAAAAATGTTTTAATTTGAGCAAGTTATTAGAAAAATACTCTAGGCGGGTCAAAACCCTAATTTAGGGTGGCAACAAGCAATTAAAATTGACTTTCTCCCAATTTACATGTTGGAACAACCTAAATTTTGGTATGTAGGCCTGTTTTGATATATAATTTCATATTACAAAGTTTTAGACTGAGTGATGAAGGTTAGCATATGAAACTTTGATGCCATAGGTCTGAAAATTGTGCAAAATTCTGGAAAATTGCTCTGTATAGTGAAGAATTCAAGTTTTGATGCTATTAAATGGTGTTCCACTTGGGTATCAAAGTTTTTGAAGGTTTTATTGGTGTATTTTAACCCCTTCCCTATCAATTTTTTGTGTATTAAAATAATGTGAGTCAATTTATATGATGCTCTTTGCTTGACAGTGTTGTACAGTCCAATTTGGAAGACTAAATTGAAGGTTCAATGTATGTGTTTGTTGAAATTTCATGAATATAGTTTGGGAGAAGGTCTAATGTGGTTATGAAGGAAAATTTACACTTGTTTGAATCATAAAGAATGAGGAATGGGATTGTAAGTTTTTAGTTGCTTGTTTATGTGGCCTAATAGGCCTAATTGCTGATTTGGGTTAGTCTTCATTGAAAGTTATCATATTTGAAATGTCTAAGTTGGGAATTAGTCTTAAACCAGCCTTTTGATGTTGCTTAAAGTGTTTTGAGGGATCTATAAGAGATTTTTGGATTTTTTCTCAATTTTAGGGCTATCAAACAAGGATTTTGTGAAGAAGGAAGAGTCCTAATTGGAAGGACAACAATAATTTGTTAAATGATTGAAAAGTTGAGTGTGGATTGAGAATTTTCTTCCCCTATTCTACATCAATTTGGTATCAAAGCCTAGGAAAGATTTGGGCTAGTGAGTTGTGGTATTGTGGTTTTGTGTAGGTCAGAAGAGCTTGGTTGCTGCCATTGTGAAGGCAAAGAGAGTTGAGGAAAAGTGAGTTGTGAGACCATCTAGAAGAGATGTAGAACTTGAGAAGGCATTTGTAGGCTGAGGAGGAAAGAAAGAAGATGAAAAGGCAATAGAATATGGACAAAGAGATTGCTGAGTTGAAGAAAGAGGTTAAGAGGTTTGAAGAAGAGTTCCAAGAATCCATGATGAAGATAGAACAAATGATGAAACAAGAGACAAGTTGGCATTTGACATTGAAAAGGAAGATGGTTTGGCCTATAAAGAAGATTGTGAAAAGAAGAAGACACAAGAAGCTAAAAGAGGAAGAAGAAGCATATGAATATGCACATGAAGAATTCATTGACGAAGAAAGAAAAGTTGTTCTATATGTTTCCAAGCATGAAGATGAAGAGAGGAAAAAGATCATAGACCTGATTTTAGATTTTGAAGACCTTGGATTAGTGAGAAGATTGGATAAAGAGTAGATTGTGAATGAATTGGCCTTGGAGATCTACAAGGAATTGAAGGATGATGGAGGTATAATTATCAAAAATATGTTTCATTTCTTTATTATACTGATCTTGTGGACAAGAAACAAATTGCACGTTAAGGTGCAACATATTGAAGAAGAATAAAAGAAGGATGAGACCTATCAGGGCATAAAGAAGAAGATTCCAGGTGGCAAGATGAAATGGAAGCATGTTGGCTTTGACCAACTTAAACCAAAAGTGAAGATGAAAGAACCAGGACATAGGAACTACATGGGGGAGAATTTCATGATTTCTATATTCAATCCAAGAGGACTTGGAGTTCTTTTTTGGTGGGAAGCATGGTGTAGGAGCACCCAAGTAGATATATGCCTCAAGAAGGAAAATTCAAGTCTTGATTGGAAATATGATGTAATAATGATGTATTAAGGTCTAAAAGACCATTTCATGCATGTATTAGGTGCTAGTTTATAATTTTGAGCTCATAGGTTGCATAATGTAAAAATTGCAAAAAATGACAAATTGTTGTCAATACAAAATTGTAAAAATGCAATAAATTGCAAAAATAGAGGAATGTGAAGGGAAAAGTAGTTAGAGAATAACTTTTAGGAATTTCATATTATTTATATAGGAATTTTTAGGCTTCACACAATTCGGGGAAGGTTGGGGAAAGATGTTTGAAGAAGTATTTCAATGAAAAGTGTTGTTTTTTTGTTATTTTCCTATTTTTTTTGTGTTGCAGGCCATTGTAAGACCATTTATGTTGTATCCCTATGAGTCTAGTTTATTCATAAATTTATTTCATCAAAAAATGTTTTGATTTGAGTAAGTTATTGGAAAAATACTCTAAGCGGTTCAAAACCCTGATTTAGGTGGCAACAAGCAATTAAAATTGAGTTTCTCCCAATTTACATGGTGGAAAAACTTAAATTTTGGTATGTAGACCTGTTTAGATATATAATTTCATATTCCAAAGTTTTAGACTGAGTAATGAAGGTTAGCATATGAAATTTTGATGTCCTAGGTCTGAAAATTGTGCAAAATTCTGGAAAATCGCTTTGTATAGTGAAGAATTCGAGTTTTGATGCTATTAAATGGTGTTCCACTTGGGTATCAAAGTTTTTGAAGGTTTTATTTGTGTATTTTAACCCCTTCCCTATCAAGGTTTGGTGTATTAAAATACTTTTAGTCAATTTATATGATGCTCTTTGCTTGACAGTGTTGTATAGTCTAATTTGGGAGACTAAATTGAAGGTTCAATGTATGTGTTTGTTGAAATTTCATGAATATAGTTTGGGAGAAGGTCTAATATGGTTATGAAGGAAAATTTACACTTTTTTGAAGCATAAAGAATGAGGAATGGGATTGTAAGTTTGTAGTTGCTTGTTTATGTGGCCTAATAGGCCTAATTGCTGATTTGGGCCAGTCTTCATTGAAAGTTCTCATATTTGAAACATGTCTAAGTTGGGAATTGGTCTTAAACCAGTATTTTGATGTTACTTAAAGTGTTTTGAGGGATCTATAAGATATTTTGGGCTTTGTTCTCAATTTTAGGGCTATCAAACAAGGATTTTGTGAAGAAGGAAGAGTCCTAATTGGAAGGACAACAATAATTTGTTAAATGATTGAAAAGTTGAGTGTGGATTGAGAATTTGCTTCCCCTATTCTGCATCAAGGACATTTGTTTATTTTATCATAAGAAAATCTAAGTCTTTAGTTGATTTAAGGAGTTTAAAGCCTTGGTAGAAAATTAGACTAGTAAAAAGATTAAATGGTTGAGGACTAACAATGGCGGTGAGTTTTGTTCAGTAGAGTTCGACAAGTTCTGTAAAGAGCACAAGATTGAGAGACATAAGACAACTCCATAAACCCAACAACAAAATGGAGTTTCAAAGAGGATGGACAAGACATTGATGGAGAGGGCTAGGAGTATGTTGATTGGTGTTGGCCTTGAGCAGAAGTTCTAGGCTGAAGCAGTAGCCACTACATGTTATTTAATCAACAAATCTCCTACATCAACTCTTGTTGATAAGACACCAATGGAGGTGTGGTCTGGTAAAAATCCTTCAATGAGACATGCCAGAGTATTTGGTTGTCAAGCTTATGCTCATGTTCTGATTGAGAAGAGGTATAAGTTGGATAACAAAGCAATTAAATGTATCTTCATCAACTATGGTGTTGGTGTGAAGGGGTACAAGCTTTGGGATCCAGTGGCCCAAAAATTTCTCTATAGTAGAAGTGTGATTTTTTGAGAGATGAAACCTTCCACAATTGAGTTGCAACTAGAGAAAGAGGAGAAACAAAAGGAGGTAGTTCAAGTTCCACTTGCTTCAATGAAAGAAGAACTACGTTCTTCTATTGAACCTAGTGATGAAGAGAGTTTGAGAAGCTATGAAATTTTTAAAGAAGAAGAAGAACCTCAACCTCATCAATTCAGGAGGTCTACTAGAGAAGGGGGCAACTTGATAGTTTTGGATACTCACCTAAAAGATTTGGTTATTATTTGTTAGATTCTAGTTGTAGTTTTTATTTGATTGCTAACACCAATGAGCCTAGGACTATTATAGAGGCTATGGGTATGAGTGATACAAAATCTTGGATGAAAGCCATGGATGAAGAAATGGCTGCATTGAAGAAAAATGATACATGGATCTGTTACCTTTTCCTGAAGGATAGAAACTTGTTGGATTTAAGTGGGTGTTTAAGAGAAAATATGGTCTAGATGGTAGTGTTGAGAAGTATAAGGCATGGTTGGTCTCTAAAGGATATTCTTAGGTGGAGGGAATTGACTATGGTGAGATTTTCTCTCCTGTTAAAAAGCTGAAATCTATCCAATTACTATTATCACTTGCAATAGCATATGATCTAGAAGTGGAACAAATGGATGTGAAGATAGCATTCCTTCATGGTGACTTGGAAGAAGAGATTTATATGTCACATCCAGAGAATTTCTTGGTTAAAGGTAAATAAAATCTAGTTTGTATGTTAAAAAAGTCTTTGTATGGTCTTAAGCAGTCTCCTAGAATGTGGTACCAGAAGTTCAATACTTATGTGTTGTCATTGGGATTTTTGAGATCTAAATCTGACCATTGTGTTTATTACAAATCTGATAATGGTTGCATTCTCATAATTTCATTATATGTAGATGATATGTTGTTTTTTGGGAATGGTAAAAGTTTGATTTTAGATTTGAAGTCTCAGTTGTCAGCACAGTTTGAGATGAAGGATCTAGGTGCATCAAGGTATATTATGGGGATGGAGATCAGAAGAGATAGAGCTAACAGAGAGCTTTGGTTAAGACAAAGCAAGTATGTGAATACTGTGTTTGAGAGGTTCAACATGACATCTTGCAGACAGTTAGTTGTTCTTGCAATTTAGGGGACAAAACTTTCTGTGGAGGATTGTCCAAAATATCCTACTAAGATGGAGAACATGACTAGAGTACCATATGCGAGTGTTGTTGGCAGTCTTATGTATGCTATGGTTTGTACGAGGCTAGACATTTCCCAAGCAATGGGAGTCCTTAGTTGGTTTATGGCTAATCCTAGATGGATACATTGGGATGTAGTGAAGAGAGTGTTCAAATATTTGTGGGGTACTTTTGAGTATTCTTTATGTTTTCATGGTTATCCTATTGGACCTCAACACTCAGTGAGTATACGTGAATATGTGGATTCAAATTGGGTGGGTGACATTGATAGTAGAAGATCCACCAGTGGCTATGTGTTCATGATGTATGGTGGTGCTATCAGTTGGATGAGTAAGTGACAAGTTGTAGTCACTTTTTCTATGACAAAAGCAGAGTACATTGCAGCTACTCATGCTTGTAAGGAAGCCATTTGGCTTAAGTGTTTATGTTTTGATATTGGTTTTGATGCAGGGAAGATTACTATCTGTTGTGATAGTTAGAGTGTCATTTGCTTGGAAAAGAATCCTACTTTCCATGCCAGAACAAAGAACATTGATGTTCAATTTCATTTTTTTTGTGATATGGTGGAATATGGAAAGGTGAAGTTGGAGAAGGTTGGCACCCTAATGAATGCTATAGATGCATTGACAAAGCCAGTGAGGACAAAAAAGTTCATATGGTGTTCAGAGTCTATGGTCCTCACGACCTCTAGCAGTTAAATCCTGTTACTTTCATTGGGTCTTCAAAGGTGTTTAAGAAGTGGGAGAATGCTAGGAAAAAGATGGTGTCTCAACCTTTGATTTTTTTGAAGATTTGATTTTTCTAAATATTAAAAGTTGCTGATTTTCTCACTTTGCCTTTGTGAGTTACAACTTGCAGTTTCTATTCAGATGAGGAGTCAAGTTGGATTTTTTTTTTATAGGTGGAGTGGTGCATAAATGTTTTTTCTATTTCCGTGTTGAGTTTACATGGAATGTGAGTTTTTTGAGGTGCAGTTATTTTGGCAAGTGTAGTTTTTTGTAGATTGGTATGTGGTGACAATCAGAAACTTACCATTGTGCATTTGCAGTGTTTTTTGTGATTTCCATGTTGCACATTCAACCTTTGGTAGTTGATTTAGAAATGTTTATTTTATGCATTGTAAGCTCTTATATATTGAGAACTTGTATTTTGGAGTTGTATGTTGTTGTATTGAAGTATTGTTATGCTACCAAAATTACTCCAGAATTGTGAAGAAGTGTGAAGACTTTTGCAAGAACATAGCTCTGGAATTATATTGTAACTGGTTAATTGTTGTTGAATAATATAATTGAGATGTGTTTTGGAGTGTGGGGATTTTCTCCTGAAAGGGTTTTCCCCACATAAAATTTTGTGTTACGAGTTCATTGATTATTTGTTTATGATATGTATGTGCATCTAAATCTGTAATAGTTAAAGGTGTTAAGAAATTTTTGCAAATCTCTCTTGCTTAGATTAGTGTAGGAAGCTACTTCTAGTTACCCAACTTCCTTTCAACATAATGGAGAGCGAATGGAGTGCAATTTGTTCATGTTGGGAAATGAGGTGACATATGTGAAGGAAAGAAATGGTGTTGTGGAGAATTTAAAAGGCTGCGTAGAGGTGTTTATTTTCTTTGAATTTAAACTCTCAACCACGAATAGAGCTATGACAAGAAGGAAATGAGGTTGTATAATGTTGAAAAAATTAAAGAATTGGTAGGCCACGTATGGAGGATGGAAAAAGGTTGTGAAGATATTGGTATTTTTCTTTGCTTTGATTATAGTAGGCATAAAGAATAGAATGGGCGATTGGGCAGATTAATAGTTTGGAAGTGGCAAGAGAAAGAGAATTTAATCCTGTCGTATGAGGTGTATAAATGTAGATTGAATATGGTCATTTAGGAGCCATGCTAGGTAATAAGCCATGAAATGGACAGAGGCTAGAGAAATTGTGCTTGTTCAAGAGAATAGATATGAGGCTTTTGCGTACTAGACAAATTAAAAATTGATGCAAATGAAGATACTTAGAAAGTGCACAAGAAAGAAGAATGATGGCTGGAGGAATATGAAAGGTAGCATGTGGGAACTCAATTTGGAAAAGGAGGGTGGATCATGTGCAGAAGATGCAAATTTAGAAAAATAGTGAGATAAGAGAGTCGTAAGGAAGAATTTGCAATGTAGGTTGTATTATAATTTGAATGAAATAAAAGTTAATTTGTTTTCAAAATTGAGTTAAATTGACATGCGATTGTAATCTACATCCGATTCTATGTAATCCAAGTAATTGTGAATTTGGGTTGAGATTGTTTTCTTCTCTATTAGAAGTGAAGATACTTAGGAAGAAGAAAATGACACATATTGTGAAGGGTCATATTGATGACAAAAATGAGATTCATTGTATCAAAGGAAAACTTGATAACATCAATGGATATTGTGATGATAATATTAATAGCTATATGGATCATGATTATTACCCCCATCTTTCTTGTTCTAAATTTAATTATATATGGACTATTTATTTTAAGGTGCATGCTCCAAAGAGGACCTAATGGTGCTAATTTTGTTCTTGTGTCTCTTGATTAAACCTTACTTTCTCTTTCAAGCTATATTTTATGTGCACTAATAATATTGTAGAGTACATGCCTTATTCCTTGGTTTTAATATAACATCTAAGTATGCTATCAAATAAATAATTTGACATTGAGATTCAAAATTAGTCGTATCTCATATTAGAGGATTGTATATAGAAAAAAAAAGGTAAAAAATGTATACGAATTTTTCATGGGACAATGTTAACTTGTTTCATGCTTTTATTATCTAATGGCTAGATGGATTTGGAAATGCTACAACAAACACTAAGCTAGTGTTTATGTTTCAAAATTTGATGCTAGCTAGACATCACTCATTGCACATACAACATGGAGGCACTCACAAGATATGGGTTCTTGAATTGCATAGATGAGTTTGGATATCAACTTATTGATTGGGAATGCATGATTGAGAAAGATAATGATGAAGAAACATTCTTTGGTAGTGGCCATAAAACCTTCTTAGATGTCTTGTGACCCTTGATAGAACATTTGTGTGTTTTGATTTCCATAAATTAAGAAGAAAAATAATCAATAAGAATGGTGTAGAAGGTGTTAACTTGGAAAATAAGACATTATTATGTAGGTGTTAAATTGGGAAAAATATTAAAGATAATAGAGAAGAAAATGCTAATATCATTGCTAAGAATATTGAATAAATAATTTGGATGGTATTTTGATGAGTTGAACAATTATTAGGACTTATTTAAAGACACAAATCATTTGTAACTTGATTCAAATCCATTTAGGTAGAAATAAAATATTTTCAATCCCATATTGGCCCCTCAAGTGAAAAACGAAATCATGAAGTTGAATTAAAGAGGTAAAATCAAGCCTACTAGACACTTCAAATTAATTTCCAACCTTTTCCTAGTTTGAAAAAAAAAAAACATCAAATTATGTGTAGATTCAAAATTTTGAACATCAAGTCCATCACATATTACCTATTGCCAAGTGTGGACCATTTTCTAGAAAGGGTGATAGGTTGAGTTAATGTCAATGATGGATGAATTCATATGATATAATCAAGTGATATTCAATGATTTTGGGGCATGTATAATTATGTGAGAATGAATTTTGGGATTAAGAATGTAGGATTTATTTTCCAAAGTGTGATAGATGTTGTCATTTTAGGTTTGATAGATACTATCACGGTGGTTTACCAAGATTAAATTACTACTTACTCCAAAGATTTAAGAGATCATTGCATGCATTTGGAGTGAATATTCCAAATGCTCCTTGAGTATGATATTTCATTGAATCCAAAAAGTGCATATTTGGTATAAAATTCCTAGGGCATGAGTTGCCCAAGGAAGGAGTGAGGATTGACCTTGAAGGAGTTAAACTAGTAAATATCATCCCTCAACCCAATACCACCAAAGGAGTGCAATATTTTTTGGGAAAAATATTTTTTTAGGAGACTACTAACACATTGCATGCAAAGGGGTGGATTTGATTAGATAATTTATATGTGAAAACAATTGACTTGTTAAAGAAGTAGAATCCCTAGTGCTTTCACTTCTATACTTTGATAAGGTTTCTCAAGTATATTATGATGCTAGTTGTAAGACTATTGGTGTTGTTTTGAGTGTAATAATGAAAAATCATCAAATATTTTTGTGAGAAGTTGAATGAAGCGAAATAAAAGCACTCAATATATGATGAGTTTTATGCAATTATTTAATATTTTTCAAAGTGAAGGCATTAGTTACTTTAAAGGAAGGATTTTTACATAGTGAACACCAAGAGTTGAGGTTTATTAATAGTTAAAAAATTTAAACTAAAATCACATAAAGTTGGTAAAGTAATTGTAAAGGTTTTCTTTGCTCTCAATCATAGGGATAGTGTAGTCAATAAAGTGGCAAATACCTTGATTCCTTCTTGGAGATCAAAGGACTCAAACATGCCTTGATTATTCATGGAATTTTGAACTCTTTTATTTTGTTCCTTTTATACCATAGCTACTGTACCTTAGAAGAATACTAATGGATATGACTAGCCAATTGAATTTTTTAGTAAATCATTCTAAAATGTTGAATTGAAGTACTTAATCATGGAGAAATGTGTCTATAATTTTGTCAAGGATATTAGAAATTTTAGACCTTATATCATATGGGTAAAAGTCATTGTCTATGTGCCTCATATGCTATAAGGGAATTTTTTTTCAAAAATAATAGTTTGGAAAGAGATGTAGGTGAATCAACAAGATTCAAGAATATGAGATGAAGGTGTTAATATTGTTGAGAGACCAAGGCTTAGCTAGGCTTAGGTAAAATGCAAAAATGAAGGTTTTGATATCGCACTTACTACTTTTATTTTGAGGGATAACCCATGTATTCCATCATGTACGTCATGAAAGGATATAATATTCATGGAATACAATATCTCATTGAGTTCATGACCTAATAGAGCTTGATAAGGAAAGGAGAATTGTACATGAGAAAATATTATTACAACAACAAAGGATATAGCTTTTTTTTTTGTGAAAAATAGTTTAGAGGAACTTTTAGGTGGGATACATTATTCTAAAATGGAATCCAAGGTCCTAATACAAGGGGAAACATAAAAAATCGAAACCTTGATGGTTAGACTATATCAAGTTATAGACAAGTGTAGTCAAGGAACTTTTTATCTCAAGATTTTAAATAGGGATTTCATAGAGATTTTAATTTATTTTCAATATATTAAGTACTACTTGATGTTTCTAGGATTTTTCATGACCTATGTATATACCTCTTCCCTAGGTTTTTCATTTTTGTTTTGTGTTGTTCTTGGTATTGTGGTTAGTTTTGTGTTGGACCCAATATTCTAATTTTTTTGTTCTGCTTACAGAGTTCTAAGTTCTCACTATTCCTACAAGAGACACATGTCCCTAGCTAGAGCCAATGCTGACATCCCTTCCAAATTTTGTATTTCATGCTTTTACTATTTCCCTAAGGCTTTATTTTTGGCCAATCATAAATCATTAATCTAAGAAATATAAATGGGCTACATTGTTCATGTCACACATGCTCAAGGTTTTTTTGAATAAAAGGGGTAAAAATTTATTGAATAATTAGAAATTAATCATACAAAGCAAGTCGGGTCCTTAACAGGAACCCAAACTAATAACTGGAAATCCCAGAACCAACAATCATCCACAAAGTGGGAAAAACACCCCAAAAAAACCAACTGACTGAATAAAATCAATCAATCATGTCCTTAATAATCATCCTATCTAACCCTTGGGAATAATCCCAAGATAATTTCTCCCAACCTTCAACCTACCAATGCCCAACATTCTTGAAAGCCCATTTGGCCAAACAATTAGCAACCCTATTCCACTCTCATGGGATATGAGTAAAGGAGACAAAATATAGCATTAAACTCAATCTAAGAATCTTCCTAGCCACAAAAAGAATATGTCAATTAAATCTATCCAACTTTTGCTCATTCAACATATTAACTAAGATTTGTGAATCTGAATCACAAATGATCTTACGCCAACCAAGAGAACATGCTCTTTCAATATCAAAATGAATAGACAAACCTTCAATGAGGTTATTTGTTTGCTACCCCTTATAAATGGAGAAGAAGAAAATAACCTTACTAGAACTATCCCTTCAATCCCCACCAATCCCAGCATGCCCAAGATTTCCTCTAGAAGAACCATCTATATTAATCTTTAAAACATCAACTGGAGGAGGGGACCATCAATCTTCTCTCTGATTTTTATTTCTAGATTGGAAGCTCCTCCTAACATAGGAGGACCCTAATGTTAGGCCTTGTAAACCCAAACTCTTCACTATCCCTTCATCCCCCTTCTGCAAGGGGAGAGATACCTCACATTTAGCTAAAACATTCTCTTGAACCATGCCAACCACCCTTTTCCATACCTATTGAACCATCAACTTACTTCCTTGAAAGATCCTACAATTCCTTTCAAGCCATATCTATCAGAGAATAAATGTTGGGTCAATATTCCACACAACCCGAAGAAATGAAGCATGTGTTAGAGGCTTCCCCTAACTTATCCATAAGTCACTTAGAGAAGAAGCGTGAACACAGGCTTGCCTCTAAACATCCCACCATAGGTGATAGATGGCCTTAGAAAAAGAGCATTGGAAAAATAAATGGGATGAATCCTTTTCATTATTGCCATAAAGAACATATACAAATGATCCTTGAAAACCATGCTTCCAAAGGTTATCCCAAGTGAGACACCTATTCCAAGAAAGAATCCATATAAAAAGTAGTTACACTTAGGCCAAGAAAATTTATTCCAAACATATTTCCATAACAAGAATTCCATCCCCCCATATTTTTTGATGGTTCAACTCTTGATAACCACTAGCCACCACATAGACCCCCTTGGGATCTGGACTCTGTTACCAAATTTTCACCTACAACTCAATTTGGTAGAGCTGAAGGAGTTAATTAATTTTAAAGGTGAAAGGTATCCCAAACATTTCTGCTATGCTTAACCATTGCATATTTAAAGGTGCTTGGAAAAGATAGAATTTAGTATTTTTGTTCAGTGTTTTGCAACATAAAGGAAAGTACATAAAAAACACAAGATATTGCTTTCATTCAATTCTATAATGTTTCATTCATTTTGTAATGAAATATACACAAGATTGCATAAGTGTTGCTTTTCCATTCATTGGAAAGAAAAGAGAAAATCAAATGTCCCACACAAGCCATGGGAGTAGTTGAACTAAAGCAACACAAAAATAAACTATACATATGAAGATGAAAGTAATAAAGGGAGCATATAAGAAAAAACATATCCATCATTGTTTGCTAAAGTTTTTTGTTGATCTTCATTTTTTCCTGCTCCTCCTCACTCCTGACCTTCAGATGAACCCGCATCATGATAAAAGAGTTGGTTAGAGCTCCAGATATGAATCTCATTATGTGCCCTATCAACAGAAACATAGCATATGCCTATGATGCTTTAAGTCAGTTGAGCAAGTATCAGATGTATGCAAGAGAGTCTGAAAATTAAAATATCATAGGAGCACTAAGCTTCACTATTTTTTTTATCTAACATGTTTGTTCAATGTGCAGGTATAAGTGAAATCTTGTTGTTGATTTATTTCTATTGATGTCATAGCATGTGGTGCAAAAATGGGCTCAACAAATGGGCTCCCACAAGGTTGAGCCCAACATGTTTCCCCTAAGTTTCAAAAGGGGAATGAGATAGGATAAACACATTCAGAATGCTCAAATCAAAGCATTTTAGTTTAAGGAGTAATCTACAAAGTGGTTGTAGGGATCACAAGCACACTATTCATTCATCAAAGGAGCAATGGGCATCCCCCCTGCTTTGAAATGGTAATCACAAATGAGTAGTGGCCTCGCTTAGAATGCTTAGGTAACTTGTAAAATTGAGTGGAAGTGCATCATTTGCATCATAGTTTTACATTATTCACCTACTTCCACAACACCATGTCTTGCTATCTATATCATATATGATGCATATATTGAAACATGCCATGCCTTAAATGACCAAAGGAGTAACAAATTTAAATAAATTAGTCATGAAATTCAAAGAAATAGTGGCCAAAGGTTGTAGTCTTAGTGAGTGGGTTTTGCTTGTGATAGTAGATGAGTGGACCTAGGTGCATTGATCAAGAGAGAAGCAATGTATGAGAGTGCAAAGAACAAATAATTAAGAGCATTCATTTATCATTATAAATACAAGGAAAGGTAACCAGTGAATGATGCATTTATCTAAATGAAATCATGTTGTCCAAGTAGATAGAAGTCATAAGTTCATTGTTCAATAATTGCTTTACATCTTTTCTCAAATACAAAGCATGGTGACAAGGTCTCTAAAAAGTAAGTAAATGTTCATTTATAGTTTGATGAAACAACATAGTGCGGCTATCGTTGGAGTAGCACAGAGAGAAAAGGTAAATCAAGGTGATAGGAATAGGTGCAATGTTGTGCTGTCCTATAACAAGAAACAATCATTACATTGACAATATTTGATAAAAAATAGTGATGTGCAAATGACCCTCACTCATGCTTTGAATTGTAACTTCCAAAGGAGCTGAGAAACAATTGTTCATATTCAAAGGTGCATTTTAAGGAATGAAATTATTTTGAGTTGGTTTGATAGCAATACTTGGAGGAGATGAAAGAGCACTCAGAATGTACGATGTTTTCGAGATGGTGATTTCAAAATACAAAACTAGAATGGAGGGAAAAGTAAAATGTTTTTATTTTTTTGCAAAGAACAATATGGTCTCATTTTTATCACATTCAAAGGAAAATACAAGTAGATTATTATGGTGCATAGAGATAGGGTTTCAGGTAAATAACCCTCAAACACTTGCATGAAGGAAAGTGGGGCTGAATCAGGGGTCAAGAGTTCTGAGAGGCCACGACCATGAAGATACAAGTATATTTTTGAATCTACATTTAATACCTAGAAAACCATATCATACAAACCATAGCATTTCTTCTTTGCAAAAAATGTTCAAGTTTACATAAATGGAAGCACAGAGGCCACATTTTCATGAATCTACCAGATACAGAGTGTTTATTTTGAAGGGTTTTTCCATCTTTTATAAGCAAACTTTCTGTAGGTTCAAGAACCACAGTGCAAAGTGAGGTTACAGCCTTTCATGGTGGAAACTAACAAATAGATTTAGTCTCTTCTACAAAAAGATAGAACATGAAGATACACAAATTTAAAAAGAAAAAACAATGTAACCCATGAAGATTTTTGCATAATAAATACAAACACTTTCATTGTTCTAGCACTATTGGGTTCGAATTGAGCATATTGTTAATAGAAAATAAGAAAGAATGTGAGGCTCGATTTATTGAAAAATTACCTAAGGTTTTGTTGTTAAGAATGTGTATTCAAATCCATGGGAGAGGACTCCAAAACTCGAGCCAAAGGCATTCATGGTGGCCATAGAACACATAAATAAGTCTTTTCAAATGTGGACATAAAAATGCATCAGAAAATGATAATGACCGCGGCTAAAAGGCCAAGGAATGCACTCGAAATGAAGGCTACTATTCAGATTTGGGACGAAAAAATACTTACCCTTGTATTCTCCTGTGAAGATATCCAAGAAAATTCCCAGAAGCATCAATAAATTCAATATTTCGAGCTCAAAACCCTACCCTCATGGTGGTAATGTGCAAATCTTTCATCAAAAAAGCAAAGTGCAAAAATGAATGAGAGAAATGAAGAGTTTGAGTGGTTTTGTGTTAGGGTTTCCATGTTGCCCTAAGTCGACTTTGGTTTTTTCCACATTGATTTTAATTAAATTTTCCTTTGCATATGTGTTAGAAGCCTAAGCCGCATTGTGCCTTAGTTATTTTTGGTGTTTTTAAGAAAATCATATAGCTTTGAGCCTTAGTCATTTTTCTGATTTCTATAGAAAATAAAATACCAAGGGGATGTATTATATACTGGGAAAAATTCTAAACAAAATCATATTTTTTGAAAAAATCAAATCAAAACCCAAGTTTGAGCCTTTCCATTTTATAATTTTGAAACTGTAGAAGTTTTAAAACAATATTAAGGCAATATTCTATAAATTGTCTTAGTATGTGTTATTTTAAATGAAGTAAAAATAGAGCAAGTATTGAGTTCTCCTAGAAACCTTCTATTTCTAGTTTGAGTCTTTTTGTGCAAAATGGAAAAAGCAAGCAAACTAAGGTTTCCATTTTTGTTTACAGTCAGTTTAGGCTTTATTTTTTGAGTCTTTTCTAGGTCGACTCTCTTGGGATGAATCTTTCCATCTTTTTCATTCAATTTGGAGGTAGTTGGAGCCCTATTTTGGAGGTTCTTTTCCCTTGCTTGAAATTGGAACCAGAGTTACTATTTTGGATAGCAGTTCACTCATATTTTTCCATTCTCACTCTTGAAGACCATTTATAGGCATATATTGGAGAAAAACTTAGTTTTTTCTCAATTCAGATTTGATTCTTACTTTCTTGAATACTTGTAGAGAGCTTTCTAATCCATTGATTTGTACTCAGATTTTCATATTTGCATACTGCTTTAGTTCAATAAAAGCAACAAAGCATTCCTATCTCTGAATTTTTGTCTCATTTTGCAATAATGATTTGATGTTATCATTGTGATTTCAAATACTAAATCCTTTTTATGTCTCATTGTTGCAATTTTGGTACATAAATTTCATATAGCACAGGTTGTATGTTGTGTTTTATTTCTGAACCTTGATGTAAATCACTGTTGTGTTGTATTTCACATATGAGATTGTGAAAGTTAGAGTTTTGAGATTTATTTGTGAGTGAAGTTAGTGAATAAATTTAAAAAGTTTTGGTGCATCACCCTTTAGGTGTTAGGAGTTTCATTTTCAAAGTTGTCCTTCTCCCTTTTCCTCAGAAAATTCTCTAGATTAGGTGATCTACCAGGGTAACCAACCCTCTCTAAAGATTCATTTTGAAAATAAGTTATCCACAACTTGAGAACATTTCCATGTTTCAACATGATAGTTAAATCAAATATTAGCTAGGGTGCAATCTTAATTGACAACAAACTCCAAGCTAAAATACCCCAGTCCTTGAGCAAGATACACTCTCTACCAACTAAAATGTTTCTCAAATTTGCACATTCCACATCCAATCCCCCATCAAGCCACTCAACCAGATCCTTCCATCTAGACACTCCCACATGCCCCCAAAATTGATTTGATTTAGAATTTGCAACCTGGGACCAACCAGCCTCCAAGAAGCGATGACAAAGGTCTTGTAAATGAGGAGGTCATGATTGGGGGAAATCCATCCCAAGAATCATACCAAAAGAGATATTCAATTCCCTTGTTACATATCCAAAACAAACCTCCCTTGACTAGTTTGGCCCCTTTTTTAAGAGTTTCCAAAATGATAGAATCTTTCCATAATAGAGGAACTCGAGGAACCTCTTCTTTCACAATCCCCTTCAAGTGCTTATTAGAGATAATCCTAGCCCAGATATGATCCTATTCTTTTCACCATGTCCAATATAACTTAGCAGCTAATGCCTGACCATTAAGGCTAGCATGTGACAACCCAAGGTCCCCTTCCTATTTTAGCCTACAAATGGTCTCCCACTTAACTAGACTCCACTTTGAGGAAGCAAAACTACTATCCCATAAAAATTATCTTATAAGAGAATCCAAATCCTTAATAAAACTAGGAGGAGCCACCCAAAGTACACCTATAGTTAGGAATAACTTGAACCATAGACTTCAAGAACAACACATGTCCCACAAAGGACAAACAACTATGGGTCCAGTGATTCACTCACCCAAAAAAATTCCAAAAAAATTTCCCAAGATCCCATAGGAAGGGTTCCAAAGAGAGGTATTCCAAGATAGATTATAGGGAGATTTCCAATCTAAAATCTAAGAATACGAGAAATCCATTGTTGAATAAGCAAGGGAATGTTGAAGAAATAAATGGAAAATTTACCTTCATTAATATGTTGTCTTGAAGTTGCAAGATATATGTCCAACCATTAAGAATTAGTAGCTTCTATGATCTTATCCACTCCCATCAAAGCAGTGTCATCGACAAACTATAAATGTGTCTACAGAGGCAAGCCATTGCCCTAACTTCACTACTAGATAGAGCCTTGATTAACATGAATCTTAATGACTCTCCCTAGACCTTATACCAAAAGAATAAACAAGTATGGCAACAAAGAATCCCCTTGCTAAAGACCTCTAGATGCTCAACACAAGGTAGAGGGCTCACCATTGACAAGCACATAAAAAGAAGTGGACGTAACACAACTCATCATCCACTTCACCCATTCTTCATCAAAACCAAAGTCACTGAGAAATTTTTGGAGGAAAGACCATTTGACCCTATCATAGATCTTATCCATGTATAGTTTGATAAACATAGATTTTTCCTTTGAAGCCGTCATCAAGTGTATGGTCTCAGCTGCAATGGCCACTCCATCCAAGATTTTCCTATCAACCACAAAGCCTCATTTTTCTTCAAAAATCACCTACCAATCCACTGCTTTAGCCTCTCTACAATTAGCTTAGAAAAAATCTTGCAAACCACATTGCATAGAGCTATGGGTCTAAACAAACAACCTATTAGCCCCTTCGCATTTGGAGATAAGAGTAAGAAAAAAAGAGTTCATGGCCCTTAGAATCTATTTATTCCCTCGAGATTCCTACCACTCCAATAAATCCAATTTTATAATTTCCCAAAATTCTTGAAAGAATTGTATCAAAAACCCATCAGGACCAGGAGCTTTTATTTTCTTCATCTGAAAAATAATTCCCTCCAATTCATCTAGGGAGATAGGTCTCATGAGGTTCACATTCATTTCCAAAGAAACAAGATAAGGAATACATGTTAGAATATGATTTTCTTCTTCAATACATCAGGAGAATCTTTCGTGAACAAAGTGGCATGATACTGTGAAGCCTCTCTAGAAATATCCCAAAGAGAAACCAAATGATCTCCCCTAGAAGACACAAGAGACAAGATCGAGTTTCCATGTCTTCTAGCCTTTTTTTAAAAATTAAAGAAGAAAGTTGTATTTATGTCCCCTTACTACAACCACTCTATCCATGCCTTCTATTTCTAATAGATCTCCTCCCACAATTCCCATTCCTTTAGAGCCTTCAATGCCTTCAATTCCTCCTTTAGGTATTCTTCAAAAAGGGCCATATTCTTTGATCTCATGGGTAATAGAATCCAAGCTATCGTGAGTAGCCACCTCAACATGAAAGATATTGCTAAAACACTGCATATTCCACTTCTTAAGCTAATGCTTCACAGACTGCAATTGCTTGACAAAAGAATACATCGCTGTGCTAAATGCCAGTCTACCCCGGTGCCACCAATCTTCCATAAGTGTTGGATGTTGTGGTTGTGTTGCTGATATGTGGTTGTCATTGATTTCAACACTATTAGCCTTCAATACATCAAAAGCTGTATATGTCGAGGATATTGAGAAAATTGTTAAAAGAAGTGTTCCAAGTTCTCTATGGAACTGTGAAGGTCGTGAAGGTGTCTTGTTATGTACGTTCAAGATAATGTTTATCAGATGTGTAGATATGTGGTTCAAAGCTAGCATGTGGGAAGATAATGTTTATCTTTTCCATTGATGTCAAAGGGGGAAAAGTGTAATGTGAAAAATTGTTGCTTATCTGGAGAAGTTCATTAAGAAGAGGCCAAGGAAGAAGAGTATTATTTATGAGTTGGGTTGATGGTGTTTTTAACATCATGTGTTGCCTTCAATGACAAAGGGGGAGATTTTTGGATGCTATGGTTGTGTTGCTAATATTTGGTTGTCATTGATGTCAACACTATTAGCCTTCAATACATCAGAAGCTGTATATGTCGAGGATATTGAGAAAATTGTTAAAAGAAGTGTTCCAAGTTCTCTATGGAACTGTGAAGGTCATGAAGGTGTATTTTTTTGTACATTGAAGATCAGTTGGTGTGGATTAAAGGGTTTTCTGCTGAGTATATCTAGTTCATCCATTGGAATTTTCAAAGTTCCGCATGAAGATTTGATCGTGTAGTGAATAGTTGTGTTCTGACAATATTTTTGTGTGTTCTGTCAGTGTTCCTAAATGAAGTTTGTATGTTTTTGGTGCTGTGGATATTTTTGTGTTATTTCTTGTTGTTTTTAGATGCTTCTAGATCATGTTATATCTTTGTGGTATGTCCACATTGATTCGTGTGTTTGTGGTCAAATATTTTTCTCTGTATGTTTGGTTTTTCATGTTCTTGGCCGACATGATGGTAGTAGCGTGTTGTGGATCTTCGAGGTGGAATTAATTGAAATATTTTTGTATTGGAGTTGTTTATTTGGGTCTCCACTATGTTGTGGCTGACCTTGGTGGATTCACATTGCAAATATATTTGTGATTTGGCCGACTTTGAAAATATGCTTTATATTTTCTAGCCGACTAAGTTGATGAAATCTCATGTTGTAGATATATAAGAGCGATTGTTTGAGCGAAGTTAGTGTGTGCATTAGAGTGAATGTATGCTAAAGAAAGTGTATATGTGTGAATAGTGTTCCTATCATTCGATTGGAAAGTAGAGTGAGAAGAAGGCTGAGCAAAGAGTGAAGAAGGTTTTTCTGTGCTTAATTGGAACTGTAATCAGGCTTGTGTGGAAGCTATTCTTTTAGTTCATACTTTATGGATCTAATCCATATTGTTGTATTGTTGGGTAGTGAGCCCTCTTGTATTTGAGTAGTGAGCTCTAGGCAGTGTGCCTAAATACATGTGCATTCCCATTATTTTCTCATTATACTTTTAACAGGGTATAATATTGTGGACTAACATCCACCGTGGTTTTTCCCCTAATAGGGTTTCCATGTAAAAATCTTGGTGTTCTTTGTGTTTCTGATGTGTTGATTGTTCATGGTTTATTATTCATTCATTAGATCTGAGATTAAGTAAAGTAAGGTTTGAAATTTTTTAATAATTTGTGACAACTAATTCACCCCCCCTCTCAGTTGTTTGTCCTTGTTTTTCCAATAATTGGTATCAGAGCAGGTTCCTTTGAAGAAGTTTAAAAGCTTGAGGTGATTTGAGATGACATCATACAAGAAGGATAGTCCTATATTTGATGGAACAAACTACTCATTGTAGAAATGTAGGATGGAGTGTCATTTGAAGTGCATTGGTGAACCTTTCTGGAAGATTACAAAGATTGCATATGTTATTCCTTAAAATGGTCCTTCCACTACTGATGAAGTTAAAGAGGCTGAGAATAATGTTTAGGCTATGGAAGCTTTGCTGAGTGCTCTAACAGATTCGAAAATGACAAATGTGTTAGGTCTGAAGACAACTCATGAGATGTGGATGAAGCTAGAAACTTTGTATGAAGGAGATATGCATGTGAAGATGGCTAAGCTATAGAGTTTGAAATCAAGTATCAAAATTTGAAGATGGGTGAAGATGAAAATATTTCTTCTTTTATGCAGAAAGTAAATGAAATAGTGATGGGTATTAGATGTGTTGGTGGAACTCTGGAAGAAAAAGAAATTGTGGCTAAGGTGCTTAGATCATTTCCTACCCCCTACAAAGAAAAGGATTTATTGATGGTGTTTTTTGCACAAGTTAGATAGAATGTGATATTCTATCTCTCTTGAAAGGTAATTCTCTATCAACAAGCCTTAAGAGATAACCCCAAGGTCTCTAATGGTCGGTCTTGACAATGCATAAACAACTCAGTGATAAATGTGAAAATGTTGGTAATCACAAAGGGACCTTACTACAAGCAAATACTGAATCTTTAAATTTATTAGATCTAGCAATATGGTGATATTTCCAATTCTAAATTTAACTTAAATGATAAAAGAAATAACAAAATATATAAGGTTTCAAAGAGATTCCTAAATTTAAGGACTACTCCTAAGATTAACAATGCAAATGACAAAACACTTGAAATGGACCAATCCCTCAGAAACTGATTTCTGCTTGACCTAGGTGAATCTGCAATCTTATAGACATAGTGCAATATTCTAAGGCATTAAAGATTTTAAGATCATGAACATTCATTCAAAACAACCCTATTGCAATTGAAATGAATAAACCTTCACAATTGAACTAATCTTAACGAATAAAAAAGTCTAGGCTAAATTTGCAAAGCAACTGACAATTAGTTGGTTGCGAAAAGTATGGACCAGAGATTGCTGCAACACTTCAAGTACCAAATCATAAACACTATCAATTTATCTAACATTAAACCTAACACATTTATCAAATAAACTTAAGCAATTCCAAAGATAGAATCACAAGAACCATGCCAGATAAAATTCAACATAGGAAAGGTACCAAATCACAATGTCTTCACTTGCATTAAATTACCCAAAGTAGCAACAATTCCAGTATTCTATTACAACACTTGCTTGCTTGAAAACAAAACTAACTCCTAACTCTAGCTCTTGCTGTACTACTTAATCTGCTCCAAAGAAAAACTATCTAGCCCTTACAAATGAGGCATAATGCCATATTAATAGAAACCCCCAAGATATGTCGGCCTAGCTAGGGTTTACAATAATGAAATAGCCACAAAAAAGTCAGTGAAGAAGAATTCAAAATAAAAAAAAGTGGACATTAAATGCAAATATTCCATCTAGGTCGGCCTGGGGTCTCCAACAAAGCTTGGTCCAATGCATGTGAAGGAAGGGGAGAAATAATGGGAAGCACAAATTCTGATGTAGCCTTGCATTAACTACTTCCCCCTTGATCTTTATTTTGCTCCACCCTATCATGCACCATCAAAAGTATCATGTCCAAGTCAGCTATAGGTGGCAGAGGTAAAACCTTAATTCTCTTCTCAATAGATTTAATATTTTCTCTTAACTGTTTCATCGACTTATCCCACTCAACCCTACTGGTTTGACAATTATCAATAACTGCAATATAGGTGGCCGCATCATCCAACTGATGTTCCATAAATGGATCTTCACTTATTGGAGAATATACATCTCACCACCATTTTCTCAACTGCTCTAAGCTCAAATGATTTGGTGCAAACTTCTTTCTCCTTGTAATCACTTCAAATAAGGAAATGTATTTATTATAGATATCGGTCAGGGTGTCTTCAATTTTCCTTCTCTGCTTATATACCTTCTTCAAAACCTTTTTCCATATTTGTAAAGCTTCAAACCATTCCCAAGGTTCTGCAACTCTGAAGGAAGGAAGAATTCCATCACTCACTAACTTATCTTCAGTATACTCCATGATGGTCTTGGTTTTCTGCAACAAGAGATCTACATGTTTCTTATCTTGAGACAATACATCTTTCAACCAATTTATTGACCTCATTGCATCTCCTCCAGTTGAAGGATGTCTTTGATAGCATTATCTCCCTTATTTTAAACCCCCTATAACTAGTTTGTTGTGGAAAGAGTGGTGGTATTCATCCTCTCCAGCTCTTTTATGGTTTCTTGTGGCAAGAAACTTGCAGCAGAAGATGATGAGGAGCTAATAGATTGCAAGGGCTTCATCAAGTCTTGCAAGTACTTCTTTAATTCCCTTACCTTTTCCTATGTTTTCCAATAGCTCATCCCAATTGCCAGGAGTGTCATCCAAAACAATCTATTTTCTCTTTAAATCCTTATCTAACCAGCCTGGGACAGTAGATTTAGGTTGTACTTCACTATGCCCAACTTCATCTTGTTGATCTTTAGGTGCATCTTCACTCAAATCCTGTTTCTTAGGAATCTCCTCAACTATTTCTTCTTTTTCTTCATTATGATTTTCTTCTTCATGCACCATTGATGGAGTCTTAACTGGTATTTACTCTTTCTGAGGAGGTCTATCTTCTTCACTCCTGGCAAGTGAATCATCATATGTAACCAGGGGAGATTGCAAAACCCTCTCTATTTCCGCCTTAGCACTATAGAGCTCACCTTCTTGAAATTCTTCTCCCTCTGGATCTGGATGAGTTTCTGCTTCCTTGGATTCACTTGGTTCATCGTGAGCTTCATGGGAAGAAGGGATATCATCATGTTGTTCTGCATCAGGAGTGACTAGAGGGGGATCCTTTCTTGGCACACTGTCCTTAGGAGAAGGAGTTCTAGACTTCCTTGTATATACCTGTGTCCTTTCTCCTGAGCTTTCTATATTTATCACAGGTGGGCCAACTTCCTCTCCTGCATTGGAGCTTCCCTTTTCCTTCTGTGATATTCTTACTATCCTTCTTCTCTTGGGTATGAAAGCACTAACCTCTTTGTCTTCCTTCTCAGCTTCATCTTTTGTTGGCTTCTTAGTCCTTGAAGCATGTCCCCTTTTCTTGGAAATAGGATTTCTTTGTTTTTCTGCCTCCTGTTCTTCCTTCGCCTAAGCATCTTTAATTTTGATCTTGAAAGGAGAACTCACCTTTCCCTTACCCTTAGGATCCTGTTCAGTTGAATCCTCAGAAGTAGAATGAGACTCCAAGTCTCCCATTAGATCATAAGTGCATTTCACACCTTTACTTTCCAGCTCCCAAATCTTATGCTTGAGCCACAACTTTGTATACTTAATGACTAGAGTCATAAGTTGTTCTAGTTTTGTTTTCTCCTCTTCCAACCAATCCACTTCTCCCACTGGTTTGTCCTTCACTGCCTCATAAGCATGGCCCTGAATCAAATCTCCATCATCTTCAACTTGATCCAAAATAGCCTTCACATTATATAGTCAGACCAAGCTAACAGGCAACTTGGAAAAATTCTTCTTTCTAATCTCAAATTCATCACTGCAATTGGCCCAATAGTCTTCTATATCATCCTTGTGACTATATTGTTTGTTGGCCTTCTTCTATGCTTCACCAGTTCTGTCAAACCTAGACCTCTTGGAATGGAAGGATAACCCACGAGTGCTCATTTCTTCCTCAAAAGCATAGGCTGAATTAATAGGACATGCCTCACTAGTTCTTATCCTCAAAGGGAAGTCGCCACCAAATCCAGTCTTATGCTTATCTTTTTTCACAATGGCATCAAAATCAAAAATCTATCTGGTGACTTCCAAAAGTATAACATGGTCTGTGGGATGCCTAGGAAGTCTATATGGAGCCCTCTGACAACCATCTATCCTTATATACGAAAAAGTGGGAAACTGTATGAACCAAGCCCCATACCTTTTGATCAACCCTTTGGCATTTTCGGATATCCTTACATGCTCTACACCCTGGAGCAACCCAGTAATGTGATGGAGCTTCAAATTTTTGCTCCTTGTTTTTTACTCATGCCCTGCCTTATGTCGCTGGTCTTTCATGGTGTTGGAAAATTTCTATGGGTTGTGGTTTTAGCTTTGTCTTTAGGTAAAACCCTTGTGTTATTTTGCGCCTTGGTCAGGATCTATCTCACTATTACTTTTAAAGAGCTTTTAAAACATCTTATGTCCTATCAGTTCATCTAGGCTTGGTCCTTTTGGTCTTAATATTTTATTTCCTCCGCGAGCTTTCTTTTCCTAAGTCCTAGTTGGCCTTGTGTTTCATGATTTTAAAACAACTTATGTCATTTTTTTCCATCCACCTAGTGATGTCCCCTTATCCTTTAATGAATGTTTTATTTTGTAGAGGGATGAAATTCGTGCCACCGTTGATCATTCGCCTTCAGAGATCAATGGTTGCCTGCCATCGCGTGATCGGGAATTGTAGGATTGCGATATCACGGGCGACCACCACATGGAATTCCTTCACAGTGTATGGTATTGTGGGCCCCTTATTTCCTATTTTGAAGGTGGTCATCGATGATTTGATCAAACTGAAGAATCGACGGCTGGAATTTCAACCTGCATCAAATATGGTTGGAGCTATTCATGCGGTGTGAAATTGAGCTTTAATGGTAGATGAGACACTTTCTAGCATGATTTGATAGACATAAAATCAATTTTCTTGCTTTGTTTATATCACAAAGATTTCAACTATTTTGCGGAGCAATTTCAGAGCCAATGGTGGAATTGTGAGTTTTTGCAGCTAGAATTTGGGATTTCTGTGAACAAAGCCGTGCGTTTATCTTCTGTGGCTCCCAGTCATTCTGCACTTGAATTTGGGAAAGGATTAGATATGTTTTTCAGTGAGTTTGTTGATAAATGTGTTAGGGCTATAGTTTAATTATAGATTGTGAGAAATTGTAGTATTTTGTTCTATATTTCCTATCTTTGGTTAGTCCTAGCCACTTGAAGTGTAACGTTATAAAGAAGCCCTAGTTTGTCTAAACTGCCAAAGCAACATTCTAGCCAAGTTGATTATTTAAAAAGAAACTTGTATGATGATTTCCTGGATCAATTTCCCTTGTCAACGAATGATAGGAGGAAGGGATTGATTCTAATGCGAGGGAAAATCCTGGGGAAGGGTTAATATACAATTTCTCCAACATCACTGATGCTAGGGTTCCCCTCATAGGTTTGGAAATTTTCAGATTGTGGTACGGACAGATGAATTTGCCTCACCCTTTTTCAAATGGATGGATGTATAATATGGGGAAGCTGGTGGTACCAAATGTATTCCCTGATGTAGACCTGCTTAGGGCAGTTGCTGCAAGATATGACCCTGTCACACAAATAATTAGGGATAATGATGGAAAGGTTCCATTGAGCATTAATAGAGAAGAGGTCCAACATATTTTTGACTTGAGTGAACATAGTGAAGACTTGGTTCCTATTAATCTTGAAGAAATGAAGCAGGAGTATGCAAAGCTGAAATCTCTTTTTAGAGCTAAGTTGCTCCCACCTCATCTGGCTAGGGTAGGAGGTTCAAAATTTCATATCAGCCTACATAAAGGTGGTCCATTTATATGAGGAAAAAGGATAGCAACAATGATGAGGAAGAAGTGGACAGAAAAGGAAAGAAAATAATGAAGGTGCCTCCACAACCAAGTCCAAAATTCAAAGTGCCTGGGGCAATCAAAATTATTGATCTAGAATCATCACCAGAAGATAGTCTCCCATCACCACCATCTGAGCCAAGCCCTAAAAGGAAAATAATTGATCAACCACAGGAGGATCTGATGGATGAAATCATTTTTACTGATCAAGACATGCAAGTTGGTATGCCTTCCCCTCCTAGGATAGCTGAATTGGTTTTATCTGATTTAGCTATGAAAGGAAAAAGTGTACAAGATGCAAGAATGGAAGCATGGAAGGAGTTTCTAGATGAAAATGCATTTGTAGAAACTCTTGTATTCTTTCAATTGGTATGGAGGATGCAATTTGAAGAATATAAAGATAAATGTAAGAGGAGAAGAGAACTAAGGCCTGACAGGTTAGACTAGGAGAATGATGAGGAGGTAAAGGTTGAATTAATGGAAGAATTCAAGAACATTACTCATAAAGAAGGAAGAAAATTGGTGAGTCAGGATGGTGTATTGTTTCTACCTGAATGAGACATTGTAGATGTAGTAGCCTTTAATTCTATTATGAAGTCCAAGAATCCCTTTCAAGACTTTGTAGAAGAAGTCAAGGCAACATTGCAAAACTCTGCCTTTAGTGAGGAATATGAAACTTTGGCTATTTGGGCATTGGCCCCACAAGGGAGAAAACTAGATGTTTTTGATATTAATTCAAATTTCAGAGGAGGATTAATAATAAAGAGAGCTTCAGAGACCTCAACCACCGAGGCCACTAATTTGACTGTGAATGTGGCCAAATTGGCCCAAAAGACTATTGAAAGGGAGGAGGTTGAAAAGAAAAGATTAATGGAGAAGTATAACCTTTTGATTGAAGAATACAACAAGATGCAATAGAGGAATGTTTAGTTACAGACTGAGGTGGAAAGGTTAAGGTATAGAAAGATTGGGGAGACATCAAGTGCTCTAGGGACCAGTACATTACCTTCCACAGTAGGGTCAATGCCTCCTGCTTCTCCAATTTTTTCCACACTAGGGTCTCCCAGTCAGAATCTTGCCTTCACCCCTTCTTTAGAGGAAATTAAAGAAGAAATAGAGTTCTCTGTTGATCCTACAAAGAAGTAGCTCTTGCAAAAAGTTGATGAATTGCAGGCATCATTAAAGGTAAATGAGGAGTGATCTCTTTTAAAGGAAAAGGAGATTGTTACTATTGTTTTGATGCATTTAAATGAAAAGGTTGATAGTAAATTGCTATCTATACATTCTTTATATTCTTTGCTGTTAGAAGCAATAAAGAATATTGATAGGGATCAGGAGGTAGTGATACCAATAATTGAAAATTGGATCCCTAGGGCCAGTGATCTGGATATCATGTATAAGGCCTCAAGGTTTGATAAAAATAATAGGCCCCAATCATTAAAGCCTACTCATGTGTTAGTAAAATCATTGCAAAGTTTTCAGACCTTACCAGATGACTTGAGTAGGAAGATTAGGGAGTTGGTGAAGAATTCCAATGATTGGGGTAACACATTGTTACCTGATATAATTGATGAGCAGGGGAAAATCAGGTCACTCCAAAAATGGTAGGATCATGCAAGTGAGGTCATCAATGATCAAATTAATTCAATTTTTGATGACTCAGAATATGATTTGTTGGTGAGCTGTATGGATAAAATCATTAGTACCAGCTCATTTTTGGAATCTTTTGAAAGGGATGCAAATCAGGTAGCGGTAAAATACACACCTTATAATGCCAAGGTGGATGAGGTAATTAATTTTGACTAGCTGACTAATGAAGAGTACTAGAAATGGGTAACTAAATATTTGACTGAGGAAGAGTAAAAAGAGTGAACTACTAACAGGTGGAAAATTAGATGTTGTGGTTGCAAGAGTTCTAGTTTTGTGTTGATGGCATTCTTGGCTTGGGTTTCTTGTGGTTTTTTGTTATTGCATCAACTTTCCTCAGCTGACATGATGAATGAGAATATTCTCCAAGGTGATGGATGTTGTAACAATTTTGGGAATATCACTAGGTGCTCCAATTAGCTGGTGACATATGTACTTTCTGGCTTGATGCTTGTTTTCTCCTTCATTCTCTATAAGAAGGATTTCAAGGCCAAAAGTATGGGCTAGCAAGTTAGATAATTTTTGGTTGAGTCTAGGTAAAGTTGCAAAGCAAATTGTAAAGTCCGATGGTTTTAGAGAAATGCAATTTAGGTTTTGAGTCATTCTGTAACAGGTGGGGATTTAATGTTGTATGACAGTACTAGCATTTGAGTTTAAATGATAACTTCAAGCTCATGTCTCTACATTGTACATGCATGTCTAAACTTTGAATGAAATAACTAAGGGTTGTTTTATCCATCTCACTGTTGTGGTGTGTATGATTCTATTTTAACTTTAATTCAAGGAATTAATTAAAATGCTTGAATGGGATTATAGGCGGATATGTTATGTATAAGGATTTGATAAGTAGTATTGGGTTAGAATGCTTACTGATGAAATTGTAATGCAATATTGTCAGGGATCTTATATGTCATGTATTAAATTTGTCGTAAACTTCTAGATGCTTATAAATTTGACTCCTGCGATGGATGTATGGCATTGATCTAAGTTGTAATTATTTATGTAATTCAATATTTTTTTGTCTTTGCCTAGAGCTTGCTACAAATTGCAAACCAATGACCATATTAAACAATGGATTGTGTTTAGTTATCTCATGCTCCAGATAGTTGGTATTGTCTATGAACAGCCAATTCTAGTGGATATTATCTTATCGTGTTGAGCTATTAAGTGAGATTATCTGCTATTGTTAATGTCATTTATAATAATGGTGTAGAGGTTGTAAACACATTAAGGGATCACCCTCCCGAGTATTGCAGAGCCCGAAGTGTAGGAGGCTTTTTAAAGTCCTCATCAATTGGTCTAGGTCCTTCAAGCTTCCTTTGATTGGAATTGGAAATCCCATAGGTAGGTTAGAAGACAAACCTGGTTACATTGTAAAAAGAACCAACATAATGAACATGGTGAATGCATCATTCACCCTCCTATAGCTTCAATTACCCAAGTGTAGCTGTGGATAAACCTCATAGATCACATCCTTCCCAAACACACCCCTTGTACTTAGTCCCTTATATGGATGGAGTCTTGCAAGTGCATAAACCAGGTAGGAAGTCATTGTGAAGGTCTTTTTTTGCAAGACATTGCACATCTATTCATGAATCATAACACTTATAACACCTTCCCAATGATAATTAATATTCTACTCCATCCTCAAAATGACATGAAACATCCAACTCTCAAACACACCGACACTCTTCAACCCTACCACCCTACTGAGAAGGGTGATAGCATCATAGTACTCCTTGAACTTAGCTCTAAATAGCTACTTGGGTAGCTTGGAATAGTGGGACTTAGACTTCTCCAACCTGGAATTGATAACCTATTGGGACTTGATAGTATCTTCCTCATAGAACTTCTTTGCCATATCCATATCAAAAGCCACCATGTGAGACCTATCAGGCATGTCAAAGGTCTGGGCTATAGATACGGGATTTAAATTTTCCATAATTCTCCCTTGGGGACCAACTATCCTTTGTGTACCACTATCATAGTGTCTAGCACACTCGAGCACTAACTCATAACATTGCACTATAGAAGGAAATCCGGCTACATGTGCCAATCTTGATTCCAAAGTCCTTTTCGCCAGCAAGGGAAGGTTCTGTGCAACCATTCTTATCTTGAACTCTTCATAATCCCATAGTCCAACATTAGTATCAATCACCTTTGACCAAACAGAAGTCAGCTTGCTCTCAGGGATTCTGCTCTTGATGTCCATCTTGATTCTTTCTGCTTCAGAAATGAAAGACCCCTCTACACTTGGATCCACCACTCTACCCTTGGTTCCACCTGTCATTGCCTTGCTTGACTTAGCTTGCATCCAATAAAGAAACCATAGTAAAGATCACATGAAACCAAGTTAACCAATCATAGATAGCACATTCAACCTCAAAAAAGTCCATTGATAAGCCAAATGATTTAAAAACCTCATAAAAATTAATCATCTCAAAGTTCGGGTTTTTAGCCATCCCACAAAATACAGGCTAGAGAGGAATTTCAAAAAATTCCCAGCCAGGCGGATTCTAGAGAAATAAGCATAAAAGCATCAAATAATCATGTAATCGACCATCATTAACTAAGAAACAACATGACACATCCCCAAACAATTCAAGCTAATCACACAAGGCATAATCATCAACTAATAAATCATACTATTCCTTAGTTCATCATTTTCAACAAAGTTTCAGACAAATCCACCCAGGAAGGATTTCCACGAAAACAACAGAGTCATTCGAATTCTGGGAAAATGAAGGGACGAAGGAGAATTCAGGAAAATTCGGAAGCGAAGGAAATCCACAAAGCAGACAAGACTCTGGATTTCAACACACTTCGGAAAAAAATAGAGAGAACATGGAAAATTGGGGAAATCAGCCAGTGAAGGGAAATCTCGAAACTAAAGGAAAACTCGAATGTCGACGTTCCCTCATGATCTCACTCAAATTGATCGAACGATCACAAATTTGAGGAACTTGGGCCTACGATTGACTCAATTTGGACCTCCTATAGATCATCTTTAAATTCTAATCTCACCTTGAAGGAAATCGAAAGGGATTGGTGATGCCCTAAGTACAAAACCCTAACATTCCACCATTGACACATAGGGCAAGTTCGGGCTCCGATTAGTCAACTGCTAAGTTTTCACAAAGTTCTTTTATGGCCACACAAGCAAGCTACCTCAAAATGAAATCAAAAGATGAGCTCAAAAACTCACTCGAGATTACCAATCAAACACAATCGAGCAACCCTAGCTTCAAACGTGCAATGCCGATACACATAGAAATTAAGATTCCAAGCACGCTCAGGATGTTAAAGAACCACTCACACTCAACAATGAAAAGAAAGTAAATAGGTACATACCATTGATGGAGTGAAAGTCAATTACAACAATGACAAACAATAGTTATGACACAAAAAAATGACCACCAAATCCAACCAAGCATTCAAGATCAAGCACTTTGAGCCAATTAGAGAGAAAATGATAAAAAATAATAGCCCAAAATTCACCAAAATTGAATAAATACTTGCCTCAAAAATCATACCACTGAGCATTAATGCATTCAACAAGATAGGCTAAACCAAAACCTGGAAACCCGACAAGACGACGAAATTTTAGAGAAATCTGGTCATGATGGAATTTCGCAAAAGACCAAAATATCTGGTTCATAGTGTAAGGCAGCTGTCACTGGGTTTTAAAGGAAACTAGGAAATTCCGCCAGGAGTGGATTTTCCCGAAAAGAGCCAAAAAACCTGAAAATTTCCCAGAACACTAGATCTTCAAAACACTTCCTAGAAGGGGGCCATTTGCACGAATAAGATAATCATTCAAGCACATGCAAAGGTAACAAAACCTCAAAATAACAAGGGCCAAATTACCAAAAATGAAAGAAAAAGAGGGTCCCTGCTTTCAACAGGGTGTGTGTGCAAAAACTACACAACAGGATCATGCTATTGAGAAACTCAGATCATTGACAAATGTGACAAGAGATACACTGATTGGTAAACTTGTTACCTTTGAGTTGAGTGAATTTTGTGAATTTGTTCCTAATACTGAAACTCCATTCAAGGCTATTGTATCCAGAAGAGACAAGCAAATATTTGATCCAAGAGAAAGTTCTACAGAGACATTCAAGTATGAGGAAGAAATGAAACTGCCTGAAGAAGAAGAAAAAGAACTAGAAGAATTGGAAGCACTGATTGTGAAGACAGAAGGTAGAGGAAAAGGTAATTATAAAGGAAAGTTGCCTATCAAATATTTTTCTTGCAGTAAAATTGGTCATTTTGCATCAAGATGTCCTGAAAAAGTCCCTAGATCTAAGCCTTACAAATCTAGATTCCAAAAGAAATGTTACTTTGCTGAAGGAGTGATTGATGATGAGTCTGAAAAAGATAATGGAAATGAAGATGGTTGGGTCTTCATTGCTATCAAGGAGAATAGTCCTGAGGCTACTGGATTTTCCAAAATTGAGAAAGCTCTTGCAGTTTGAATTGAAGAAAAGGATGAGTGGGTCATTGACAGTGGATGCTCACATCATATGATTGGTGACAAAAGAAAATTTGTAAGTCTAGAGAAGTATGATGGTGGAGTTGTGAGATTTGGTGATAACAATGCTTGTGTGATTTGTGGCAGAGGATCTATTTGTCTTGGTGGTAAGCATAACACTGATGATGTTCTTTATGTTGAAGGCTTGAAGCATAATCTATTAAGTGTTGGATAGATGGTGGGCAAGGGTTATGATCTACAGTTCAAAGATAGGAGATGCAAGATATTTGGAAACTCTGGAAATGTAATTGCTTTCAGTGAACTAACAAAAGGTAATATTTTTCATTTGAATGTTGCTAGTGATTTTTTTTTGATTGCTTAAGTAGATGAAAGCTGGTTATGGCATAGAAGGTTGTGTCATGTGAACCTTGATAACATTGTCAAAATTAGCTCCTCTCAAGCAGTAAGAGATCTGCCTAAATTGGTAAAGCTTGCTAGCACAATTTGCAAGGAGTGTTAGATGGGAAAAAAAAAACTAGAGTTTATTTTCAGAGAAAACAACATAATTCAAATGGATTACTAGAGCTTGTGCATACTGATCTATGTGGTCCCTCTAGAGTCAGAAGTCTTCATGGTGAAATGTACTTTATGTTGATTATTGATGATTACTCTAGAATGATATGGGTTGCTTTCTTAAGAGAAAAATGTGAAGTGTTAGAAAAGTTCAAAAGTTTCAAGGCTATGGAAGAGAATGTAAAAGGTCTGAAAATCAAATACTTAAGGTCAGATAGAGGTGGTGAGTTCACCTCTAGGAAGTTTAATTCTTTTTGTGATGAGCATGGAATCAGAAAATAGTTATCTACTACCTGAACCCCTCAACAAAATGGTGTTGCAGAAAGGAAGAACAAAATAGTTTTGGATGTTGCTAGAACAATGAAGATTGAAGGGAATGTGTCTCAAATGTATTGGAGTGAAGCTGTAAGAATTGCTGTGTACACTTTGAACCAAGTAAATGTGAATGGTAATACTGGTAAGACTCCTTTTGAGATATGGTTTGGTTATAAGCCTACTGTTAAATAATTCAAGGTCTTTGGAAGCAAATGCTACATCAAGAGAGATGATGATATAGGAAAGTTTGAAGCAAGAAGCGATGAAGAAATATTTCTAGGTTACTCCACTAGAAGCAAGGACTATCAGTGCTATAATAGAAGACCGAGAAAAATGGTTGAGTGCAAATGTTAGAGTTGATGAAGATTCTGCTAAATCATCTAGATATTGTGGATATGACTCAGATGAAAATAATACAAACCAAAGGAAGACTGCTCAGACACATAATCAACTTCAAATTGTGCCATATGTTCCATATGTTCCAGTAGTTACAATAAATCAAGTTAGTTAGGAAGCAAAGACAAGTGCAAGTGAATAAGAAAGAGCAGAAGAATTAGAGGTTCGGGAAAATCCTAAAACTCCAAGGTATGTAAAACTAAATCATTCTAAAAATCAAATTATAGGAGACAAGAATAAAGGTGTGCAAACTAGAAGAAAGATTGTGGAAGATTATTGTTTGATTTCCAAGATTGAGCCAAAATATGTACATGAAACCTGCAATGATGAACATTGGATAGAAGCTATGAAGGAAGAATTAATGTAGATTGAATAGAACAAAACATGGATACTTGTTCCCAGACCAAAAGACAAAAATGTGATTGGTACTAAATGGGTCTTTCAGAATAAGATGAATGAACAAGATGAAGTGGTTAGGAATAAAGCAAGACTAGTATGTAAAGGGTATTCTCAAATGGAAGGTATTGATTTTGAAGAAACCTTTTCCCCTGTGGCCAAAATTGAAGCTGTAAGGTTATTTCTTGCTTATGTTGCATATACGAACTACAAATTCTATCAAATGGATGTGAAGTTTTCTTTTTTGAATGGTGAATTAGAAGAAGTTTACATTGAACAACCAAATGGATTTCAATTGACTGATGAGGAAAACATGGTTTTCCAATTGAAGAAATCTCTATATGGACTAAGCCCCTAGAGCCTGGTATGCTAGATTGGAAAAATACTTACTGAAGCTTGGATTCAATAAAGGTACTACTGACAGTAACATATATTCCAAATTGGATCATGATAAAGAGTTAATTATTGAGGTCTTTGTTGATGACATTATTTTTGGTGGAGATGATAATCTATGTATGAAGTTTGTTGATGAAATGAAGAATGAATTTGAGATGAGTATGATTGGTGAGATGAAGTTCTTTCTAGGATTACAAGTTACTCAATTAGAAAAAGGGATCTTCATATCTCAATCCAAATATGTGAGAGAGTTCTTGAAGAAGTTTGGTGTGGAAGACTCAAAACTTGTTGGTACTCCCATGGTAACTAGATGTAAGTTGACACAAAATGATGATTCTCCCTAGGAAAATAAAATAAGGTATAGATCAATGATTGGTGGTCTACTCTACTTAACTCAAACTAGACTAGACATTATGAATGCTATGCATATGGTTGCTAGATTTCAAGTTGATCCAAAAGAATCTCATGTGACTGCTATAAAGAGAATTTTTAGATATTTGAAAGGAACGGTTGATTTTGGGCTTTGGTACCCTAAGGATGATGATCTTACATTAAATGTATATACTAATGCAGATTGGGTAGGAGATGTAAATGACAAGAAGAGTACTAGTGGTGGTGCTTTCTTCCTAGGGAAGAAGCTGGTGTCATGGTTGAGTAAAAAGAAAAAATCCATTTCTCTATCTACTGCTAAGGAAGAGTATATTTCTGCTACAAACAATTGTACTCAAGTGATGTGGATGAAATAGATGCTGAAAGATATCAGAGTAGTATATGATGAACCCATTGACATATATTGTGATAGCTCAAGTGCTATAGACATTTCAAAGAATCCGGTGCTACACTCTAAGACCAGGCATATATCAATCAAGTTACACTTTATGAGGGAGAAAGTGAGTGAGAAAGAAGTCAAATTGGAGTATGTGCCTACAAAAGAGCAGGTTGTAGATATTTTCACTAAGCCATTATTGAAGGATACTTTTGAGTATCTTAGAGGGATGCTAGGGGTAATTACCCCTCCTAATATGAACTAGGATGCATTAATTTGCATCAATCCGTGCATTTCATGATCATATTCTAATCTAGATTGATGTTTCCATGGATACTACTCAGGGGGAGTAGTCAGATGTGTAGATATGTGGTTCAAAGCTAGCATGTGGGAAGATAATGTTTATCTTTTCCATTGAAGTCAAAGGGGGAAAAGTGTAATGTGAAAAATTGTTGCTTATCTGGAGAAGTTCATTAAGAAGAGGCCAAGGAAGAAGAGTGTTATTTATGAGTTGGGTTGATGGTGTTTTTCACATCATGTGTTGCCTTCAATGACAAAGGGGGAGATTGTTGGATGCTATGGTTGTGTTGCTAATATGTGGTTGTCATTGATGTCAACACTATTAGCCTTCAATACATTAGAAGCTGTATATGTCGAGGATATTGAGAAAATTATTAAAAGAAGTTTTCCAAGTTCTCTGTGGAACTGTGAAGGTCATGAAGGTGTATTTTTTTGTACGTTGAAGATCAATTGGTGTGGATTAAAGGGTTTCTACTGAGTATATCTAGTTCATCCACTGAAAGTTTTAGAGGTCCTTGTGAAGATCTGATCGTGTAGTGAACAGTTGTGTTCTAACAATATTTCTGTGTGTTCTGTCAGTGTTCTTGAATGAAGTTTGTATGTTTCTAGTGTTGTGGATGTTTCTCTATTAGTTCTTGTTATTTTTGGATGCTTCTAGATCATGCTATATCTTTGTGGTACATCCACATTGATTGGTGTGTTCGTGGTCAAAGATTATTCTCTGTGTGTTCAATTTTTCATGTTCTTGTCCGACATGATGGTAGTAGCATTTTGTGGATCTTTGAGGTGGAATTAATTGAAATATTTTTGTGTTGGAGTTGTTAATTTGGGTCTCCACTATGTTGTGGCTGACCTTGGTGGATTCACATTACAAATTTATTTGTTATTTGGCCGACTTTGAAAATATGCTTTATATTTTCTAGCCGACTAAGTTGTTTGTGAAATCTCATGTTGCGGATATATAAGAGCGATTGTTTGAGAAACATTAGTGTGTGCATTAGAGTGAATGTATGCTAGAAAAAGTGAATATGTGTCAATAGTGTTCCTATCATTCGATTGTAGAGCAGAGTGAGAAGAAGGTTGAGCAAAGAGTGAAAAAGGTTTTTCTATGCTTAATTGGAATTGTAATCATGCTTGTGTAGAAGCTATTCTTTCAGTTCATACTTTGTGCATCTAATCCATATTGTTGTATTGTTGGGTAGTGAGATCTAGGAAATGTGCCTGAATGCATGTGCATTTCCATTATTTTCTCATTATACTTTTAACAAGGTATAATATTGTGGACTAACATCCACTATGGTTTTTCCCCAAAGAGGGTTTCCATGTAAAAATCTTGGTGTTCTCTGTGTTTCTAATGTGTTGATTGTTCATGGTTTATTATTCATTCATCAGATCTGAGATTAAGTAAAGTAAGGTTTGAAATTTTTTAATATTCTGTGACAACTGATTCACCCCCCCTCTCAGTTGTCTATCCTTTTTTTTACAAAAATAAGATCTTGAAGAAGGAATTCTTGTAGCCACATAAGTTGAAACTTAAAAGATGGATTTTTAGTGACATGTGCCAATGAAGCTAAGAGCTTAATAGGCTAGTGGTTAGAACCTCTCCAATCTAATATCTCAAAACTAGTAGCCCAATTTCCACCAATCCAAAAGAAAGAAACCAAGAACCTATCAAAACTCTCTACGATGGAGTCCATAACACATCTATTATTCTAGGTAAACTGACCATTACTAAGCTTTATATCCACAAGATTTAAGGAAGAAATATTTTTTCTAAGAAGACTAGTTAACGAATCCAACCTTTACAATCCACCCCTCTTTTCCTCCAAATTAGCAATGAAGTATCTAGACTCCAAATATATCGAATGTGAGACCAGATATGAGACTTTCAAAGAAAATCAATTGGGGCATAAACATTAGATAGAAGAACAATTTCTGTAGATTCCAAACTTGAAGCAATCACAAAAATATAAAACTTACTAGTAATCCACCAAAGAGGGCTAATATTGAATGGGTTCTATAAGAAAGCAACACCTCCTACATTATATTGAACACCAATACACTAGCATTAACTTCTCCACCAAAGTTTGGAAGCCAAGTTACACATACTCTCCAAAAAAAGCTTAGTCTCCAGAATGAATATCATATTTGGAAACTAAACTCTCACTAACTCTCAATTTTTTTTTTTCTAGGGCCACTGTTTAATCTCCTCACATTCCATGAAAGAATAATCATCTCTAGGAGTTGTAAAAGTAGGAGTTAATGGTTTTGATAGACCTTGAATCCACCAAGGTCTCTCCCATTAGCTTAACTTTGTCTAGGTCCTTCTTTCTCCCCATCTTATGAAGTTTCTCTAGAACCCCTTTCTTGAGATCCTTTTGTTGAAGCACTAAGATGGGAGAGGATTTATTTCCTTTCTTGAAATCCAAATCTACCTCCCCAATAGGGGTGTATTCTCTACCAAGCCAAAATCTTCAATCCTTTCCATAACTTCAGTTAACACTAAAGCTGTTGAAATATCAAGGGCCAAATTTGTGTCCATTTGTGTGACTATCAAGCCACCCTCTTGAGTACCCTGACTCTCAATAGTTTTGGTTAACACCTAATCCACCTCCAAGACTCTGATTCCAAGATTCATCATATCAAGGTTCACCTCCTATTGGCCAAGATAATCTAGTACATCAAAGTAGTTGAAAAATTCCTCATTGTGTCTCTCCTTAAAGGTTCTTTTCAACCCCCTATTTTTGTTAAAAGGCTTAACATGAATAAAACCTTTTTTATCTACAACCTCATCTAAAATAGGTGCATTTAATTTATCCTCCTTAGAGAGATAACATGAAGGATAGTTAAGAGGAGGCTCTGAAGAATGAATCCTAGGACATATTTTCTACAGGTACCCATATTCATGACATATTTAACATAAAAAATGTAGTACTTCATAGTCTAACCACTGAACCCATGAGGAATAACCTAAAGGAATTTCCAAAGAATCTAGAAGAGGGTTACTCAAATCAATTTCAATGCAAATATGGAAAAAATAAATTACATTTTTTCCGACATCTATTGAGAGAGATCTATCATATTTCCTAGCAACAGGGTAGTCATATGCAAAATGGCATTCCTCCAAAATTTTAGAGAAAACCAAGGGAGGCACACCCAAATAGGAACTCGATTTGGGAGCTCCTCCACAAGGAAAAATCTAATGTACCATGGCTTAATGAACAAACAAACTTGATTGTAAAAGTATGACCCCCTCAAATACTTTGCTACGATCAGCCAAGCAATTAAAGACCACCATAAAATAATTATTAGCCATCAATATCACCTCCATTTTTCCCTTGTGATTCCACATCCTCCTAGGCTAGGACTCTAAGAATGTAAGTGAGACTCAAATCCCCATGAACTTTGATGAGCCTAGTTTTTGGTCCAATTTTGGGTAGAATCTATAGTTTATTTGCTAGCAGTTGTCATGGACTTTGATGTTGATGTTTTCATAAAGTTTCCCTCAAACCATAGACATTGGGCTTAATCCTATTTCTAAAATTTTTAATGACATTGGCATATTATGTGGATTATCTATATTGATTTTGTATGTGGTTAATGAATGTTCCTTAAGGTGGTTATAGATATGCAGTTATTGTGCGTACTAACATTGCCATTTAGATTGAATTTGAGGATGTTAAGTTGAGGAAGACACCACTAGCTGGGCATGCACCATAACGTCCAACAAAGGAATTGCTCAAAGGTCAAAGGAGGTTGACGACAGAAGATTCCTCATGCAAACCAAATGTAATCACCTTGTAGTGGACTTTAATGATTGAGTAGATGCAAGCTTTACTGCTATGCTAAATCCGCATTTGGACCTACATGTTTGACCAGATTCCATGCACACGTAACCACCACCACTCCACTTTCTCCATTTTTCCTAAATGGCATCCTCCCAATAATGGAGTTGACTGCCTTGTCTAGTTGATAGTATAAATAAAGATTTGATGCTCCTTCTTAAGGGGTTGCATGATTTGATATTGTACTTGCACTCTCAAGTTTTTAGTAATACAGATACATTACTCTTTTGTACTCATGATTTATAGTGAATAAAATAAAGTTCTGAGTTCGAGCATTTGAGTTCTCATTAGTTTTAGAGGATACTTATCCAAGGGGGCCCACTTGGTGAGTAATCCATCCTCTTAGTTTAGTATTACTTTCTGTTTAGTAATTAGTTAGATATTTGTCAGTGATTGTTCCTGCAGCCACTAGAATTCCATTATGTGATTGTTCCTGTAGCCAAAGCACATAGAGTAGTGCCCTATTTGTTGCTCAAATTTTCATTCCTTCTATGTGTTTTAGTTTGATGTAGTTTTTGATTGATGATTGGAACTTATGGTATTCCCTTCTAAGCCATTTACTTTCAGTATTGTGAGTTCTTTAGTTGTAGAATGAAAATGGCTACTCTAGATTCCTAGTGCACATATTGTACTGACCCATTTCAAGTTCATGTCCCTAAGTTGACAAGTTAAATGCACCTTCATGATGATTGAAATAGCTATTCAAGTTAGATGTCCAATCTATGAATCATGGTTGTAAGGTCTTAGTTATTAAATCATTGTAGGAGGCCAACCTTTTTGGTGCTATTGTTAGGGATGGTGTCAAACTAGGGAGTTCTTTGGAATAATTAGTAGTTTTTCTTGCTGTAGTGTTTTTGGAAGTTGTTCTTAGTATATCCTCATTTAGGAAGTAATAACCCCCCATATTCTTTACCAATTCTCTGTGTGAGCTCGTTGATAGTGAGTGATACTGCATGCATAGAGGAAGGAGAAGGGATGCTTATGGGAGGTTCCTTCCTAACAATCCTAATCCATTCCAACTAGTTGAATATCAAAACCTACCAAGAGAAGAAGAAGAAGATCCACACCCCTTTGCTAATGCATTTCCTAATTTGACTAGCTCTAAAGTCTCCTCTAAAGACCAAAATCAGCTTGAGAACCCTTTTTCCTTGGAACTACATCAAATAGGCATGGGTGATGCAAATAGGAACAAACCTAACCAACCAGCTTTTCCTTTCCCCATTGCCCATCAAAATGAAGTTGACAACATCAATAACATCCTTGCTTCAACACTCCCCAAGTTTTATGGACTTTTCATAGAAGATCCTGATACCTTTTTATTTGAGTTTGACATACTCTGCAGGAGTTATGATTCTACCACCGATGCCCATAGGATTAAGCTATTTCCTACCACTCTTAAAGAGGTTGCATTAAGATGGTTCATGAGCCTAGGAAAAGATACTATGGAAACTTGGGAAGACATGGAGACAAAATTCCTTGAGAAATACAAAGAATATTGCAGGGGCAGTGACATGAGAAGAGGTGACATTTTTAGGATGCAACAAAAGGAAGATGAGAGCCTGGAAGATTATATTGCAAGGTTTTTTTGTTTCCTAAAAAAATCTCCACACCATACACTGAATGAAGACACAAAATTTTCTTTTCTTGAGAGGAATCAATCGTAGTTGCACTAATACTTTGGACCTCATGGGAGGAGGAGATATCTCCCAAGTTCCTTGGGAAGATATCAAGAAAATATGCCAGAACTACTCTAGAGAAGCTTCAAAGAAAGGGAGAGCTTACTAATCTTCCATGGGTAAGTCAACTATCAGTGGAGTTTCAAGAATGGAGATTACTCATTTGTTGGCAGACTTCAAGCAAGACATTATCAATAATCTAGCCACTCAGCTAGATACACTTGAAGCCAAGAAGAAGCAAGAGGAGGTAGAGGAAATGTTGACAGAGTATTGCCCCCACTACAGAAAAAAGAAGAGGGACTATAGATGCAATATGGTAGCTACTCTTGAAAGCAAAAAAATTCCACCTGAGTTCAAACCAATCCAAATTGAAGAAGACCAAGTTTACTATGTTGCACAAAGGAACCCTTGGACTCTAAGACAAGGTATGCCACTAGATCCACTATCTTATGTTGGGCCATATTTTAATTCCTTTTCATTTGGTAACCAATGGCAGCTTCCATATCCATCCAGCTATGGAGGATATCCACCAAAGCCTTGGAGTAACCCTCCAATTGCTTGGAAAATTTATCAAAACTCTCCACCCTAGTGGCAACAATCTCAGGGGAATTTACAACAATTTCAAGGACATTGGTAGCCACCTCTAGGAAATTGGTAGCAAACAAATCAATGGAGGGGAGGACAGCAATGGCCTGCCTAGACAACTGGTTACATGCAGCCACCTTCTTAGCCTTAATAGCCTACTATAATGCCTCCACCTACTAATCCAAGCTCAAATGCACCTAAACCTACTCAGCTACCAGCTCAGCCCACACCCAATCTAAATAAAAAACCACAACAACATCCTACATACTCTACTAATTCAAACCAATTCCCTGCATATGTTGTGAGTGTAAGTGACATCCACTTGCATTCAAGAACTACTCTATTAGCCCCTTCCAAGCCCATTATCACTAAGCTTCCTGTGGAAGAGGAGGAGGAACCTTTAAATGATCCCATTCAATCGAGTGTACCTAAAAATATTGAACTAGTCCAAGTCAAGCAAATTGAATGAGAACCACAATTTCCTCAGAGATTGGAAGTTTCCAAGAAGAAGGAAGAAAAAGAGGATACAACTTTTGACATCTTGGATCAGCTGAAACATATATGTGTCTAGATACCTCTATTTCAGGCCATAAATGATGTCCCAATTTATGAAAAGGCAATCAAGGAAGCATGCCTCAAGAAGCCAAGTAGGAAAAAGAAAGATCCAACTACAGTTCATGTGGTGGGACAACTAGGTGACATCATGTTGAGAAAAGTGACTATCACCAAGTAGAATGACCTAGGTAGTCCTGTGGTAGCAGTTTTTATAAACGAGATCCAAATTAAGAATGCTTTGATTTATTTAGGGGTAGCAATAAATGTAATGACCAAGGAAATCCTACAAAAACTAAACATTGTAAGCATGAGATCTAATCCTACTATCCTATATCTTGCTGATAGCTCTACTATTAAGCCTGATGGTAGTGAAGGATCTTGTGGTAGTTTTAAACTCTTGAGAGTGCCCAACAGACTTTATGATTCTTTCTCCTAAAGCTACACTAGGCGGGCATCCCATCAATATTGGAAGGCCATGGTGAGCAACTACAAATGCATATATTGGATGTCAGTCAGGTGACATGACCATTTTATATGGGAAAAGCATGAAATTTTTTATTCTTTATCCTCCTGCTCAGCCATCCCATGATGAAGATAATCTTGTATGGGCACATGTTGGTGAAGAGGCTAAGGAAGTTAATTATGTGGCACAACTTATGGTCCTAGGTAGAAGCTCTTTCATGTATCTCCAAGATGAGGATCAAGTATTGGATAACATTATTCAGAACCATTATAAAGTGGAGGAAACATCATCTTCTCATTCTGCTACTCCAGTCAGGAAACTTATGTTTGCTCTTCTTGCAACCATTGTTCCTGTAGACAGACTTCCTGCAGCCACTCTTCCTGCAACCATTGTTCCTGTAGACAAACTTCCTACAACAATAGGTATGTCCCATAAATTTCTGCCATATGAACTAAAGGTACCATGTGTTAATGAAGTAGCCATGATAGAGTTAACTACACAAGTACAAGTGTCAGAAGGAAAATATTTGAATGTTAATAGTAAACTAAGTGAAGAACAACAATTGTTATTGGAAAAATTATTAAGGACCCATCAACATGCATTTTTGTGGGATTATTACGATATGAAGGGACTGGACCCTAAAATTTGCACACACAGAATTTACATCAAAGATGATTGCACCCTAGTAAGACAACCACAAAGAAGAATTAACCCTCCACTAAGAGAAATTGTAAAAGGGGAGCTGTAGAAATTACTAGATGCAAGATTTATCTACCCCATTTCAGATAGTCAATGGGTGTCTCCATTAGTGATTGTGCCCAAGAAAGGAGGGAAATGGAGAGTTTGTGTTGATTACATGGAACTTAATGTTGCCACCAAGAAGGACCACTTTCCCTTACCCTTCATTGATCAAGTTTTGGATACATTTGCAAGAAAGCGATACTTTTCTTTTCTAGATAGATTCAGCGGCTACAACCAGATCCAAATTGCACCAGAAGACTAGGAGAAGACCACATTTACCTCTCCATGGGGGACCTATGCCTATTCGGTACTCCCATTTGGCTTATGCAATGCACTTGTAACTTTTTAGAGGGCAATCATTAGTATATTTTTAGACATTTCTCATGATTGCATGGAAATTTATATGGATGACTTTACCACTTATGGTGCTAATTTTAATCAAGAATTGGAAAATCTCAAGAGAGTCATACAAAGATGTGAAGACCAAAACTTGTCCTTAAACAGTGAAAAGTGCTTCATGATGATGCAAGAAGGTGTAGTCCTTGGCCACTACATCTCCCACAAGGGAATTCAAGTAGATCCTGCAAAGATTGAGGTAATCACAAATCTGCCCACACTTGCAAAACAAAAGTATGTTAGGAGTTTCTTGGGTCATGCAGGATATTATAGGCATTTCATCAAGGATTTCAGCAAGGTAGGAACACCATTATATACTCTTCTCACTAAAGATGCTGAATTCCAGTGGACTAAAGCTTGTGACAAGGTATTTTCTAACTTGATGGCAACTTTGACTCATGCTCCTGTACTCAAAGGACCTAATTGGGAGCTTCCTTTCCACATCCATACTGATGCATCAAATGATGCCATAGGAGCAGTCTTAGGAAAAAAAATGAGCTATTGAAAATCCCATTTACTTTGTCAGCAAAAATTTACAAGGAGTTGAATTCAATTATACAGTGATAGAGAAAAAAATGTTGGCAATAATCTATGCATTGAACAAATTCAGACATTACATAACAGGTTACCAAATTTTTGTGCACACTAATCATGCAGCCATTAGATATCTCATGAATAAACCTTTTATCATAGGTAGACTGGAAAGATGGTTATTGTTAATGCAGGAGTTTGATATAACCATTGCGGATAAGCTAGGGAAGGCCAATGTTGTTGCAGATTTTCTTTCAAGGCTGACTACATTAGAAGACAATCAGCCCATAGATGACTCTTTTCCTGATGAGCATATATTCTCCCTCAGTATATAAACACCCTGGTATGCTAGCATAGCCAATTATTTGGTCACAGGTAGAGTTCCTTCTCACTTCTCTCCAAAAGAGAAAAGGGCACTCATTGAAAAATATTTTCCTTTCTCCTAGATTGTTGGATGTTTGTTTTATACTGGACCAGACCATGTCATGAGGAGATGTGTGATAGAAGATGTGACATATGACATTTTGCATGCATTCCACAATGAACCATGTGGAGGACATTTTGCAGCCAAGAGGACAACAATGAAGATTTTGAACATAAGATATTACTAGCCAACACTCCACAAGGATGCAGGAAGGTATACTAGAAAATGTGATAGATGTCAAAGAATGGGAAAACCAACTAGATTTGATGAGATGCCACTTTTCCCTTAGGTAGTAATCACTCCCTTTGACAAGTGGGGATTGGATTTTGTGGGACCCATTGACCCTCCATCAAATGGTAAGTATTATATATTGGCATGCACTGATTATGTAACAAAGTGGGTAGAAGTTAAGGCCATGAAGCATGCAAGAGATAACAAGGTCGCAAAATTTCTTTATGAGGATATTTTCACAAGATATGAAATTCCAAGAGAAATAGTTACTAATCAAGGCGCTCAATTCACATCAACCCTTGTTGCAACACTAGTTAATGAGTACAACATAAGGAATAGGAAGTTGACTCCTTATCACCCCCAGGCTAATGGCCAAGTTGAGGTGACCAACAGAGAAATTGAAGCCATTATGACCAAAATGGAAGCTATTCATAGAAAGGATTGGGAAAATAGATTACAAAAGTTGTTTGGGACTATAAGAAAACCTAAAAAACAACTACATGCTTCACTCCATTTGAGTTGTTGTATGGAAAGACAACCATGATGCACATTGAATTTGAATATAAGACTCTTCAAATTGCAATAGATTTGGGGATGGATATTTCTGAGGAATAGAGAGAAAGAATCATGTAGCTAAATGCTTTGGATGAGATAAGAAGAGTAGCCCTACATCATACAGAGGTAGTTCAAAATTAGAGAATCAAGTGGCATGAAAAATTTATCAAGGACAAGAAATTCCAACTAGGAGATTGGGCTCTGCTCTATGACTCAAGATATCAGGACAATATAGAAAAATTGTAGACAAGGTGGCTAGGACAATATGAAGTCATTGAGGTCTTTCCTAATGGAGTTGTTCAACTTACTACCATTGACCCTATCAGATTCAAGTTACTTGTCAATGGTCATCGCCTTAGATTATATCATAAGCCAACTTCCAAAGAAGAGTTCCTACAATAATTCACCCAACATTCAACACCCAAGCTTCTTGTAGTCGAAGGGAGTGGACCTAGTGTTCCTCCTTCTGGCTAATTAAGGTACGTACTTGTAATAATAAAGACTTCCACTCTTGTGGAAGTCCATTTCTTCACCCATCCGCCCACTCAACCATCCATCACCACCTTTCTCTCTCTTCCATCACTTCATTCCACTTCATTTTCATTGATTGCTCAATTTATTCCCTAAAAAAGTGAATGGAACTTTCTCCATGATCTTTGCATTAATTGTTATCTTTTAATCATCTTTTAAGTGCATTCGTTTAATTAATATAAATTAGTATAGACATTAACATAACATGTCATTATTCCCTGTCAAATCACCACTCCCATCTCGCATGTGTGGACACATGTCCAAATTTATGTTGGGGGAGGAAAGAAAAAAGATGCAAATATATTGCCCATGTGTCAATTTATACTAGGCTACGTCAGAAAATATAATTGTTATCTTTTAATCATCTTTTAAGTGCATTCATTTAATTACTATACATTAGTATAGATGTTCACATAACATGTCATTATTCCCTGTCAAATCACCACTCCCATCTCGCATGTGTAGACACATGTCCAAATTTAGGTTGGGGAGGAAAGAAAAAAGATGCAAATATATTGCCCATGTGTCAATTTATTCTAGGCTATGTCAAAAAATTTAATTGTTATCTTTTAATCATCTTTTAAGTGTATTCATTTAATTACTATACATTAGTATAGACATTCACATAACATGTCATTATTCCCTGTCAAATCACCACTCTCATCTCGCATGTGCAGAAACATGTCCAAATTTAGGTTGGGGGAGGAAAGAAAAAGATACAAATATATTGCCCATGTGTCAATTTATGCTAGGCTACATTAGAAAATTTAAAATGAGTCAATTTGAAATCTGAGTGAGAGGACAAATCGCATGTGTGAAGTAACACTAACTGCAGCCGACATTTCTTCCCATCATAATTCTCCTTTACAAGTCCTTTTCTTTCCATTATTGACCCTATCATAATCTTGAGTTGCAAGCAAAAAGGTAAAACAAAAAAAAGGGAAAATTTAGTCAGTATTGGCACTAGAAATTTAGCAAGTATTGTAGGAAGGTGTTTGGCTTTCAAGTAGGAATTATAGGAAGGAAATTTTTTAGAGTGATAGTTGATTGCAGACATGGGAGGAGGGTTAATTCGAAATGAGCCCTCGGTTCATGATATTTTATTGTAGGATGCACAATGCCTGGCCGAATTTAGAAATTGTAGATGGTTAGATTACTTCTTGAAGCTGGATGGCTTTGATGAAGGCATTGCACTAGAATTTGCCTAGACATTTTATGAAGGAAAATCCACAGTAAAAGGGTTGGAGGTTGTGGCAACTGAGGAAAGAATTGCAGAGGTTACAGGGTTACCTACTGATGGTGAACATTACCTTTCCTCCAGAGACTCTAGGTCAGCTCAGGCCAAATTTACAGTACATGGTGACCCTCCAATCAGCATGGATAAATAGGGTGCAAAAAAAACCTTTTTTTCCCAAACCATGGAAGCAGGTAGCCATCTACATTATAAGGTATCTCAAATGTGAAGGTCGTCTGTTGAACTTGCATTTAGTACATTTCAAACTCTTGAGTTACATGAGGCACAAAAGGCAGATGAATGTGCCTAATGTGCTATACAATCTTCTCTCAATCATGGCAGCCGAGACTGAAAAAGGTAGGAACAATTCTGTCTCCCACCATTTTCTGATTAAATTGCTAGTTGAAAAGTCTCTACATGATGTGTCTGGAATGACCTGGAGAGAATTTATAAATGTTGATCAAATTAGACCCGAACACTTGCAACCTAGGGTTTTCCCTCAACCTCGTAGGTCTAGCAGGAGATTGAGCATGACTGAAGCCACTCATGGTGCCTCAACCTCTGACACATTCCCTACTATAAACCCTCCTACTGTAGAAGAAACCATAGAAATCAGTTCTTTTGGAATAGAGCAATCAGAAAAAGAAAGCTCCTCCTTAGATTATGATGATGACATTCCACTTGGCACCTTGATGAAAACTAAGGCACAAAAGAGAGAAGTAGAAATGAGAAATGGAAAGGCCAAAAGGCAACCGATAGAAAGAAAGGTGCCAAGTTCTAAGAAGAGGAAAGATAACATTGTTCATCCTGTAGCCAAAGAAAAATGTGAGAGCCCTCCCAGGAAATCAAGACCATCTGGGCCAGCGTTTGATATGCCTCCACAGGAAAGCCCTAAAGAAATACCATAGGAGGACATAGAAGCTCCAATGGGTCAGGAGAATGTCAAAGAAGAAGACATATTTGAGAGAGTAGCAAATATAACACTGGCCAATCTTGCTAATATTGTAGAAGAGTTTGAGGAAAATTAGGATTTCCTGTAGCGTGAGCAAGAAGTCCTACAACAAGACATCCTACAGTAATAGCCAGAACTAGAGTAGGAGTTCCTACAGCCATAGCAGGCACAAGAACATGAGATCCTACAGCAAGAAGTGGGAGAAGAAATAGTACCCCCACAGCTAGAGACAATTGGACAGCTTGAGTCCATGCATATAGTACTATATTAGGAGCAACCATTGACAAAAATATTGGTAGGAATTCATAATCCCCTTGATTTTATAGTACATATGGAAATTTTGAATTTATGGAAAGAAATACAAAGGAGGGAGGAAGAATGGAAAAAGGAAAAATAGAAATTGAAGAAGGAAATTCAAAAGAGAGATGAGGAAATGTAAGGAAAGCAGAGGTGCGGAAGCAACTTTCCTAATGTCAAAAACACAGGGGAGAATGCATATAGTACTTTTAATTTTTCTAATTACAATTCAATTAAGATACACATGAAAGATTTGCAGAAACAAAGAAGATACTCAAAGACAATGAACAACATATTTACGTGGGAAACCCTTTCGGGAAAAAACCCACCACACCAAACTGAATCTCTTTGTATTACAGTAACAACAATTACATACAATCAAAGATACAATTCTCTGGTATTAGTTCATAATAGCTACATTCATTGTTCATCTAGTTACAGAAAAGCTCTCATCGATTCGATTCACTCATTGTCCTTTCAAATCAGAATTGATCCTTTAAATCTTAACACATTCTGATTTTTGTCTTCTGTTCATCCTTATCTGCCAATGCTCCATCAAAGAAAGTTTCCATGCCTTTTCAGATTTTTCCTTGCATGTAGTTTTTCCAGTGTTGCAACTGATGGAAAAATCCAACCGTCATTCGTTTGAAAAATTGCTTCCTCTAATTGGTCCAGTGGGATGCCACATAGGATGGTCACACGATCAAAGGTGATCAAAATTTGTTGGCATATCGGTGAGACACTAATAGTGTCTCCCCGATGCCACAAAGTCTTCATATCGATATCACCATAGCTTCCACAAGTCGTTAAGATGTTTTACCAATGCTCACAAAGCATATCAATTTCCACTTTGCATTCGGCAAGACTTCCCATTCGCCAAAAGGTTTCGTTGAGTCTCCTTAGGTTTCACGGAAGCATCTGACATTTGGCAAGAAATTTGTCTTTCACCGAGACTTCATACCGAGCTCATCCAAGTCTTACCGAGTCAGCAAGACTTAAGTCTTTTGCTAAGACCTTACACCGGCTGAACATGTCACATCGAAGCATTGAAGAGTCAGCAAGACTTATTGTCTTCGCCAAGACCTTATACCGAGGTCTTAAGTCATCTTGAGCACTGCATTCACTAGTTGGCAAGACTTATGTCTTTCACCAAGACCACATACTGATCACCCATGTCTTTCCGAGTCAGCAAGACATTTGACTTCGCCAAGACATTTCACCATGCACTGAGAGTTATGCCAATGACTATTGGCGTGACTTATTCAAGTTGCCAAGACTTCTCAGCAAAGTCTTTTGTCACCGCAAACGAACCAAGAGAATACTCCCATCGGCGAGACTTACCTTCTCGCTGAGAGATCTCCCCGAGACCCTTGTGTTAGCTTGATAGCTATAAGCTATCGGTGAGACTTACACCATTCACTGGGACATCTCGCCGAAGCCCTAGAGATAGCCTGATAAGATCAAACTGTCACCCAGAGAACTCCAGTTGAAAAAAGGTCATGCCGAATGCTCCTAGTTACAATGATAGACTTCATTTGGCAAGACATCAACTCTATCTTGGTGACATTAACCTATCAAGCAGATTTAGAATAGTTAGTCGCCCAGACATGAACAATGTCACATTGAATTTTCCCTTTAGGAGCTCCATGTCAGTAAGGATTGAGGCACATATTCCAACAAGCTCCCACTTGAAAAAGATCTTATTGACACCTCCAGAGCATAAACAAACTACTGAAAACATGGGCCAAGAGGCCCATCGAACTGGCACACCACCTGTATTTGTCTGTGCTCACAGGCTTCATCAATGCATCTGCAACATTCTTCAGAGTATCCACTTTCTCCAAAGAGACCTTCCCATCCTCCACCATATCTCGTACAAAGTGATATTATACATCTATATGTTTCATCCTGGCATGGAAAGTAGGATTCTTTTCCAAACATATAGCACTCTGGTTGTCACAGTAAATAGTAATTTTTCCTACATCAAAACCAATGTTAGAACACAAATGTTTTATCCAGATTGCTTCTTTATAGGCATGTGTAGCTGCCATGTATTCTGCCTTTGTAGTGGACAAAGTGACTACAGCCTGCCGCTTGCTCATCCAACTCACTGCACCACCAATCATCATGAAAACATATCCACTGGCAGATCTTTTGCTATCAATGTCCCCTACCCAATTAGAGTCCACATAACCTAGAATACTAAGAGTTCTCTATGATTCAACCAATTTTCCATGGTAACACAAAGAATAGTCTGAAGTGCCCTTTAGATATCTAAATACTCTCTTCACAGCATGCCAATGTGTCCTTCCAAGATTTTCCATAAACCGATTAAGAACTCCCACTGCTTGGGCAATGTTTGGCCTTGTACAGACCATAGCATACATGAGGCTGCCAATTGCACTATCATAAGGCACACTAGTCATGTCCTCCATCTTAGTAGGAGATTTTGGACAATCCTCAATAGATAGCTTTGTTCCCTATGTAACTGGAACAACTAGCTGCTTGCACTCAGTCATACAAAATCTCTCTAGAACAACCATGATATACTTACTTTGATTGAGCCAAAGTTTTCTATTTTTTCTGTCCCTAGTTATTTTTCCATTCCCAAAATGTACCTTGCTGCACCAAGATCTTTCATTTTGAACTTTGCAGACAACTGAGACTTAAGATTAGAAATTATTAGCTTACTATTGCCTATGAACAACATATCATCAACATAGAGAACAATAATAAGTATTTGATCACTTTCAGCTTTGTAATATACACAATGATCACATTTTGATCTTACAAATCCCAATGACAAAATGAAAGTGTCAAATTTCTGGTACCACATCCTAGGAGACTATTTTAAACCATATAGAGATTTATTTAACTTGCAAACCAATCTTTCTTTACCTTTTTCCACAAAGTGCTTTGGCTGGGACATAAATTTCTTCTTCAAGATCACCATGAAGAAACGCTATCTTCACATCCATCTGCTCAATTTCTAAGTCATACACTGCTGCAAGTGACAAAAGAAATCTAATATATGTTAGCTTAGCTACAAGAGAAAATATTTCTCCATAATCAATTCCCTCTACCTAGGAATAACCTTTTGCAACCAGCCTTGCTTTATATTTTTCTACACTGCCATCTAGACCAATTTTCTTTTTGAATATCCATTTGCAACCCACAACTTTTCTTCCTTTAGGAAATGGCATCAAACTCCAGGTATCATTCTTGTCTAATGATGCCATTTCTTCATTCATGGCTTCCAACCAAGAGTTTGAATTAGACATTTTAAATTCCTCTTTCACAGTCCTAGGTTCATCAGTGCTAGAAATTAAAGCATAGGCACAAGTAGACTCAATTAAAGAAAACCTATACTTATCAAGTTGCTTTCTTTCATGAGTTGACCTCCACACAGGCTGAGGCTGAGGTGGTTCTTCATCTTCATCAGAACTTTTAGAGCTACTGGAGCTCTCCTCAGTATCAGGTACATTTTGATTTTTCAATTCCTCTTCATTTGGTGTCGGAAGAATTCATGGTACATCCTTTTCATTTTCTGATTTCTTCTCTGACTGCAGATCCAATGTAGAAGTTTTCAGCTCACGAAAGATAACACTTCTGCTGTACAAAACCTTCTTAGTCTCTGGGTTCCAAAGCTTGTATCCTTTTATGCCAGCACTATAGCCAATAAAAATACACTTTACAGCTTTGTTTTCCAACTTAGATCTTTTTCAAATGGAATATATGCATATGCCTCACAGCCAAAGAAACAAATATGTCTCAGAGAGGGCTTCTTTCGAGACCATGCTTCCAAAGGAGTCTTCTCAACAAGAGCAGAGTTAGGAGAATGATTTACCAAGTAACATGCTGTAGAGACTACTTCAGCCCAAAATTTCTCCAAGCCAACACTGTTCAGCATACTTCGTGCTCTTTCCATTATTGTCCTATTGAACCTTTCAGCAACTCCATTTTGCTATGGAGTATAAGGTGTAGTCTTATGTCATTTAATCCCATGATTTGTACAGTACCTTTCGAATTCATTTGAATAAAACTCACCGTCATTGTCAGTCCTTAAGCATTTTATTTTCCTACCAGTTTGATTTTCAACAAGGTTTTTAAATTCCTTAACCCGACTAAACACTTCTGATTTACTTTTCAGAAAATATACAAATGTTCTTCTTGAATAATCATCAATAAATGACACATAGTATCTTGATTTAGATAGAGAAGGAACATTCACTAGACCAAACACATTAGAATGAATATAATCAAGCAAACCAGAAGATTTGTGAGGACTGGAATAAAATGAAACACGGTGTTGTTTACCATATATACAATGTTCACAATATTTGAACTCAAGGTTACAATCTTCAAGCCCTTCTACCAGGTTTTTATTTTTCAAGGTTTTTAAACCTTTTTCACCAATGTGGCCAAGCCTATGATGCCCGAGCATAGTCTTTTCTGCTGGAAGTTTAACCTCCATGGCATTTACTCCATCAGGAAAGTTTTCCTTCTTTTCTCCATGAGCAACTTTTAGTGACTTTGCAGAGACACTATTGCATTGAACAACATGTGCATCCAGCTTGTACAAGGTACCAATTCGAGCACCCCTAGCCAACACCATAGAGCTTCTAGTCATCTTGCAACCATTTCCAGAGAACGTGACATGCACTCTGATATCATTAAGCTTACTTATAGAAAGTAAATTACGAGCCAGACCTGGTATATGCATCACATCATTGGTCCCCTTCACTCTTCCATCAGGGAATTGAATTCTGACTCTTCCACGGCCAAAAATTTCCAAAGATGAATCATTTGCTAGGTACACCTTTCCACCATTGTATTCTTCATACTTCGTGAACCAATCTCTATGAGATGTCCTATGGAAAGATGCTCCAGAATCAATCAGCCAAACATCATCTGATGCCCATGTAGCCAAAGCTGCAATGAAGGTGTCTGCATCACTCTGAGAAGAATCATTTCTAGAAGAGTTCTTCTTCTTTTAATCCTCCTTGCAATCCTTTCAGACATGACCAGGTTATCTACAATTCCAGCATTTCACCTTGGACTTCTTGCTAGGAGACTTTGATCTCCCTTCTGATTTTGATCTAGATTTCTTGTCCTTCATCTTGCCTTTCTCCTTCGATCTGCCTCTGATAGCTAGAGCCTCCTTTGTCATCTCAGAAGATTTTCTTCTCATCTCTTCCAACAAGAAAGAAGCAACAACATCTTCCATCTTGAAAGTGGATGTCGTACTCCTACTAGCCATCACCAAATGATCCAAAGAATCTGACAAAGAACATAGCAGCAGCATGCAGTGATCTTCATCTTCAATCTTCACACCAACAGATGTTAACTAAGCAATCAGGATGTTGAAAACATTTAAGTGATCAGCAACCAATCCTCCCTCTTGCATTCTCAAAGAGTACTCTCTCAAGAATAACTTGTTCACAAAGGACTTGCCCTGATAGATAGATGCTAGTCTTTTCCACAAGGAAGAGGTAGTCTTTTCTTCATGAACATTCAGAAGAACAGAGTTTTCCAAACAGAGCCTTATCAGCCCCTTAGAATTTCTATCTGTAAGGTCCCAATCCTCTTGCTTCATTCCTTGAGGCATTGTTCCAGACACAACAGTCCAAAGATCTCAGTCTACTAACAGATCTTCCATTTTGAGTTTCCATAGCTCAAAATTGCTACCATTGAATTTCTCTATATCCATCCTTTCGGATGTGCTTGCCATCTTAATTTGTAATTAAACTAGTAGAACTCTACAAAACTCCCACTGGAAAAGGATTGACACAAAAAACCCAACCCTCTCACAAGGATAACACAACTAGCCAGGCTCTAATACCACTTGTAAGGAAAGCAGAGGTGCAGAAGCAACTTTCCTAATGTCAAAAACACAGGGGAGAATGCATATAGTACTTTTAATTTTTCTAATTACAATTCAATTAAGATACACATGAAAGATTTGTAGAAACAGAGAAGATACTCAATGACAATGAACAACAAATTTACGTGGGAAACCCTTTCGGGAAAAAACCCACCATACCAAACTGAATCGCTTTGTATTATAGTAAGAACAATTACATACAATCAAAGATACAACTCTCTGGTATTAGTTCACAGTAGCTACATTCACTGTTCATCTAGTTACAGAAAATCTCTCATCAATTCGATTCACTCATTGTCCTTTCAAATTAGAATTGATCCTTTAAATCTTAACACATTCTGATTTTTGTCTTCTGTTAATCTTTATCCACCAATGCTCCATCGAAGAAAGTTTCCATGCCTTTTCAGATTTTTCCTTGCATGCATTTTTTCCAATGTTGCAACTGATGCAAAAATCCAACCGTCATTCATTTGAAAAACTGCTTCCTCTGATTGGTCTAGCGGGATGCCACATAGGATGGTCACACGGTCAAAAGTGATCAAACTTTGTTGGCATATTAGTGAGACACTAACAGTGTCTCCCTGATGCCACAAAGTCTTCATATTGATATCGCCATAGCTTCCATGAGTCGTCAAGATGTTTTACCGATGCTCACAAAGCATATCAATTTCCACTTTGCCATTGACAAGACTTCCCATTTTCCAAAAGGTTTTGTTGAGGCTCCTTAGGTTTCACAGAAGCATTTGACAGTCGGCAAGACATTCGTCTTTCGTCGAGACTTCATACTGAGCTCATCCAAGTCTTACTGAGTCGGCAAGACTTAAGTATTTTGCTAAGACCTTACACCGGCCGAACATGTCACACCGAAGCATTGAAGAGTTGGCAAGACTTATTATCTTCGCCAAGACCTTATACCGAGGTCTTAAGTCATCTTGAGTGTTGCATTCACCAGTCGGAAAGACTTATGTCTTTCGCCAAGACCACATACCGATTGCCCATGTCTTGCTGAGTCGGCAAGACATTTGACCTCACCAAGACGTTTCGCCAGGCCCCGAGAGTTACACCGATGACTATCAACATGACTTATTCAAGTCGCCAAGACTTCTTAGTGAAGTCTTTTGTCACCGCGAACAAACCAAGAGAATACTCCCGTTGGTGAGACTTACCTTCTCGCTGAGAGATGTCCCTGAGAACCTTGTGTTAGCCCGATAGCTATAAGCTATCGATGAGACTTACACCATTTGCTGGGACATCTCGCCGAAGCCCTAGAGGTAGCTCGATAAGATCAAACTGTCACCCAGAGAACTCCAGCTGACAAAAGGTCATGCTGAATGCTCCTAGTTACAGCGATAGACTTCATTTGGCAAGACATCAACTCTGTCTTGGCGACATGAACCTGTCAAGAAGATTTAGAATAGTTAGTCACCCAGAAATGAACAATGTCACAATGACTTTTCCCTTCAAGACCACCATGTCAGTAAGGATTGAGGCACATATTCCAACAAGAAATTGAAAATAAAGATGCAAAAATTGCCACCTTGAAGAAGAGGGTGGGTGATATGGCAACCTTGGTACCACAGATTTTAGAATGTAGGACCCCCCCAAGGGTCTATGCTTTGCACCTGAAAGAGAAATATCTCTCTTTTAATCTATCAAGGATTTTCTTAGGTTTGAATCCTTCTAGTGACACTCCTAATAAATTTTTCAATGCTTATAGGATTGCTTCCCCTGAAATGAAGAATTTGTTGTGTGAGTTTTACTTGCATAATTATGCTGTAACTCAAGACCATGATTGGAATCCACTGTTGTATGTTGGCGATGTCCAATTAAGGGAATTTATGTCTTGAGTACAAAATGAGATTAGTTGGGGACAACAACATGGGGCTTATAAGCAATTGGAGTCTAACATCCCTCTGCCAATTAGGGCTGAATCAAGCAACCCAAAGGATATTTACATAGAATGGCTCAAAATGCTTCTTAGAACTAGTTATGGCAATAGAATCGTGCCTTGGATTGAGGTAGTTTATAGTGAATATGAGGTAAAGGAAGCAACAAAGGAGGAAATTATGATAAGACACCTATCACAAAGATGGAATAACCCAACTGATGAGCTGAAACAAGCTAAATCTCATTCCATCCACAATTATGTTGCAACACTAAAAAGGATTGATAGGTATATTCAGATTGGGAGAACAAATGGGAAATTTTTGCTTCCCTTGACTTTCCAGCCACCCATTCTCATGTGGCCTGTGCCAAACTTCAGGTTCTACTAGTATGACATTGCTGCAGAGAGACAAAGATGAAGCAGATTGGACAAATTGGGAGGATTCTATTGGGACCTTGATTCACACTCAACAAACACTAATGTTGGACAACTATCATTTGCAAATTTTAGAGCTTTGACTGAGCAGAAGAACAACCCTTCCCCTGCTAGAGGACCAAAAAAATGTTAGGTTGGGGGGAGTGATGAGCCTAGTTTTTGGTCCAATTTTGGGTAGAATCTATAGTTTATTTGCTAGTAGTTATCATGGACTTTGATGTTAAATGTTGATGTTTTCATAATGTTTCCCTCAAGCCATAGACATTGGGATTAATCGTATTTCTGCAAGTTTTAATGACATTGGCATATTATGTGGATTATCTACATTGATTTTGCATGTGGTTAATGAATGTTCCTTAAGGTGGTTATAGATATGCAATTATTGTGCGTACTAACATTGCCATGCAGATTTAATTTGAGGATGCTAAGTTGAGAAAGACACCGCTAGTTGGGCATGCACCGTAACGTCCAACAAAGGAATCACTCAAAGGTAAAAGGAGGTTGACGACAGAAGATTCCTCATGCAAACCAAATGTAATCGTCTTGTAGTGGAATTTAATGATTGAGCAGATGCAGGCATTACTGTTGTGCTAAATCTGCGTTTGGACCTGCATGTTTGACCAGATTCCATGCACACATAACCACCACCACTCCACTTTCTCTATTTTCCCTAAATGGTGTCCTCCCAGTCATGGAGTTGACTACCTTATCTAGTTGATAGTATAAATAAAGATTTGATGCTCCTTCTTAAGGGGTTGCATGATTTGATATTGTACTTGCACTCTCAAATTTTTAGTAATATAGATACATTACTCTTTTGTACTCATGATTTATAGTGAATAAAATAAAGTTATGAGTTCAAGCATCTGAGTTCTCATTAGTTTTAGAGGATACTTATCCAAGGGGGCCCACTTGGTGAGTAATCCATCCTCTTAGTTTAGTATTAGTTTAGTATTACTTTCTATTTAGTAATTAGTTAGAAATATGGTAGCAACTCTTCCTGTAGCCACTAAAATTCCATTATGTGACTATTCCTGCAGCCAAAACAGACAGAGTAGTGCCCTATTTTTTGCTCAGATTTTCATTCCTACTATGCATTTTAGTTTGATGTAGTTGTTGATTGATGATTAAATTTTATGGTATTCCCTTCTAAGCAATTTACTTTCAGTATTGTGAGTTCTTTAGTTGTAGAATGAAAATGGCTACTCTAGATTCCTAGTGCACATATTGTGCTGACCCATTTCAAGTTCACGTCCCTAGGTTGACAAGTTAAATGCACCTTCATGATGATTGAAATAGATACTCAGGTTAGATGTCCAATCTCTGAATCATGGTTGTAAGGGCTTAATTATTAAATCATTGTAGGAGGCCAACCAACTTATAGATCAATGGAAGATTCATCAAATAAACAAAATATTTCATGATTGAATCACTAAGATAGGTCTATCCTAAATCTCCAAGCAACCATTTATTTTTGGAATATGTGGTCCCTCAATTGAGGACATCCCTATTGGAAATCTGTCTTGTCATTGATGTCAATAGGGAGATTGTTGGAGATTGTTACACTAAGTTTTTATTAGTGTTTTCATTGATTTCAACCCATGTTAAGCTCTAGTGTGGTTATGATGAGAAGATGTTTTTGGTTTTGAGAAAGGTGTTGTTGATGTAGTTGGTTTACTTGGTTTCCAAGTGCTTTTTAGAAAATTTGAATAGAGAGTGTACAAGGTGACAAAGTTGTGTTATACATTGTTATTAAAATTTCTTCATGGTTGAAAATGTGCTTGTGTGGTTCTTATGAGATGATCAAAGGTATTTAGAGGTGTTATATCTAGAGTTTTAGGTTCTAGATCATGCATTAGTGGAAGATGTGTCTGACAGTGTGTTTTCTGTGAAGAAGGTTATTTGGGAGAAACAAAATTGCTCCACATTTCTTCATGATGAGGTTTCTTTCCTTGCGGGTTTGGGAATGTGCTAATATTATCTTTCTCTAGTGTGTTTTTTTCCTTAGTTGTTTCACAAGGTTGGCTAGTGAGTTGTATGATTGTGACATTGTGGTTGGTTGCATAGGATGATAGTATTCTCAGTTTTAAGTGGTTATGATAGTGTTGTTGAATATTCTGATGGTGTTGGAATATTTTTAGATGTTTTGTAGTGTTTTTTTGTGGTTTAAAATATGTTTTCAGACTTGGAGAAGAGTGATGTGATTATTTGTTAGTGTTAATATAGGTTTGGTCAACCTAGTGTGTTAGCGTTGATTGTAGAGATGGTTTGTTATTTATGAAAGCATGGTGTAGCATGTTGATGTAGATTTGGGTTCTAGTTAACCCTTTGTATGGTTTTCCTTCATTTATTTCCATTGTGAAAGTGTTTGGTGATGACCTATTTGGTGATTTCACATTTTAGGTGTATATGTTTCATTAAGGCTAACCTAGAGAAGTTGTTTGAGGTCACAAAAGATATATAAGCAAGGTTAATGTTAGAGGTGTTTTGGGGGGTGAAAATATGTAGGTGTGATCAAGTTTTGTGATCTGAGTGAGAGATTAAACACCTAAGGCTACCAAAGGTAGTGAATAGAAGGTGTCTACATTTTCCATGATCATGAAGTTGTTGGGGGTAGTGAGCTGAAGGTTGCGGATGGTGTAGAGTTGTTGTGGTGGATCTTCCTATTGTTCTAAGGTAGTGAACCTCCTTGTAACAATCTAATTCTATTCTCTTCTATTCTAGATAGAGATTCCTTTGGGAATTGAGCCATTCTTTTCTTTTGGATAGTGAGCCCTCCTAGCAATGATCCTTTTGTAGTCGGTGTTGTTATTCATATATGTCAGTTACTCCTCATTGTGGTTTTTCCTTGATTATGGTTTTCCATTTAAATATTGTGTTCTATTGTGTATGGTTGTTGATGTGTTGATGTTTCACTTATTTACACTCTTGCTAATGCTTAATAAGGGTTTGAAGTTTCATGAGGGTTTGAATTTTTTAATGTATAAATGATTCAACCCCCCTTAGTTGTTCTATGTCTCTAACAATTGGTATTAGAGATGTGGTTCCTCGAAGGAAGCTTAAACACTTGAGGTAGATCTAGATGACACATAGGAGTGGTGTCAAGGTTCCTATGTTCAATGAAACAAATTATGCTTTCTAGAAAGACAAGATGGAAGCCTTTCTTGTCTCGTTAGGTTTTGGTGTTTGGAAGTAAATTGAAATTAGATACACTTTGCCTACTAATCCTCTGAAAAGTGATAATGAGATCAAGGATTATGAGAATAATGGAAAATCAAGGAGTGCTATCTTGAGTGGGATGTCTAATTTAGAACTTGTGAAGGTGACAAGCCTCAAAATTGCTAAAGAGATCTAGACAAAGTTGTAGATCATTTATGAACGAGATGATAATGTCAAGAAAGTAAAGATGCAGAATTCTAAAGCCAAATTTGAAACCATAAGGATGTCAAATGATGAAGATATTGCTAGCTACATGCTTAGAATGGATGAAATTGTCAATTCCATCAATGGACTTGGTCGAAAACTAGAGGAAGGTGAAGTTGTGAAAAATGTATTGATAACTCTTCCTAAATATTATAGTGCTAAAGTTTCTGCTATTGAGGAAACTCAAAATTTGGATCAGTATTCTAGAGATCAAAAGTTTGGTGCTTTAACTACTTTTGAATTAAGATCTTGACCAAGATGATCCAAGGAAAGAAACTAAAAAATGGTAACTAAAAAATATAGAGGTAAGTTATCCTTTAAGTGTTTAAATTGTGGAAAGATAGGTCATTATGCTTCTAAATGTCCAATCAAAGTTTCAAATAGCAAACATAAATATCAAAAAGGTAAATCTATCAAGAAGAGTTATTATGTTAACAAATATAGTGGTGTATTTGATGATGAGGAATCAAACTATCTAGATGATAGAAGTGATGAATGCTTGTTCATCTATCTAAATGTTGGAACAAATTCTACTGATTCTAAAAGATGTGTGAAGGAAAGTTCTCCAAAAATAGGTCACAATATTGAAGGAAGTATGTTGATTTATTTTCATGCAAGAGAGGAGAGAAATTACTGGATAATTGATAGTGGATGCTCAAATCATATGACCAGTGATAAGTGTAAGTTTTTAAAACTAGAAAAGTATGATGGTGGTCTTGTTAAGCTTGGTGATGATACACCTGCTAAGATCTATGGAAAAGGTTCAATTAGTTTTTATGGAAAGCATAAGACAAATGATGTTATTTATGTCAAGGGTCTCTGATATAATCTTCTCAGTGTAGGAAAAATGTGTAGCAGAGGATACAAATTGGTGTTTTAGGATGATGGTTGTGAAATTAGAAAAGGAAGCTCCAAAATATTGGTTTTAGCTAGAACAAGGACAAAAGGAAATGTTATTAGCTCAAAAGTGGTGGTGTTAAGTGCTTTATGTCTTAAATTAATGAAAGTTGGCTATGACATAGAATAATGGGTCACTTCAAGTTTGATAGCCTAGAGAAGATCAAATCAACTCAACTTGTGAGATATTTGCCAAGAATTACAAAACCTATCAATGCAATTTGCAAGGAGTGTCAGTTTGGAAAGAAGAAAAAGAAGAGGCTCAGAACTAAGGAATATTCTATTGAAGGACCTTTGGGGTTGGTGCATACAAACCTTTGCAGACCTACCAAAATAAGAAGCTCTCAAGGTGACAGGTATTTTATGTTGTTGATAGATTATTACTCTAGAATGACTCGGGTGACCTTTCTCAAAGAAAAATCAAAAGCTCTAGATAATTTTAAAGTATTTAAGTCTATAGTAGAGAATGAAATAGATTTGAGAATCAAATGTTTGAGATCTAACAAAGGTGGTGAGTTCACCTCCAATGAGTTTAACAAATTTTGTGAAGATCATGGGATAAAGAGACATTTATTAGCTCCTAGGACTCCACAATAGAATGAAGTTGTGGATAGAAAGAATTGGATAGTTCAAGAAGCAACAATAACCAAGATGAAGAAAGAAAATCTATTGGGAAATTGTGTCTCAACCTTGCAATTATATAAAGTGATAGGATGCATATATATATTTCCTTGTTACATCGATAGGTGTAATATACAATGGGAGCATAGGGTAGAGGGGAGAAGTGGGATGCATGTAAACAATTTTTTGTTAACTTTTTTCAAAAAAATCCTAAATAGATGGCATACATTAAATAAATGATATGTTGTAAATCTAGACCGTTAACCCTATTTTATGAGGGCATTGTACTATGATTATAGATGGTGATGTATTCTGAGAGTCTAATAGTAAACATGTTGTCTCTAGATCTCTGGTTGGTGATACTCCTATGAGAAGCTTACTTTGCAAGTATATTGTAATCTTTGTGATTTTTGAATAATATATTGGGCGGATTTTGGAATGTGGGGTTTTTCTTCTAAAAGGGTTTTCCCCATGTAAATCATTGTGTTGTGGTATGCATGATATTAATGTTTATTGTTGTTTGAGTTTTTGTAACTATTAAAGATCTATAAATTTTGCATTATTCTCATCTCAAGATTAGTGTAGGAAGTTTTTCTACTACCTTAGCTTCCTTTCAAGTTGTATCAGATCTTGATCACGTTTGGTTTCAGTTGTGGGGTTGAGGTTTTTGAACTAATCTAAATTTGAGTGGGAGCTTGTGTAGAAGATACTTTGTGATCTTGCTACAGGAATTTTTAGATGACAAGTTCATTAGGGAGAATAGAGGTGGATAATTTTTTTAGAAATAATTTAGAAATGTGGAAGCTGAAGATGGAGGGTCTGTTGATAGATCAAGATTTGTGGGATGTGTTGAACACCTAGAATATTAAGAGGGGGTTGAATCAATATTCCATTGAACCAATTAATCATAAGCCATCCAATTACCAAAATATGTTTTACTCCAATGACGAATGAAAGCATGAAGACATCATAAAATCATATGACACATGAACACCAATATTTTTATGTGGAAAACCTAAAAAGGGAAAAACCACGTTGAGGGTTAGCTCACAATATATTATATCTAGATATAGTATATATTACAAAAAGGCTCATTGCCAGGTGGACTCTCACTGTCCAAGTGAACTCTCTGCCCACAGAAGATGAGAAAGAAGAAAGGAGTATGTGTAGGATCATGATGGGCCAAAAAGTGGTGATATGATGGGTATGTGTAGGGTATGTGGCTGATGAATTTTTTTAACCCGAAATTGATGAAACAAAAAGAGTTTTTAAAGGAGATTCTCAGCTTTCCACCAATATAAATTATGCTTTACTTTGAATTTAATAAATAATTATTATTCATTTTCTATTTGAATTACGACTAAAGTCTTGATTGATAGGTTGATTGAAAAACATCTATAACTTTCAAACAATATCACATTTTTTGAATTTGAAACATGTCACATTCTATGCTTCGCATACTATAGGATTTAAAAACAATTGAATATAATGAAGTTTTGACTAAGTTAAGGTGGTCGACAGATGAGTTTTATATATTTTTAAAGTTGTAATAAAAAATCATAATTAATTATTTACTTGGAAAAATATTACAAAAAATATGCATCACATCCGACATGAGTCCTCTACTTATATCTAAAATATTATAAAAAAATATTATCATTTTATTGTGGTTAGGTGGTTAGACAAACACCTACTTATTTTTTCCCGAAATTTAAGTACTACTACATTGAAATTTCAAATTTTCACCAAACAATTTTTTTTTAAAATAAACCTATTAGTTTAGAAACTACATTCAATTTTCTATATATTCTATTTTTACATATTTTTGAAATAATATAGATAACTTATTCAAATTTTTACGTCAAGTTGCCTAACTCTGATTTTTTTTTTCCACTTAAGGGCTTGTTTTTAACATGATGATCCTGCACATACCCAAAGAAGGGGTGGCTACACAACCTATTTGAACTAATACAATATCATCTATTATATTATTTATTATAGTTCCAATGAAATGGAAAGATAATATTCACATAGATCTGAATAAATACTCAGCTCTACTCACAATTTGCTCAACCCTGATTATATTTGCATCACACATGTAGGTGAAGCACCATACATGTTATATGTCCCTTATTACTTGCATATAATATGCTCTCTCTATCACATTATCATCATCATCCTTATCTCTTTAAACTCGAAAGTTAATCTCCTATATATAACCATATCAAGTGTAACTTCAATTAGGTCAGCTTAATTAGAAGTAACACACAAAATTTGTACATTTTGTCCTTAAAACATTTTATCCACATCTCACGCCATAATTCAAAATTCAATCCACCTTAAGATAGGCCAAGATGAACCTAATATAGATCCCACATAATATAAAGTTACCTACTTTTCCTCCATAAAACATCAAATGTGTTAGGTCGACCCAAAATAAGACCTAACACAAAACCTTCATTATACATACAATTTTCCATACACGTGACTTCAAAACTTGATCTCTCTTTGAATTACCACTCAACCGACATCTGATATCTTGTACTCATCATCGAAGAACAAAATAATTATTCGTGAAGAAATGCAGTCTCCCACATTGATACATTGTACAAGGAATGACTACAATATAGAGAGTCGAATTCTGTCATTCGTAACTTTCAGAATACTTGTCAAAATGTCACCAAATCTTGAATATAGATGCACCTAATGATCTCAAGACTAAAATTAGAATCATAGAGTGATATCTCCACTTGCGGTGGAGTGTGGAACCAAAAAATGATGAACTGAACCACAATACTGTCAAAAGGAATACTTAGCCAAATTCTTGTATAACCATATTTTCTAGATCAACTTTTTCTATTAAAATGTCTTCTAGAATGCTTCCAAGCCATGCTAAAATGATCATAACAATGTTAGAATCAATGAAAACATTGGATCATACAATATATGCACCTCATGCTCATGTTTCCAAACAATATCAATAATGACAAACTTCCAATAGTCTCCCCCTTTCTTCCAACAATCTCCCCCTTTGTCATTGATGGAACATGCATATAATAAATTTTTTCCAAAAAATTGTCTCCCCCCCTTACACATATCTCTCCCCAAAATTATTCCTCAATATCTCTCCAAATATCTCTACAAATGTTTTTCCCAATATCTCTCCCCCTTTGACATCAATGGAAAAGGTTGTACAATTTTTTTTTTATACTCCCCATTTGATATATATGTGAGAAAAAGTAACTAGAAGAGTGTGTTGACTCCCCCTTAAAGAGTTAACCAAAAACTTCTATACCTTCCGAATATATGCAAAAAGATCCTGAAAATTTGAAAAATGCATGAGTAGAAATTGTCAAACTGAAGATGTTGACCCTTGAAGATTCTATAGGATGACTTTCCAAGTGGGTCTACCTTCTTTCCAATGCTTCTTTTCTACTGAAAGTATTCTATATTGTGACTCAAGCTTTACCAAGATTTATTTTCCTTCTTTTTGAGTGAGAGAGTAAGATTTATCTCTAAAATTTTATCTGTACCAGTGGCAAGGGCACTTGAGATGGGTATATGCTTTATTTTCACCAAGTCCCCTAGCTTCTTGAATTGTTTGATTATCTCTTCCTTCTAGCTCTACATGGTAAAGTATTCTTCATGCAAGGTCACTAAATTAATCCAGGTCTAATCATCTCTATCCTGTACTAGGTCATAAGTGTTTGATGCACAAATTATTTGTGTCTCAATTGTATTCATAGCATCCTTTATGCTTTGCATGGCATCAAGCCATGTCATGCAATACAAAAATAAGTTCCTTGCTTTATATTCATAAGAATGAACATCCTTCAAACTCTCTTCTACTTTGTTGTGTGTAGATGCACACTTCTCTGTAATTTCTAATAACTTCTTTTCTACAAGCCATGCTTTAAACTCTATTTCAACTCGTTCTCTTAGTTTGTAGGAATATTCCTTAAAGTTCTCCATTATCTCTTGTGTTGTCTTTACAACTTCACTAATCTCATGCTCATGTTGAGCATCATCTAGATCATCTTTAAAGGTTACTTTGCTGCTAATTCCCTTTTTCCCTATAGCTTTCTACTTGATTCTTCTTGTAATTTTCTTTTCTTCTACCCTAATGGCATGGACTACCAGAGGGGATTTCTCCCTTTTTGGAGGGTTGTCTATGGATTTCCTCTTCTTACCAGTTATAGGTAGAGATACAATAACTTATTTCCTAGAGCTATTAGAGGCTTCTTCTATACCCATGTTAGCTCTAGCTATGTCTATAACTATTCTAACTTTGTCTTTTGAGATGCCAAACTCTTTGGCATATGATTCTACCTAAGCATCAACCTATTTCTTTATTTGTGATTTCTTAAATTTATGAGAAACTTCCATTGTATTTTCTCTATAGTTTCCATACCTTGGTCTGCTAGGATCCATACGACTATTCAGAAACACTTCAACGCAACCAATAGCTAATTCTATCACTTCATAGTCAAGCCCTAGGACCCAAAGAGTTCTAGGTTCAACTACTTCAATTATGCAATATTAATTAGAGATTAAAAAGGTAAAGTCATTCATAAATTTTCTTACCACATCTCTAATGATTTTGATAGATTCTCAACAACATAATGGAGTTGCAGAAAGAATGAACATGAAACTAATGGAGAAGGATAGGAATATGTTGAGTGGTGTTGACCTAGAACAAAGGTTTTGGGATGAAGCTGTTGCCATTGCTTGTTACTTGATTATCAGGTCTCCTACATCATCTCTTATTGATGGGAATCCTTTAGAGTTATGGTTGGGTCACAAGCATTCATTAAGAAATCTTAGAGTTTTTAGTTGTGAGGAATATGCACATGTGCCAAAGGAGAAGCAAACCAAGTTGGAGAACAAGGATGTGAAATGTATCTTCCTCAGATACAATTATGGTGTGAAAGGATACAAGCTTTGGGATCCTATTGCACAAAAGGTAATATATAGTAGAAGTGTGATTTTTAGAGAAACTAAGCCTTCTTCTGTTACATTGTAGCTAGAAAAAATTAAATGGGAAGATGTGATTCAATTTCCTTCTACACCTGAGAAAGTTGAATTTAGGCCCATGGATAGACAAGAAGTTGAGGAGAGCTCATCTAGATCTGAATCTTTTGAAGAGGAGGAAGAACCTCCAACTCAACTTGTTCATAGGTATAGAGGCATAGACAACCACCTGAAAGGTATTCACCTAATAATTGGAGATGCATTTATTCTTTGAATACTAATATGGATGAACCCAAATCTATAGAAAAGGAATTAGGTATGAGTCATGAAAAATCCCTAAAGATTGTTATGGATGAAGAAATGTCATCTTTGAAAAAGAATGATTTATGGGACCTTGTACCATTTCCTAAAGGAGAAAAACCTGTTAAAATGGGTGTTCAAGAAAAATATTGGTTTAGATGGAGGTATTGAGAAGTGTAAAGCAAGGTTGGTTGCGAAGGCTTACTCTCAAGCTGAGGGTGTTGATTATGGTGAGATATTTTCTCTTGTTGCAAAAATGGCATCCATTAGTTTTTTTTCTTCTATTGTTGCTACTTATGCTTTAGAGGTTGAGAAAATGGATGTGAAAACTGCTTTCCTTCATGGTGACTTGGAGGAGGATATTTATATGACACAACCATAGCACTACATGGTGAAAGGTAAAATTAAGTTAGTTTGCAAATTGAAGAAATCTTTGTATAGCTTAAAACAAATTCCTACGATGTGATACCATAAATTTAATACATATGTGTTGAGTTTGGGATTTGAGAATTCTAATAAGATCATTGTGTTTACTATAGAACTAATGGTGATTATTTTTTATTTATTGCATTATATTTTGATGATATGTTATTTATTGGCAAAGGGAAAGGTATTATTTTATAACTAAAATCTCAACGTGTTGCTAAATTTGAAATGAAAGACCTTGGTGTAGCTAGATACATTCTTGGGATGGAAATTAAAAGAGATAGAGTGAACATAAAGCTATGTATTGGCCAAAGTAAGTATGCCAATTTAATTTTACAAAGATTTAACATGCAAGATTGTAGACCATTGTTTGTTCCCAATTTTGTTGGAACAAATTTATCTATTACAGATTGTCCAACATCTCCATTAGAGATGGAAGACATGAATTGAGTGCCTTACCAAAGTGCTGTTAGAAGTTTGATGTATGCTATGGTTTGTAATATACTAGACATTTCCCAAGAAATGGGAGTTATTTCTAGATATATGCCTAATCTTGATAGAGTTCATTGGGATGTAGTTAAAAGAGTCTTCAAAAATTTGCATGGTACCTCAAAGTATTCCTTATGTTATCATAGTAATTTGACTAAAGAAAATATTTCCCTTGATATTCATGGTTATGTGGATTTAGATTGGGAAAGTGATATTGATAGTAGACAATCCACTGGTGCTTATGTGTTTAATTTATTTGGTGATGCAATTAGTTGGATGAGTAAGTGACAAACTACAGTTTCTTTGTCCACTATTGAAGTAGAGTGTATGGAAGCTACTCATGCTTGTAAAGAACTTTTTTTACTTCATAGATTGTGTTTAGATATTTGAATAAAACAAGGTGCAGTGAAAATTTATTGTGATAGTCAGAGTGTGATATGTCTATACATGAACTCGACATTTCATGCCAGGACCAAGAAAATTGATGTACAATATCATTTTGTTTGAGATGTGGTCAAATATGGCAGGGTGAAACTGGTTAAGGTAGAGACTTTGATGAATGCTACTAATTGTTTAACTAAGCCTGTGAGCACAAAGAAGTTCAGATGGTGTTCAAAGTCTATGGGCCTTTTGACCCCTAGCAATTAGGATACAATTCTTACTCCCTCCCATTGCTCTTGCAAGGTGTTCAAAAAGTGGGAGATTTATTGGGAAATTGTTTCTCAACCTTGCAATTATATAAAGGTTATTGTTGATAAGATATCTATGAATTTATATATATATACACATATATATATTTCCTAGTTACACCAATAGGTGTAATATACAATGAGATCACATGGTGGAGGAGTGGGATGTGTGTAAACATTTTTTTGTTAACTTTTTTGAAAAATCCTAAATGGCTGACATACATTAAATAAATGATATAATGTAAATCTAGACCGTTAATTATTAGGTTTTAGATCTAATGGTGGATATTTTGTTGGCTTTTCTTTCCCTAGAAGGTAACACTATTTTATGAGGGTGTTGTACTACAATTTTAGATGGTGTCAATGTATTCTGAGAGTTTAATAATGGTCATTTTGTCTTTGGATCTTTGGTTGGGGATACTCTTGTGAGAAGCTTTCTCTGCAAGTATATTGTAATATTTTTTATTTTTGAATAATATATTGGGCGACTTTTGGAGTGTGGGGTTTTCCTCCTATCTTCGTGAAGTACTTAGCTACACTCAAACAATCCATAATGTCATCCATTCTCAACAAGGGGAATCTATACTTGATGGTGATCTTGTTGATGGCTCTATAATCTATACACATCCACCATTCCCCATCCTTCTTTGGTGCTAGTATTGTAGGTACTACACATGAAATAAAACTCTCTCTGATCAATCCCTTCCATAACAACTCTTGCACTTATCTATTCAACTCTTCACTCTTTGCTAGAGTCATACGATGAGTTTCCTTATTTGGAAAACTGGCTCTAGGAATTAGGTCCATCTGATGACTAATATTTCTTACTAGAGGAAAACCTTTAGATACCTTATCAGAAACAATATCTTGAAACTCATTCAACATATCTGAAACCTCTACATCTAACTCATTAGTATCTTCTTTATCAACTCTAGGGATTAATGCAAAACACATATGCTCATGCCTCATACCTTCTAGGAACTTTCTTCCATCAACCAAAAAAATTATTGCATTACTGCATACCTTTCCCTCTTCCTCTTTCAAGGGCTTCAACTTATGACAAACTCCATCCTTTGTCAAAGAATAGGTGTTGGCATGTCCATCATTTACTTCTCACCAATCAAACTACCACGATCTACCTAACAACATATGAAAAACATCCATAGGAATAATATCACATAATACCTCATCATGGTAATTTCCAATCTTGAACTTTACTAGACATTGTTCATTTACCAAAGCTTTTATGGTACTTCTGCAACCAAGAAATCTGGTATGGATTCAGATGCCTTCTTCTCTCCAACTGCAAATTACTAACCATCTCTTCTGAAAAAAAGGTTATTAGTATTACCTCCATAAATAATAACATTGCAAACTTTACCTTCACACTTACATTTGGTGAGAAAAAAAATCCTTCCTTTGGGTTGGCTCCTTCTCCTCATTTAGCAAGGCTTTTCTAGTAACAAGAACCTCTCCTCTTTCTGCATCCTTAAAATGTGAAGACTCAACATCTTCATCTACATGTGCAACTCGTGCATTACCCTCTGGTCTTCTATTGGTCCTTCCTTGATGTTGAGGACACTCATAGGCTCTATTCCCTTCTTCTCTACATTGGAAATAGATTCCACAAAAGCCTCCTCTTCTTGGCCCTCATCCAAATCTTCCTCTTCCTCTTTGGTCTCCATTATTCTGATCACAAGGACGGTAGGTGTTATCTCCTTTTTGGTTCTAGATGCTACTAGATCCTTCACCCTTCTTTTGATCTTCATTTTTACTTCCATATGACCATCCACTAGCCTTTCCTCTATGACCCCCACCTCTTTGCTTGCTTTCAAACCTTCTATTCAACTTTTCTTCTACCTTCAAAGCAAATTGATACACATCTTCAATGGTAGACATTCTTAGTAGACCCAACTCTTCTTGAATACTCAGCTTCAATCAATTTATGTAATGGGAAACTTTCTCCTTATTGGCATCAAAATGGCCTATTCTAATCAAGAAACAACATAATTATTTTTTATATTCCTTGATGAATTTTCTCGCTTGTTTCAACCCTTGCATCTTTTTCAACAAATCTAGCTCATAATCCATAGGAATGAATTGTATTTTTAATTTTTCCACCATACGATCCCACCTTGTTATTTTCTATTTTCCTCTTCAATTTCTTTCTAGTTGTATCTCTTTCCACCAAATATTCTGATGCAGTGCAAAGGATTCAAACTCACTCGAACAATCTCAAACTGATTGACCTCAACTAAACTTTGCTAGTCCTTATAATTAGGACTCACCTTTCCTTCACAAACTCTTGATTCCAAAGCACTCAAACTGAAAATAGGGCACCAAACCACTTATTGATCCCTCAAACACCTTAGCAACATAAAAAATGTTAACCCAAACCCATTCATCAACTTAAACATAAGAACTTTCAAGTGGATTGTCCTAATCAATGACTATGCCCATTTAAACCACATAAACTATCAACACCAACTTACCAAGCTCAAGTATCTTTACAAATACCACAAACAAGTGTAATTATGACTGAAAAAAAACATTAGACTATTCCCCAATCTTACTTCATGATATTTCAACAAACATGTATTCTAAACCCTCATTTTTGACCCCATAATTGGACTATAACAACCCTATTATGACATAACAACAAAAAAAAGATTCCAAAAGCTTGTAAAATACCTAATCCCTATATTGAAATACTCACAAAAATCCAGACACCCCTTCATAACCAAATTACACAAGAGGGTCTCAGAGTCCACCAACAAAACTCATTAAAATCTCACTATACATAATTATTTCCAGATTTTTAACAAATTGCAGACCTAGGGCATCGTGGAAACTACTCAAAAAAATTTCCACAGACAATTTTTTTTGGATATATTAAAGGACACAACAACCTATCTTCTCGCCAATTTACAGAAGATTCCATTAGTGCAAATTTGAGAAACACGATTTTTCTTATACACTGTTTACCCTAATTCAGGGTTTTACCTGTCAGAAGTAATTTGCTTATAACTTTCTCATAACAGAATGGATTCAAATTAAATAAAATGAAATTTAAAGAGAATTCATAGGGCTAACATCTACCATGGAGGAGGAGAGGTCTTATTCACAAAACATGGCCATATAGTGGCCTAAAATTAGGAAATTATAGAAAAATAACAGAATAACTGCGTTTTTCATTGAATTTCTTCTATTCATTTATTTCCCCAACCTTCTTCGAAATGTATGAGGCTACAAAATGACTTTATAAAGAAAATACAACACCTAAAATTCACTCTTCAACTACTTTGTCTCTTGA
>VDFB02000003.1:655187927-655226062 GCA_007258455.2 Sequoia sempervirens | reverse complement strand
CCTCCATTTTTCCCTTGTGATTCCACGTCCTCCTAGCCTAGGACTCTAAGAATGTAAGTGAGACTCAAATCCCCATGAACTTTGATGAACCTAGCTTTTGGTCCAATTTTGGGTAGAATCTATAGTTTATTTGCTACCAGTTGTCATGGACTTTGATGTTAAATGTTGATGTTTTCATAAAGTTTCCCTCAAACCATAGACATTGGGCTTAATCCTATTTCCACAAGTTTTAATGGCATTGGCATATTATGTGGATTATCTATATTGATTTTGCATGTGGTTAATGAATGTTCCTTAAGGTGGTTATAGATATGCAGTTATTGTGCATACTAACATTGCCATGCATATTGAATTTGAGGATGTTAAGTTGAGGAAGACATTGCCAACTGGGCATGCACCATAACATCCAACAAAGGAATTGCTCAAAGGTCAAAGGAGGTTGATGACAGAAGATTCCTCATGCAAACCGAATGTAATCACCTTGTAGTGGACTTTAATGATTGAGTAGATGCAACCTTTACTATTGTGCTAAATCTGTGTTTGGACCTGCATGTTTGACCAGATTCCATGCACATGTAACTGTCACCACTCCACTTTCTCCATTTTCCCTAAATGGCATCCTCCCAATCGTGGAGTTGACTGCCTTGTCTAGTTGATAGTATAAATAAATATCTGATGCTCCTTCTTAAGGGGTTGCATGATTTGATATTGTACTTGCACTCTCAATTTTTTAGTAATACAGATACATTACTCTTTTGTACTCATGATTTATAGTGAATAAAATAAAGTTCTGAGTTTGAGCATTTGAGTTCTCATTAGTTTTAGAGGATACTTATCCAAGGGGGCCCACTTGGTGAGTAATCCATCCTCTTAGTTTAGTATTAGTTTAGTATTACTTTATGTTTAGTAATTAGTTAGAAATTTGTCAGTGATTGTTCTTGCAACCACTAGAATTCCATTATGTGATTGTTCCTGCAGCCAAAGCAGACATAGTAGTGCCCTATTTGTTGCTCAAATTTTCATTCCTTCTATGTGTTTTAGTTTGATGTATTTTTGATTGATGATTGGAATTTATAGTATTCCCTTCTAAGCAATTTACTTTCAGTATTGTGAGTTCTTTAGCTGTAGAATGAAAATCTCTACTTTGGATTCCTAGTGCACATACTGTGCTAACCCATTTCAAGTTCATGTCCCTGAGTTCACAAGTTAAATGCACCTTCATGATGATTGAAATAGCTATTTAGGTTAGATTTCAAATCTATGAATCATGGTTGTAAGGGCTTAGTTATTAAATCATTGAAGGAGGCCAACATTTCGGCACTATTGCTAGGGATGGTGTCAAACTAGGGAGTTCTTTGGAATAATTAGTAGTTTTTCTTGTTGTAGTGTTTTTGGAAGTTGTTCTTAGTATATCATCATTTAGGAAGTAATAACCCCCTTATTCTTTACCAATTGTTTGTGTGAGCTCATTGATAGTGAGTGATATCGCATGCATAGAGGAAGGAGAAGGGATGCTTATGGGAGGTTCCTTCCTAACAATCCTAATCCATTCCAACTAGTTGAATATAAAAACCTGCCAATAGAAGAAGAAGATCCACACCCCTTTGCTGATGTATTTCCTAATTTGACTAGCTCTAAAGTCTCCTCTGAAGACCAAAATCAGCTTGAGAACCCTTTTGCCTTGGAACTACATCAAGCAGGCATGGGTGATGCAAATAGGTACAAACCTAACCAACCAGCTGTTCCTTTCCCCATTTCCCATTAGAATGAAGTTGACAACATCAAGAACATCCTTGCTTCAACACTCCCCAAGTTTTATGGACTTGTCACAGAAGATCCTGATACCTTTTCATTTGAGTTTGACATACTCTGCAGGAGTTATGATTCTACCATTGATGCTCATAGGCTTAAGCTATTTCCTACCACTTTGAAAGAGGTTGCATTAAGATGGTTCATGAGCCTAGGAAAAGATAATATGGAAACTTGGGAAAACATGAAGACAAACTTCCTTGATAAATACAAGGAATATTGCAGGGGCAGTGACATGAGAGGAGGTGACATTTTCAGGATGCAAAAAAAGGAAGATGAGAGCCTGGAAGATTATATTGCAAGGTTTTTTTTTTGCCTAAAAAAATCTCCACACCATACACTGAATGAAGACACAAAAGTTGCTTTTCCTGAGAGGAATCAATGATAGTTGCACTGATTTTTTGGACCTCATGGGAGGATGAGATATCTCCCAAGTTCCTTGGGAAGATATCAAGAAAATATGCTAGAACTACTCTAGGGAAGCTTCAAAGAAAGGGAGAGCTTACCAATCTTCCATGGGTAAGTCAACTATCAGTAGAATTTCAAGAATGGAGATTACTCATTTTCTGGCAGACTTCAAGCAAGACATTATCAATAATCTAGCCACTCAGCTAGATACACTTCAAGCCAAGAAGAAGCAAGAGGAGGCAGAGGCAATGTTGATAGAGTATTTCCCCCACTGCAGAAAAAAGAAGAGGGACTGCAGAGGCAAGATGGTAGCTAATCTTGAAAGCAAGTAGATTCCACCTAAGTTCAAACCAATCCAAATTGAAGAAGACCAAGTTTACTATGTTGCACAAAGGAAGCCTTGGGCTCTAAGACAAGGTATGCCACTAGATACACTATCTTATGTTGAGCCATATTTTAATTCCTTTTCATTTGGTAACCAATGGCAGCTTATCCATCCAGCTATGGAGGATATCCACCAAAGCCTTGGAGTAACCCTCCAAATTCTTGAACCAATTATCAAAACTCTCCACCCCAGTGGCAACAATCTCAAGGGAATTGACAACAATTTCAAGGACATTGGTAGCCACCTCTAGGAAATTGGCAACAAACAAATCAATGGAGGGGAGGACAACAATGGCCTGCCTAGACAACCAGTTACATGCAACCACCTTCTCAGACTTAATAGCCTACTATAATGCCTCCACCTACTAATCCAAGCTCAAATGCACCTAAACCTACTTAGCTACCAGCTCAGCCCACACCCAATCTAAATAACAAACCACAACAACAGCCTACATACTCTACTGATTCAAACCAATTCCCTGCATATGTTGTGAGTGTAAGTGACATCCACTTGCATTCAAGAACTACTCTACTACCCCCTTCCAAGCCCATTATCACTGAGCTTCTTGTGGAAGAGGAGGAGGAACCTCTAAATGATCCCATTCAACCGAGTGTACCTAAAAATATTGAACTAGTCCAAGTCAAGCAAACTAAATGAGAACCACCATTTTCCTCAGAGATTGGAAGTTTCCAAGAAGAAGGAAGAAAAAGAGGATACAAATTTTGACATCTTGGATCAGCTGAAACATATGTGTCTAGATACCTCTATTTCAAGCCATAAAGGATGTCCCAATTTATGTCAAGGCAATCAAGGAAGCATGCCTCAAGAAGCCAGGTAGGAAAAATAAAGACCCAACTACAATTCATGTGGTGGGACAACTAGTTGACATCATGTTGACAAAAGTGACTATCACCAAGTAGAATGACCTAGGTAGTCTTGTGGTAGCAGTTGTTATAAACAAGATCCAAATTAAGAATGATCTGATTGATTTAAGGGTAGCAATAAATGTAATGACCAAGGACATCCTACAAAAACTAAATGTTGCAAGCATGATATCTACTCCTACTGTCCTATAGCTTGCTGATAGCTCTACTATTAAGCCTAATTGTGTAGTGGAGGATCTTTTGGTAGTTTTAAACTCTTGAGATTACCCAACAGACTTTATGATTATTTCTCCTAAAGCTACACTAGGCGGGTATCCCATTATTCTTGGAAGGCCATGGTTAGCAACTACAGATGCATATATTGGATGTCGATCAGGTGACATGACCATTTTAGATGGGAAGAGCATGAAAAAAATTGTTCTTTATCCTCCTTCTCAACCATCCCATGATGAAGATAATCCCGTATGGGCACATGTTGGTGAAGAGGCCTAGGAAGTTAATTCTGTGGTGCAGCTTATGGTGCTAGGTAGAAGCTCTTTCATGTAGCTCCAAGATGAGGATCAAGTATTGGCTAACATTATTTAGAACCATTGTGAAGTGGAGGAAACATCATCTTCTCATTCTGCTACTCCAGTCAGGACACTTATGTCTGCTCTTCCTGCAACCACTGTTCCTGCAGATAGACTTCCTGCAACCACTCTTCCTGTAGCCATTGTTCTTGCAGACAAACTTCCTACAACAATAGGTATGTACCATAAATTTCTGCCATATGAACTAAAGGTACCATGTGTTAATGAAGCAACCATGATAGATTTAACTACACAAGTACAAGTGTCAGAAGGAAAATATCTTAATGTTAACAGTAAACTAAGTGAAGAACAACAATTGTTATTGGAAAACTTATTAAGGACCCATCAACATGCATTTTTGTGGGATTATCATGATATGAAGGGACTAGACCCTAAAATTTGCACACATAGAGTTTACATCAAAGATGATTGCACCCTAGTAAGACAATCACAAAGAAGAATTAACCCTCCACTAAGAGAAATTGTAAAAGGGGAACTGCAAAAATTACTAGATGCAAGATTTATCTACCCCATTTTAGATAGTCAATGGGTGTCTCCATTAGTGATTGTGCCCAAGAAAGGAGGGAAATGGTGAGTTTTTGTTGATTACATGGAACTTAATTCTTCCACCAAGAAGGACCACTTTCCCTTACCCTTTATTGATCAAGTTTTGGACACACTTGCAAGAAAGCGATACTTTTCTTTTCTAGATAGATTCAGCGGCTACAACCAGATCCAAATTACACCAGAAGACCAGGAGAAGACCACATTTACCTATCCATGGGAGACCTATGCCTATTCGATACTCCCATTTGTTTTATGCAAAGCACCTGTAACTTTTTAGAGGGCAGTCATTAGTATATTTTCAGACATTTCTCATGATTGCATGGAAATTTATATGGATGACTTTACCACTTATGGTGCTAATTTTAATCAAGCATTGGAAAATCTCAAGAGAGTCCTACAGAGATGTGAAGACCAAAACTTGTCCTTAAACAGTGAAAAGTGCTTCATGATGATGCAAGAAGGTGTAGTCCTTGGCCACTACATCTCCCACAAGGGAATTCAAGTAGATCCTACAAAGATTGAGGTAATCACAAATCTGCCCACACTTGCAAAATAGAAGTATGTTAGGAGTTTCTTGGGTCATGCAGGATATTATAGGCATTTCATTAAGGATTTCAGCAAGGTACGAACACCATTATATACTCTTCTCACTAAAGATGTTGAATTCCAGTGGACTGAAGCTTGTGACAAGGCATTTTCTGACTTGATGGCAACTTTGACTCATGCTCCTGTACTCAAAGGACCTAATTGGGAGCTTCTTTTCCACATCCATACTGATGCATCAAATGATGCCATAGGAGCAGTCTTAGGAAAAAAATAAGGAGCTATTGAAAATACCATTTACTTTGTTAGCAAAAATTACAAGGAGTTGAATTCAATTATACAGTGACAGAAAGAAATGTTGGCAGTAATCTATGCATTGAACAAATTTAGACATAACATAACAGGTTACCAAATTTTTGTGCACACTAATCATGCAACCATTAGATATCTCATGAATAAACCTTTTATCATAGGCAGACTATCAAGATGGTTATTGTAAATGCAGGAGTTTGATATAACCATTGTGAATAAGCTAGGGAAGGCAAATGTTGTTGTAGATTTTCTTTCAAGGCTAACTACATTAGAAGATAATCAACCCATAGATGACTCTTTTCCTAATGAGCATATATTCTCCCTCATTATATAAACACCCTGTTATGCTGGCATACCCAATTATTTGGTCACAGGTAGAGTTCCTTCTCACTTCTCTCCAAAAGAGAAAAGGTCACTCATTGAAAAATATTTTCCTTTCTCCTGGATTGTTGGATGTTTGTTTTATACTGGACCAGACCATGTCATGAGGAGATGTGTGAGAGAATATGTGACATATGGCATTTTTCATGCATTCCACAACAAACCATGTGGAGGACATTTTGCAGCCAAGAGGACAACAATGAAAATTTTGAACACAAGATATTACTAGCCAACACTCCACAAGGATGCAGGAAGGTATACTAGAAAATGTGATAGATGTCAAAGAATGGGAAAACCAACTGGATCTGATGAGATGCCACTTTTCCCTTAGGTAGTAATCACTCCCTTTGACAAGTGGGGATTGGATTTTGTGAGACCCATTGACCCTCCATCAAATGGTAAGTCTTATATATTGGCATGCACTGATTATGTGACAAAGTGGGTAGAAGTTAAGGCCATAAATCATGTAAGAGATAACAAGGTTACAAAATTTATTTATGAGGATATTTTCACAAGATATGGAATTTCAAGAGAAATAGTGACTGATCAAGGGGCTCAATTCACATCAACCGTTGTTTCAACACTAGTTAATGAGTACAACATAAGGAATAGGAAGTCTACTCCTTATCACCCCCAGGCTAATGGCCAAGTTGAGGTGACCAACAGAGAAATTGAAGCCATTATGACCAAAACGGTAGCTATTCATAGAAAGGATTGGGAAAACAAATTATAGAAGTTGTTTGGGCCTATAAGACAACCTAGAAAACAACTACATGCTTCACTCCATTTGAGTTGTTGTATGGAAAGACAACCATGATGCAAATTGAATTTGAATATAAGACTCTTCAGACTATAGTAGATTTTGGGATGGATATTTCTGAGGCACAGAGATAAAGAATCATGTAGCTAAATGCTTTGGATGAGATAAGAAGAGTAGCCTTGCATCATACAGAGGTAGTTCAGAATTAGAGAATCAAGTGGCATGACAAATTTATCAAGGACAAGAAATTCCAACTAGGAGATTGGGCTCTGCTCTATGACTCAAGATATCAGGACAATGCATAAAAATTGTAGGCAAGGTGGCTAGGACCATATGAAGTCATTGAGGTCTTTCCTAATGGAGTTGTTCAACTTACTACCATTGACCCTGTTAGATTCAAGTTACTTGTCAATGGTGATTGCCTTAGATTATATCATAAGCCAGCTTCCAAAGAAGAGTTCCTACAACAATTCACCCAACATTCAGCACCCAAGCTTCCTGTAGTCGAAGGAAGTGGACCTAGTGTCCCTCCTTCTAGATAATTAAGGTATGTACTTGTCATAATAAAAACTTCCACTCTTGTGGAAGTACATTTCTTCACCCATCTGCCCACTCAACCATCCATCACCACCTTTCTCTCTCTTCCATCACTTCATTCCACCTCACCTCATTCCACTTCATTTTCATTGATTGCTCAATTTATTCCCTAAAAAGGTGAATGGTACTTTCTCCATGATCTTTGCATTAATTGTTATCTTTTAATCATATTTTAAGTGCATTCATTTAATTAATATACATTAGTATAGACATTCACATAACATGTCATTATTCCCTGTCAAATCACCACTCACATCTCGCATGTGCTGACACATGTCCAAATTTAGGTTGGGGGAGGAAAGAAAAAAGATGCAAATATATTTCCCATGTGTCAATTTATGCTAGGCTACATCAAAAAATTTAATTGTTATCTTTTAATCATCTTTTAAGTGCATTCATTTAATTACTATACATTAGTATAGATGTTCACATAACATGTCATTCATGTGTCAATTTATGCTAGGCTACGTCAGAAAATTTAATTGTTATCTTTTAATCATCTTTTGAGTGCATTCATTTAATTACTATACATTAGTATAGACGTTCACATAACATGTCATTATTCCCTGTTAAATCACCACTTTCATCTCGCATGTGTGGAAACATGTCCAAATTTAGGTTGAGGGAGGAAATAAAAAGATGAAAATATATTGCCCATGTGTCAATTTATGCTAGGCTATGTTAGAAAATTTAAAATGAGCTGATTTGAAATCTAAGTGAGAGGAAAACTGACATGTGTGAAGTAACACTAACTGTAGCCGCCATTTCTTCCCATCATAATTCTCCTTTATCACTCCTTTTCTTTCTATTATTGACCCTATCATAATCTTGAGTTGCAAGCAAAAAGGTAAAACAAAAGAAAGGGAAAATTTAGTCGGTATTGGCACTAGAAATTTAGCAAGTATTGCAGGAAGGTGTTTGGCTTTCAAGTAGGAATTATAGTAAGGAAATTTTGTACAGTGATAGTTGATTGCAGACATGGGAGGAGGGTTAATTCAAAATGAGCCCTCGGTTCATGATATTTTATTGTAGGATGCACAATGCTTGGCCGAATTTAGAAACTGTAGATGGTTAGATTACTTCCTGAAGCTAGATGGCTTTGATGAAGGCATTGCACTAGAAATCGCCTAGACATGTTATGAAGGAAAAGCCATAGTAAAAGAGTTGGAGGTTGTGGCAACTAAGGAAAGAATTGTAGAGGTTATAGGGTTACCTACTGATGGTGAACATTACGTTGCATTCAGAGACTCCAGGTCAGCTCAGGCCAAATTTACAATACATGGCGACCCTCCAATCAGCGTGGATAAACAAGGTGCAAAAAAAACCTCCCAGTCCAAACCATGGAAGCAGGTAGCCGTCTACATTATAAGGTATCTCAAATGTGAAGGTCGTCTGTTGAACCTGCATTTAGTACATTTCAAACTCTTGAGTCACATGAGGCACGAAAGGTGGATGAATGTGCCTAATGTGCTATACAATCTTCTCTCAATCATGGCGGCCGAGACAAAAAAAGGGTAGGGACAATTCTGTTTCCCACCATTGTCTAATTAAATTTCTAGTTGAGAAGTCTTTGCATGATGTGTCTAGAATGAATTGGGATAATTTATAAATTTTGATCAAATTAGACCTAAACACTTGCAACCTAGGGTTTTTCCTCAACCTCGTAGGTCTAGCAGGAGATTGAGCATGACTGAAGCCACTCATGGTGCCTCAACCTCTGATACAGGCCCTAGTGTAAACCCTCCTACAGTAGAAGAAACCATAGAAATTAGTTCTTCTGGAATAGAGCAATCAGAAAAAGAAAGCTCCTCCTTAGATTTTGATAATGATGTTCCACTTGGCACCTTGATGAAAACTAGGGCACAAAAGAGAGAAGTAGAAATGAGAAAAGGAAAGGCCAAAAGGCAATTGATAGAAAGAAAGGTGCCAAGTTCTAAGAAGAGGAAGGCTGACAATGTTCATCTTGCAGCCAAAGAAAAATATGAGAGCCCTCCTAGGAAATCAAGACCATCTGGGCCAACATTTGGTATGCCTCCATAGGAAATCCCTAAAGAAATACCATAGGAGGACATAGAAGCTCCAATGGGGCAGGAGAATGTCGAAGAAGAAGACATATTTGAGAGAGTATCAAATATAACACTGGTTGATCTTGCTAATATTGCAGAAGAGATTGAGGAAAATTAGGATTTCTTGTAGCATGAGCAAGAAGTCCTGTAGCAAGACATCCTACAACAATAGCCAGAACTAGAGCAGGAGTTCCTGTAGCCATAGCAAGGACAAGAAAATGAGATCCTACAACAAGAAGTGGGAGAAGAAATATTACCCCTGTAGCTAGAGACAATTGGACAGTGTGAGTCCATGCAGATAGTACTATATGAGGAGCAACCATCAACAAAAATATTGGTAGGAATTCATAATCCTCCTGATTTTATAGTACATATGGAAAATTTGAATTTATGGAAAGAAATACAAAGGAGGGAGGAAGAATGGAAAAAGGAAAAACATAAATTGAAGAAGGAAATTCAAAAGAGAGATGAGGAAATTGAAGATAAAGATGCATAAATTGCCACCTTGAAGAAGAGGGTGGATAATATGGCAACCTTGGTACCAAAAATTTTAGAATGTAGGACCCCCCCCAAGGGTCTATGCTTTGCACCTGAAAGAGAAATATCTCTCTTTTAAGCTATCACATATTTTAGTAGGTTTGAATCCTTCTATTGACACTCCTAATGAATTTTTCAATGCTTATAAGATTGCTTCCCTTGAAATGAAGAATTTGTTGTGTGAGTTTTACTTGCATAATTATGTTGTAACTCAAGACCATGATTGGAATCCACTGTTGTATGTTGGCCATGTCGAATTAAGGGAATTTATGTCTTGGGTACAAAATGAGATTAGTTGGGGACAACAACATGGGGCTTATAAGCAATTGGAGTCTAACATCCCTTTGCCCATTAGGGTTGAATCAAGCAACCCAAAGGATATTTATAGAGAATGGCTCATAATGCTTCTCAGACCTAGTTATGGCAATAGAATCGTGCCTTGGATTGAGGTAGTTTATAGTGAATATGAGGTAAAGGCAGCAACAAAGGAGGAAATTATGAGAAGATACCTATCACAAAGATGGAATAACCCAACTGATGAGCTAAAACAAGCTAAACCTCATTCCATCCACAATTATGCTACAACACTAAAAAGGATTGATAGGTATATTCAATTGGGAGAACGAAGGGGAAATTTTTGCTTCCCTTGATTTTCTAGCAACCCATTCTCATGTGGCCTATGCCAAACTTCAGGTTCTACTAGTATGACATTGTTGCAGAGAGACAAAGATGGAGCAAATTAGACAAATTGGGAGGATTCTATTGGGACCCTGATTCACACTCAGCAAACACTGACGTTGGACAACTATCATTTGCAAATTTCAGAGCTTTGACCAAGAAGAAGAAAAAACCCTTCCCCTGCTAGAGGACCAACAAAACGTTAGGTTGGGGGGAGTGATGAGCATAGTTTTTGGTCCAATTTTGGGTAGAATCTATAGTTTATTTGCTGGTAGTTATCATGGACTTTGATGTTAAATGTTTCCCTCAAACCATAAACATTGGGCTTAATCCTATTTCTGCAAGTTTTAATGACATTGGCATATTATGTGGATTATCTATATTGATTTTGCATGTGGTTAATGAATGTTCCTTAAGGTGGTTATAGATATGCAATTATTGTGCATACTGACATTGCCATGCAGATTTAATTTGAGGATGCTAAGTTGAGAAAGATACAGCCAGTTGGGCATGCACCATAACGTCCAACAAAGGAATCACTCAAAGGTCAAAGGAGGTTGATGACAGAAGATTCCTCATGCAAACTGAATGTAATTGTCTTGTAGTGGACTTTAATGATTGAGTAGATGCGAGCATTACTATTGTTCTAAATCTGTGTTTGGACCTGCATGTCTGACTAGATTCCATGCACACGTAACCACCACCACTCCACTTTCTCTGTTTTACCTAAATGGCATCCTCCCAGTCATGGAGTTGACTGCCTTGTCTAGTTGATAGTATAAATGAAGATTTGATGCTCCTTCTTAAGGGTTTGCATGATTTGATATTGTACTTGCACTCTCAATTTTTTAGTAATACATATACATTACTCTTTTGTACTCATGATTTATAGTGAATAAAATAAAGTTCTGAGTTCGAGCATCTGAGTTCTCATTAGTTTTAGAGGATACTTATCCAAGGGGGCCCACTTGGTGAGTAATCCATCCTCTTAGTTTAGTATTAGTTTAGTACTAATTTTTGTTTAGTAATTAGTTAGAAATCTGGTAGCGACTGTTCCTGCAACCACTAGAATTCCATTATGTGATTGTTCCTACATCCAAAGCAGACAGAGTAGTGCCTTGTTTGTTGCTCAGATTTTCATTCCTACTATGAATTTTAGTTTGATGTAGTTGTTGATTGATGATTGAATTTTATGGTATTCCCTTCTAAGAAATTTACTTTCAGTATTGTGAGTTCTTTAGTTGTAGAATGAAAATGGCTACTCTGGATTCCTAGTGCACATATTGTGCTGACCCATTTCAAGTTCACGTCCCTGGGTTGAAAAGTTAAATGCACCTTCATGATGATTGAAATAGCTATTCAGGTTAGATGTCCAATCTCTGAATCATGGTTGTAAGCCCGCTTAGTTATTAAATCATTGTAGGAGGCCAACCAAATTATAGATCAATGGAAGATTCATCAAATAAACAAAATCTTTCATGATTGAATCAGGTTGAATCACTAAGATAGGTCTATCCTGAATCTCCAAGCAACCATTTATTTTTGGAATATGTGCCCCCTCAATTGAGGACATCCCTGTTGGAAATCTATGTTGTCATTGATGTCAATAGGGAGATTGTTGGAGATTGTTACACTATGTTTTTATTAGTGTTTTCATTGATTTCAACCCATGTTAAACTCTAGTGTGGTTATGATGAGAAGGTATTTTTTTTTTTGAGCAAGGTGTTGTGATGTAGTTGGTTTACTTGGTTTCCAAGTGCTTTTTCAAAAATTTGAATAGAGAGTGTACAAGGTGACAAAGTTGTGTTATACATTGTTATTAAAATTTCTTCATGGTTGAAGATGTGCTTGTGTGGTTCTTATGAGATGATCAAAGGTATTCAGAGGTGTTATATCTAGAGTTTTAGGTTCTAGATCATGCATTAGTGGAAGATGTGTCTGACAATGTGTTTTCTATAAAGAAGGTTATTTGGGAGAAATGAAATTGCTCCACATTTCTTCATGATGAGGTTTCTTTCCTTGCAGGTTTGGGAATGTGCTAATATTTTCTTTCTCTAGTGTGTTTTTTTCTTTAGTTGTTTCACAAGGTTGGTTAGTGAGTTGTATGATTGTGACATTGTGGTTGGTTGCATAAGATGATAGTATTCTCAGTTTTAAGTGGTTGTGATAGTGTTGTTGAATATTTTGATGGTGTTGGAATATTTTTAGATGTTTTTTAGTGTGTTTTTGTGGTCTACAAGATGTTTTCAGACTTGGAGAAGAGTGATGTGATTATTTGTTAGTGTTAATATAGGTTTGGTCAACCTAGTGTGTTAGCGTTGATTGTAGAGATGGTTTGTTATTTATGAAAGCATGGTGTAGCATGTTGATGTAGATTTGGGTCCTGGTTAACCCTTTGCATGGTTTTCCTTCACTTATTTCCATTGTGAAAGTGTTTGGTGATGACCTATTTGGTGGTTTCACATTTTAGGTGTATATGTTTCATTGAGGCTAACCTAGAGAAGTTGTTTGAGGTCACAAAAGATATATAAGCAAGGTTAATGTTGGAGGTGTTGTGGGGGGTGAAAATATGTAAGTGTGATCAAGTTTTGTGATCTGAGTGAGAGATTAAACACCTAAGGCTACCAAGGTAGTGAGTAGAAGGTGTCTACATTTTCCATGATCATGAAGTTGTTGGAGGCAGTGAGCCGAAGGTTGCAGATGGTGTAGAGTTGTTGTGGTGGATCTTCCTATTGTTCTAACGTAGTGAACCTCCTTGTAACAATCTAATTCTATTCTCTTCTATTCTAGATAGTGATTCCTTTGGGAATTGAGCCATTCTTTTCTTTTGTATAGTGAGCCCTCCTAGCAATGATCCTTTTGTAGTCGGTGTTGTTATTCATATATGTCAGTTACTCCTCATTGTGGTTTTTCCTTGATTAGGGTTTTCCATTTAAATATGGTGTTCTATTATGTATGGTTGTTGATGTGTTGATGTTTCACTTATTTATATTCTTGCTAATGCTTAATAAGGGTTTGTAGTTTCATGAGGGTTTGAATTTTTTAATGTATAACTAATTCAACCCCCCTTAGTTGTCCTATGTCTTTAACAATTGGTATTAGAGACGTGGTTCCTTGGAAGAAGCTTAAACCCTTGAGGTAGATCTAGATGACACATAGGAGTGGTCTCAAGGTTCCTATGTTCAATGAAACAAATTATGCTTTCTAGAAAGACAAGATGGAAGCCTTTCTTGTCTCATTAGGTTTTGGTGTTTGGAAGTAAATTGAAATTAGATACACTTTGCCTACTAATCCTTTGAAAAGTGATGATGAGATCAAGGATTATGAGAATAATGGAAAAGTAAGGAGTGCTATCTTGAGTGGGATGTCTAATTTAGAACTTGTGAAGGTGACAAGCCTCAAAATTGCTAAAGAGATCTAGACAAAGTTGTAGATCATTTATGAAGGAGATGATAATGTCGAGAAAGTAAAGATGCAAAATTCTAAAGCCAAATTTGAAACCATAAGGATGTCAAATGATGAAGATATTGCTAGCTACGTGCTTAGAATGGATGAAATTGTCAATGCCATCAATGGACTTCGTCGAAAACTAGAGGAAAGTGAAGTTGTGAAAAAGGTATTGATAACTCTTCCTAAATATTATAGTGCTTAAGTTTCTACTATAGAGGAAACTCAAAATTTGGATTAGTATTCTAGAGATCAAAAGTTTGGTGCTTTAACTACTTTTGAATTAAGAGCTTGACCAAGATGCTCCAAGGAAAGAAACTGAAAAATGGTAACTGAAAAATATAGAGGTAAGTTATCCTTTAAGTGTTTAAATTGTGGAAAGATAGGTCATTATGCTTCTAAATGTCCAATCAAAGTTTCAAATAGAAAACATAAATATCAAAAAGGTAAATCTATCAAGAAGAGTTATTATGTTAAAAAATATAGTGGTGTATCTGATGATGAGGAATCAAACTATCTAGATGATAGAAGTGATGAATGCTTGTTCATCTATCTAAATGTTGGAACAAATTCTACTGATCCTAAAAGATGTGTGAAGGAAAGTTCTCCAAAAATAGGTCACAATATTGAAGGAAGTATGTTGATTTCTTTTCATACAAGAGAGGAGAGAAAATACTGGATAATTGATAGTGGATGCTCAAATCATATGACCAGTGATAAGTGTAAGTTTTTAAAACTAGAAAAGTATGATGGTGGTCTTGTTAAGCTTGGCAATGATACACTTGCTAAGATCTATGGAAAAGGTTCAATTAGTTTTTATGGAAAGCATAAGACAAATGATGTTATTTATGTCAAGGGTCTCTGATATAATCTTCTCAGTGTAGGAAAAATGTGTAGTAGAGGATACAAATTGGTGTTTCAGGATGATGGTTGTGAAATTAGAAAAGGAAGCTCCAAAATATTGGTTTTAGCTAGAACAAGGACAAAAGGAAATATTATTAGCTCAAAAGTGGTGGTGTTAAGTGCTTTATGTCTTAAATTAATGAAAGTTGGATATGACATAGAAGAATGGGTCACTTCAAGTTTGATATCCTCAAGAAGATCAAATCAACTCAACCTATGAGATATTTTCCAAGAATTACAAAACCTATCAATGCAATTTGCAAGGAGTGTTAGTTTGGAAAGAAGAAAAAGAAGAGGCTCATAACTAAGGAATATTATATTGAAGGACCTTCGGAGTTGGTGCATACAAACCTTTGCAAACCTACCAAAACAAGAAGCTCTCAAGGTGATAGGTATTTTATGTTGTTGATAGATTATTACTCTAGAATGACTTGGGTGACCTTTCTCAAAGAAAAACCAAAAGCTCTAGATAATTTTAAAGCATTCAAGTCTATAGTAGAGAATGAAATAGATTTGAGAATCAAATGTTTGAGATCTGACAAAGGTGGTGAGTTCACCTCCAATGAGTTTAAATTTTTTTGTGAAGATCATGGGATAAAGAGACATTTATTAGCTTCTAGGACTCCACATTAGAATGAAGTTGTGGATGGAAAGAATTGGATAGTTCAAGAAGCAACAAGAACCAAGATGAAGGAAGAAAATATATTGGGAAATTGTGTCTCGACCTTGCAATTATATAAAATGATACTATGCATATATATATTTCCTAGTTACACCGATAGGTGTAATATACAATGGGAGCATAGGGTGGAGGGGAGAAGTGGGATGCATGTAAACAATTTTTTGTTAAATTTTTCAAAAAAATCCTAAATAGATGGCATACATTAAATAAATGATATGTTGTAAATCTAGACCATTAAGCCTATTTTATGAGGGAATTGTACTATGATTGTAGATGGTGATGTATTCTGAGAGTCTGAAAGTAATCATGTTGTCTCTAGATCTCTTGTTGATGATACTCCTATGAGAAGCTTACTTTGCAAGTATATTGCAATCTTTGTGATTTTTGAATAATATATTGGGCGGATTTTGGAATGTGGGGTTTTTCTTCTAAAAGGGTTTTCCCCATGTAAATCATTGTGTTGTGGTATCCATGGTATTCATGTTTATTGTTGTTTGAGTTTTTGTAACTATTAAAGATCTGTAAATTTTGCATTATTCTCATCTCAAGATTAGTGTAGGAAGTTTTTCTACTACCTTAGCTTCCTTTCAAGTTGTATCAAATCCTGATAACCTTTGGTTTTAGTTGTGGGGTTGAGGCTTTTGAACTAATCCAAATTTGAGTGGGAGCTTGTGTAGAAGATACTTTGTGATCTTTCTGCAATAATTTTTAGATGACAAGTTCATTAGGGAGAATAGAGGTGGATAATTTTTTTAGAAATAATTTAGAAATGTGGAAGCTGAAGATGGAGGATCTGTTGATAGATCGAGATTTGTGGGATGTGTTGAACACCTAGAATATTGAGGGCGGGTTGAATCAATATTCCATTGAACCAATTAATCATAAGCCATCTAATTACCAAAATATGTTTTACTCCAATGACGAATGAAAGCATGAATACATCCATAAAATCACATGACACATGAACACCAATATTTTTATGTGGAAAACCTAAAAAGGGAAAAACCACACTGAAGGTTAGCTCACAATATATTATATCAAGATATAGTATATTACAAAAAGGCTCATTGCTAGGTGGAATCACTATCCAAGTGAACTCTCTTCCCACAGAAGATGAGAAAGAAGAAAGGGGTATGTGTAGGATCATGATGGGCCAAAAAGTGGCGATATGATGGGTATGTGTAGGGTATGTGGCTGATGAATTGTTTTTAACCCAAAATTGATGAAGCAAAAAGGGTTTTTAAAGGAGATTCTCAACTTTCCACCAATATAAATTATGCTTTAATTTGAATTTAATAAATAATTATTATTCATTTTCTATTTGAATTACGACTAAAGTCTTGATTGATAGGTTGATTGAAAAACATCTATAGCTTTCAAACAATATCACATTTTTTGAATCTAAAACATGCGTCACATTCTATGCTTCACATACTATAGGATTTAAAAAGAAAAAGAATTTATTGAAGTTTTGACTAAGTTAAGGTGTTCAGATAAGTTTTATATATTTTTAAAGTTGTAATAAAAAATTCATAATTAATTATTTACTTGGAAAAAAATTACAAAAAATATGCATCACATCCAGACATGAGTCCTCTACTTATATCTAAAATATTATAAAAAATATTATCATTTTATTGTGGTTAGGTGGTTAGACAGACACCTACTTCTTATTTTTCCCAAATTTAAGTACTACTACATTGAAATTTCAAATTTTCACCCAACAGTTTTTTTTTTAAAATAAACCTATTAGTTTAGAAACTACATTCAATTTACTATATATTCTATTCTTACATATTTTTGAAATAATATAGATAACTTATTCAAATTTTTATGTCAAGTTGCCTAATTTTTATTTTTTTGCCACTTAAGGGCTTGTTTTTAACATGATGATTCTGCACATACCCAAAGAAGGGGTGGCTACACAACCTATTTGAACTGATGCAATATCATCTATTATATTATTTATTATAGTTCTAATGAAATACAAAGATAATATTCACATAGATCTGAATAAATACTCTTCTCTATTCACAATCTGCTCAACCTTGATTATATTCACATCACACATGTAGGTGAAGCACCATACATGTTATATGTCCCTTATTACTTGAATATAATATGCTTTCTCTATCACATTATCATAATCATCCTTATCTCTTTAAACTCCAAAGTTAATCTCCTATATATATCCATATCAAGTGTAACTTCAATTAGGTCAGCCTAATTAGAAGTAACACACAAAATTTGAACATGTTGTCCTTAAAACATTTTATACACATCTCACACAATAATTCAAAATTAAATTCACCTTAAGATAGGCCAAGATGGACCTAGTATAGATCCCATATAATATAAAGTTACCTACTTTTCCTCCACAAAACATCAAATGTGTTAGGTCGACCCAAAATAAGACCTAAACACAAAACCTTCATTATACATACAATTTTCCATACACATGACTTCAAAACTTGATCTCTCTTTGAATTCCCACTCAACTGACATCTAATAGCTTTTACTCATCATCACAGAACAAAATAATTATTCGTGAAGAAATGCAGAGTCTCCCACATTGATACACTGTACAAGGAATGACTGCAATATAGAGAGCCAAATTCTGTCATTCGTAACTTTCAGAATACTTGACAAAATATCACCAAATATTGAATATAGATGCACCTAATGATCTCAAGAATACAATTAGAATCATAGAGTGCTATCTCCACTTGTAGTGGAGTGTGGACCCAAAAAATGATGAACTAAACCATAATACTGTCAAAAGGAATACTTAGCAAAATTCTTGTATAACCATATTTTCTAGATCAACTTTTTCTATTAAAATGTCTTCTAGAATGCTTCCAAGCCATGCTAAAATGATCATAAAAATGTTAGAATCAATGACAACATTGGATCATACAATATATGCACCTCATGCTCATGTTTCCAAACAATATCAATAATGACAAGCTTCCAATAGTCTCCCCCTTTCTTCCAACAATCTCCCCCTTTGTCATTGATGGAACATGCATATAATAAAAAATTTCCAAAAACTTGTCTCTCCCCCCTTACACATATCTCTCCCCAAAAGTATTCCTCAATATCTCTCCAAATATCTCTCCAAATGTTTTTCCCAATATCTCTCCCCCTTTGACATCAATGGAAAAGGTTGTACATTTTTTTTATATACTACCCATTTGATATATATGTGAGAAAAAGTAACTAGAAGAGTGTGTTGAATCCCCCTTAAAGAGTTAACCAAAAACTTCTATACCTTTTGCATATATGCAAAAAGAGCATGAAAATTTGAAAAATGCATAAGAGTAGAAATTGTCAAACTGAAGATGTTGACCCTTGAAGATTCTATAGGATGACTTTCCAAGTGGGTCTACCTTCTTTCCAATGCTTCTTTTCTGCTAGAAGTATTCTGTATTGTGACTCAAGCTTTACCAAGTTTTCTTTTCCTTCTTTTTGAGTGAGAGAGTAAGATTTATCTCTGAAATTCTATCTGTACTAGCAAGGGCACTTGAGATGGGTATATGCTTTATTTTCACCAAGTCCCCTAGCTTCTTGAATTGTCTAATTATCTCTTCCTTCTGGCTCTACATGGTAAAGTATTCTTCATGCAAGGTCACTAAAGTAATCCATGTCTAATCATCTCTATCCTGTACTAGGTCATAAGTGTTTGATGCACAACTTATTTGTGTCTCAATTGTATTCATAGAATCCTTTATGCTTTGCATGGCATCAAGCCACTTCATGCAATACAAAAATAAGTTCCTTGCTTCCTATTCATAGGCATGAACATCCTTCAAACTCTCTTCTACTTTGTTGTGTGTAGATGCACACTTCTCTATAATTTCTAATAACTTCTTTTCTACAAGACATGCTTTAATCTCTGTTTCAACTCATTCTCTTAGTTCGTAGGAATATTCCTTAAAGTTCTCCATTATCTCTTGTGTTTTCTTTACAGCTTCACTAATCTAATGCTCATGCTGAGCATCATCTAGATCATCTTTAGAGGTTACATTGCTGCTAATTCCCCTTTTCCCTATAGCTTTCTACTTGATTCTTCTTGCAATTTTCTTTTCTTCTACCCTGATGGCATGGACTACTAGAGGGGATTTATCCCTTTTTGGAGGGTTGCCTATGGATTTCCTCTTCTTACCAGTTATAGGTAGAGATGCAATAACTGATTACCTAGAGCTATCAGAGGCTTCTTCTATACCCATGTTAGCTCTAGATCTCTCTATAACTATTCTAAATTTTTCTTTTGAGATGCCAAACTCTTTGGCATATGATTCTACCTAAGCATCAACCTATTTCTTTATTTGTGATTTCTTAAATTTATGAGAAACTTCCATTGTATTTTCTCTATAGTTTCCATACCTTGGTTCGCTAGGATCCGTATGACTATTCAGAAACACTTCAATGCAACCAATAGCTACTTCTATCACTTCATAGTCAAGCCCTAGGACCCAAAGAGTTCTAGGTTCAACTACTTCAGTAAAGTCATTCATGAATTTTCTTACCACATCTCTAATGATTTTGATAGATTCTCAACAACATAATGGAGTTGCAGAAAGAATGAATATGAAACTAATGGAGAAGGATAGGAATATGTTGAGTGGTGCTAACCTAGAACAAAGGTTTTGGGTTGAAGCTGCTGGCATTGCTTGTTACTTGATTATCGGGTCTCCTACATCATCTCTTATTGATGGGAATCCTTTAGAGTTATGGTTGGGTTGCAAGCATTCATTAATAAATCTTAGAGTTTTTAGTTGTGAGGAATATGCACATGTGCCAAAGGAGAAGCAAACCAATTTGGAGAACAAGGATGTGAAATGTATCTTCATTAGGAATAGTTATGGTGTGAAAGGATACAAGCTTTGGGATCATATTGCACAAAAGGTAATATATAGTAGAAGTGTGATTTTCAGAGAAACTAAGCCTTCTTCTGTTACATTGTGGCTAGAAAAAAGTAAATGGGAAGATGTGATTCAATTTATTTATACACCTGAGAAAGTTGAATTGAGGCCCATGGATAGACAAGAAGTTGAGGAGAGCTCATCTAGATCTTAATCTTCAGAAGAGGAGGAAGAACCTCCAACTCAACTTTTTCATAGGTATAGAGGCATAGACAACCACTTGAAAGGTATTCACCTAATGATTGGAGATGTACTTTTTCTTTGAATACTAATATGGATGAACCCAAATCTATAGAAAATGAATTAGGTATGAATGATTTAAAATCCCTAAAGATTGTTATGGATGAAGAAATGTCATCTTTGAAAAAGAATGATATATGGGACCTTGTACCATTTCCTAAAGGAAAAAAACCTGTTAGATGCAAATGGGTGTTCAAGAAAAATATTGGTTTAGATGGAGGTATTGAGAACTATAAAGAAAGGTTGGTTGCGAAGGCTTACTCTCAAGCTGAGGGTGTTGATTATGGTGAGATATTTTCTCTTGTTGCAAAAATGGCATCCATTAGTTTTTTTTTCTATTGTTGCTACTTATGTTTTAGAGGTTGAGAAAATGGATGTGAAAAATGCTTTCCTTCATGGTAATAGATGTCTGGAGGAGGATATTTATATGACACAACCACAACACTACATGGTGAAAGGTAAAATTAAGTTAGTTTGCAAATTGAAAAAATCTTTGTATAGCTTACAACAAATTCCTATGATGTGATACCATAAATTTGATATATATGTGTTGAGTTTGGGATTTGAGAATTCTAATAAGATCATTGTGTTTACTATAAAACTAATGGTGATTATTTCTTGTTTATTGCATTATATTTTGATGATATGTTATTTATTGGCAAAGGGAAAGGTATGATTTTATAACTAAAATCTCAACGTGTTGCTAAATTTGAAATGAAAGACCTTGGTGTAGCTAGACACATTCTTGGGATGGAAATTAAAAGAGATAGAGTGAACATAAAGCTATGTCTTGGCCAAAGTAAGTATGCTAGTTTAATTTTACAAAGATTTAACATGCAAGATTGTAGACCATTGTTTGTTCCCAATTTTGTTGGAATAAATTTATCTATTACAGATTGTCCAACATCTCCATTAGATATGGAAGACATGAGTCGAGTGCCTTACCAAAGTGCTATTAGAAGTTTGATGTACACTATGGTTTGTAATAGACTAGAAATTTCCCAAGCAATGGGAGTTATTGCTAGAAATATGCCTAATCTTGCTAGAGTTCATTGGGATGCAGTTAAAAGAGTCTTCAAAAATTTGCATGGTACCTCAAAGTATTCCTTATGTTATCATAGTAATTTGACTAAAGAAAATATTTCCATTAATATTCATGGTTATGTGGATTCAGATTGGGCAAGTGATATTGATAGTAGACAATCCACCAGTGCTTATGTGTTTACTTTATTTGGTGATGCAATTAGTTGGATGAGTAAGTGACAAACTGCAGTTTCTTTGTCCACTATTGAAGTAGAGTGTATGGAAGCTACTCATGCTTGTAAAGAACCCATTTTACTTAAGAGATTGTGTTCATATATTTGATTAAAACAAGGTGCAGTGACAATTTATTATGATAGTTAGAGTGTGATATGTTTGTCCATGAACCCAACATTTCATGCCAGGACCAAGCACATTGATGTGCAATATCATTTTGTTCGAGATATGGTCAAAGATGGCAGGGTGAAATTGGTTAAGGTAGAGATTTTGATGAATGTTACTGATTGTTTAACTAAGCCTGTGAGCACAGAGAAGTTTAGACGGTGTTCAAATTCTATGGGCCTTTTGACCCCTATCAATTAGGATACAATGCTTACTCCCTCCCATTGCTCTTGCAAGGTGTTCAAAAAGTGCGAGATTTATTGGAAAATTGTTTCTCAACCTTGCAATGATATAAAGGTTATTGTTGATAGGATATATATGAATTTATATATATACATATATATATATATATATTTCCTAGTTACACTAATAGGTGTAATATACAATGAGAGCACGGGGTGGAGGGGAGGAGTGGGATGTGTGTAAACAATTTTTTGTTAACTTTTTTGAAAAATCCTAAATGGCTTACATACATTAAATAAATGATATAATGTAAATCTAGACCATTAATTATTAGGTTTTAGATCTAATGGTGGATATTTTGTTGGCTTGTCTTTCCCTAGAAGGTAAACCTATTTTATTGGTGCAGGAGCACCTTGCTCACAAATGCCTTCAAAAGGATAAATTTTAAAAATTGAATCTTTGAATGTAAAATGTATGTAAAATCATTGTAAAAGGTCTTGAGTGGTTATATTTTAATGTATTTAAAGTCACTAAGGGGTTGGTTGAGTCTTTTGAGGAAGTTTTAAGACCACTTGCTTTGTTAAAATGGGCTAATTGAGGGCTTTTACCAGTGGACAATGTGCTGGTTTTTCTATATTTTGTGAAACAAGAGAAATTCTAATTTGGATATGTTAATGTTGATTGAAATGGGTCTCCAAAGGTGTGTTTAGATTGTAATCAAACTTTGCAATAGGAATGTATCCACCCGATTTAATGGTTGACAGACCTAGTAGAGGAATATGGTATTGTCTAATCCAAAACAGAGATCTTGTTAAAACAGTAAAAGAAATGGTATTAAGTGCTTGGTAACAGTAAATATTATGATATCATTGATGTATCTATGTTTGGATAAGGTTTTCTAAAGCAGGTTGGTGATTTTGATGTCTGAAGCAAGGTTATTCAATAAAGAATTGTGAAGTCTTGTGACTGCAGGTGAAAGGTCTGATAGCACGGGGATTTGGATGAAATCTTGGTTTGTTTCAGTGGTAATAATGATGCTTTTAAGACACTTCTATGTTTTGGAAGAGATTAATAAGTTTGTTGTTTTGGGTGACTTGATCAAAGACTTCTTAATGAGCAAGTTTAGTGTTTGACTATAATTTGAGTGGACAAAGGTGTAGTTACTTGTTCTAGTTTGTATCTATCATTAGAGATGCATGGAGATTTGATGATTGGTAAGCATAATGTATTTCCTTGGTGAATGAGTGAGTTGGTGTTTGTTTGATGTGCTATGATGTGGGTTGTTGAGTTGAAGCTAATGAGCATGGTGAATGAATTTTGATTTTGATTGTAAAGACAAAAAAAAAAGAGTTTGATTCTGATTTAACTTGTTGTTTTCTTCTTTGATTGAGGATGGGATTGAGATCCCTAGTAAAATGTGTTGTTGAGAGTGGTTTAGTTTGTTGCTCTGCATCAAATTGGTATAAGAGCTAGTTGATCTAGGTTGTTAAGTTATTGTTATTGAGTTTGGTTGTATTGGCAGACGAGGAAAGGTCTGTGGTCACCATCCTCCAATGGAGATTAAGCTGGGTAGAAGGTGCAGAGGAAAAGAGAGAGAGACATCTTCCAGGATCTGCTATTGGGTAGATGGATGGTTTGTTGAGTTCGTGTTTGAGTTTGTGTTTGCAAGTTAAAGAGAGATGGATAGTTTTCTGAAGAAGCACTTGAGTTTGTAGCCTGAAGAGTACTCCACTGATGGGAGTAGATGAGAAGTTGAACAAAGGATTGGTTAGAGAAGACAAGGAAAATAAAAAATGAAGATAAAGAAGGAACAAAGAACAAGGAAGATTATTTTTTTTTGCAGGTACAAGCATGTTTCCAAGGGACTTGGAAAGTTTTGATGGTTGGTTGTATGGTGCAGGAGCACCTTGCTCACAAATGCCTTCAAAAGGATAAATTTCAAAAATTGAATCTTTGAATGTAAAATGTATGTAAAATCATTGTAAAAGGTCTTGAGTGGTTATAATTTAATGTATTTAAAGTCACTAAGGGGTTGGTTGAGTCAATTTATTGCAAAAGTTGCAAAACATGTAAAATTGCAAAAGTGCAAAAATGTGAACAAAAACAAGAATATGAAGGGTCACTTGGTTGTAAAGGGTAGTTTATTAGTTGGAAATAAAGGGGAAGTTATTATTTATGTTGTAATAATCTATTTAAGCCTTGGAGAGGTTATCCAAAGTGAGGCAATGTAAATTGGAATCAATTTTGTCAATTTCAATACCTTGTTTTGAAGTTTTAACAGTTTTCTCTCTGTTTCCAGGCCTTGTATGGACTTGTACAGCCTGGAAACTTTGTGAATGTAATTTTATTGTGTAGGTTATTGAATAATATTTCTATTGGTTCAAGTCTCACTCATTTTCATTGAGTAATAAGAAAGTTATGATGATTTTTGTGTAGGCAGGTAATTCAGAAAATGTTTTCCAGAAATTGTAGTTCAGAAAACATGTTAGTACGGACAAGTACGGAATGGTACGGACCTAAAACTTGGATATATGGAAATATATTGATGTGGTGAACAAACTTTATTTTTACCAGTAATTTTTATAATTCCATTTAAGGGGTCAAACAAGTCATTTCCTAAAAACTGTTCTGAACATAAAGTTTTTGGGGTTGCATACAAAAAAAGTGATTTCTTCTAATTTGTACAGTGAAAACTTCTAAAAATTTGTGGAAAGATTCATTTTGAGGTTTTCTTACTATATGCAAGGTTTTTGAGAATTTGAATAAGGGTTGATATATTTTTGGTGATGCCCTAGGCTGCTCTAGTTGTTAAAATTGCATGTTTTGGGTGAATTTGAGAGGTTCAAGGATGGAAAAGTGTGAAATCTTTTGGGGAAGCAATTTTTGATGATTGTTTGAGTTTGTGCAGACATATTCCAGTATGATTGAAGGTGTGGCAAGTTAGTATGAGGTTTATAAAACATACTTTCTACAAACCCTCATTGAATGGAACTTTGTTCAAGCCTTGAGTATGGGTTTTTGTATTTGTTGCTTTAATATATGATTTTTCTTGAGAAAGATGATTGAGTTGATGGTTTTATGAGTTGATTCAATGCTGCCTCTAGTTATTTGTGATTTTGGAGTTGATTTGAGGGTACATGCTTTGTTATATTAGCCTCTTTGGAGCCTTATTTCTCAAGAATGAGTAGTTGAAATTGTCTCAAAGAAAGAGTATTCTATTTCATGAACTAGGTTGGAATGGTGCAGGAGCACCTTGCTCACAAATGCCTTCAAAAGGATAAATTTTAAAAATTGAATCTTTGAATGTAAAATGTATGTAAAATCATTGTAAAAGGTCTTGAGTGGTTATATTTTAATGTATTTAAAGTCACTAAGGGGTTGGTTGAGTCAATTTATTGCAAAAGTTGCAAAACATGTAAAATTGCAAAAGTGCAAAAATGTGAACAAAAACAAGAATATGAAGGGTCACTTGGTTGTAAAGGGTAGTTTATTAGTTGAAAATGAAGGGGAAGTTATTATTTATGTTGTAATCATCTATTTAAGCCTTGGAGAGGCGAGCCAAAGTGAGACAATGTAAATTGGAATCAATTTTGTCAATTTCAATACCTTGTTTTGAAGTTTTAACAGTTTTCTCTCTGTTTCCAAGCCTTGTACGGCCTTGTACGACCTGAAAAATTTGTAAAAGTAGTTTTATTGTGTAGGTTATTGAATAATATTTCCATTGGTTCAAGTATCACTCATTTTCATTGAGTAATAAGAAAGTTATGATGATTTTTGTGTACGTAGGCAGTTCAGAAAACATTTTTCAGAAATTGCAGTTCAAAAAACATGTTAATACGGACAAGTACAGAATGTACGGACCTAAAACTTAGATATATGGAAAGATATTGATGTGGTGAACAAACGTTATTTTTATCAGTAATTTTTCTAATGCCATTTAAGGGGTCAAACAAGTCATTTCCTAAAAACTATTCTAAACATAGGGTTTTTGGGGTTGCATACAAAAAAATGTGATTTCTTCTAATTTGTATGGTGGAAACTTCTAAAAATTTGCAGAAAGATTTATTTTTAGGTTTTCTTAATATATCCAAGGTTTTAGAGAATTTTAATAAGGTTTGATATATTTTTGGTGATGCCCTAGGCTGCTCTAGTTGTTAAAATTGCATGTTTTGGGTGAATTTGAGAGGTTCAAGGATGGAAAAGTGTGAAATCTTTTGGGGAAGCAATTTTTGATGATTGTTTGAGTTTGTGCAGACATATTCTAGTATGATTGAAGGTGTGGCAAGTTGGTATGAGGTTTAGAAAATATACTTTCTACAAACCCTCATTGAATGGAACTTTGTTCAAGCCTTGAGTATGGGTTTTTGTATTTGCTGCTTTAATATATGATTTTTTTTGAGAAAGATGATTGAGTTGATGGTTTTATGAGTTGATTCAATGCTGCCTCTAGTTATTTGTGGTTTTGGAGTTGATTTGAGGGTACTTGCTTTGTTATATTGGCCTCTTTGGAGCCTTATTTCTCAAGAATGAGTAGTTGAAATTGTCTCAAAGAAAGAGTATTCTATTTCATGAACTAGGTTGGATGTTGTGAACCTTTGTCTCTACATCATTTATGAGGGTGTTGTACTAAAATTGTAGATGGTGTCAATGTATTCTGAAAGTTTAATAATGGTCATTTTGTCTTTAGATCTTTGGTTGGGGATACTCTTGTGAGAAGCTTGCTCTGCAACTATATTGTAATATTTTTGATTTATAAATATATTGGGCGGCTTTTGGAGTGTGGGGTTTTCCTCCTATCTTCATGAAGTACTTAGATCCACTCAAAAAATCCATAATGTCATCCATTCTCGGCAAGGGAAATCTATACTTGATGGTGATTTTGTTAATGGCTCTAGAATCTATACACATCCGCCATTCCCCATCCTTCTTTGGTGCTAGTATTGCAGGTACTACACATGAAATCAAACTCTCTCTGATCAATCCCTTCCACAACAACTCTTGCACTTATCTGTTCAACTCTTCACTCTTTGCTAGAGTCATACGATGAGTTTCCTTATTTGGAAAACTGGCTCCAGGAATTAGGTCCATCTAATGACTAATATTTCTTACTAGAGGCAAACCTGTAGGTACCTTATCAGAAATAATATCTTGAAACTCATTCAACATATCAAAAACCTCTACATCTACCTCATTAGTATCTTCTTTATCAACTATAGGGATTAATGTAAAACACATATGCTAATGCCTCATACCTTCTAGGAACTTTCCTCCATCAACCAAACAAATTATTGCATTACTGCATACCTTTCCCTCTTCCTCTTTTAAGGGCTTCAACTTATGACAAACTCCATCCTTTGTCAAAGAATAGGTGTTGGCATGCCCATCATTTACTTCTCACCAATCAAACTACCACGGTCTACCTAACAACATATTAAAAAAATCAATAGGCATAATATCACATAATACCTCATCATGGTAATTTCCAATCTTGAACTTTACCAGACATTGTTCATTTACCAAAGCTTTTATGGTACTTCTGCAACCAAGCAATCTGGTATGGATTCAGATGCCTTCTTCTCTACAATTGCAACTTACTAACCATCTATTTTGAAACAAGGTTATTAGTTTTACCTCCATAAATATTTAACATTGCAAACTTTACCTTCACACTTACATCTAATGCAAAAAAAATTCTTCCTTTGGGTTGGCTCCTTCTCCTCATTCAGCAAGGTTTTTCTAGTAACAAGAACCTCTCCTCTTTCTGCATCCTCAAAATGTGAAGACTCAACATCTTCATCTACATGTACAACTCGTGCATTACCCTCTAGTCTTATATTGGTCCTTCCTTGATGTTGAGGACACTCATAGGCTCTATGCCCTTCTTCTCTGCATTGGAAATAGATTCCACAAAAGCCTCCTCTTCTTGGTCCTCATCCAAATCTTCCTCTTCCTCTTTGGTCTCCATTATTCTGATCACGAGGACAGTAGGTGCTATCTCCTTTTTGGTTCTAGATGCTACTAGATCCTGCACCCTTCTTTTGATCTTCATTTTTACTTCCATATGACCATCCACTAGTCTTTCCTCTGTGACCCCCAGCTCTTTGCTTACTTTCAAACCTTCTATTCAACTTTTCTTCTACCTTCAAAGAAAATTGATACACATCTTCAATGGTAGACATTCTTAGTAGACCCAACTCTTCTTGAATACCCAGCTTCAATCCATTTATGTAATGGGAAACTTTCTCCTTATTAGCATCAAAATGGCCTATTCTGATCAAGAAACAACATAATTATTTTTTATATTCCTTGACGAATTTTCTTGCTTGTTTCAACCCTTGCATCTTTTTCAACAAATCTAGCTCATAATCCACATGAATGAATTGTCTTTTTAATTTTTCCACCATACGATCCCACCTTGTTATTTTCTCTTTTCCTCTTTGATTTCTTTCTAGTTGTATCTCTTTCCACCAAATATTTTGATGCAATGCAAAGGATTTAGACTCACTCGAACAATCTCAAACTGATTGACCCCAACCAAACTTTGCTAGTCCTTATAGTTAGGACTCACCTTTCCTTCACAAAATCTTGATTCCAAAGCACTCAAACTAAAAATAGGGCACCAAACCACTTATTGATCCCTCAAACACCTTAGCAACATAAGAAATGTTAACCCAAACCCATTCATCAACTTAAACATAAGAACTTTCAAGTGGATTGTCCTAATCAACCACTATGCCCATTTAAACCACATAAACTATCAACACCAACTTACCAAGCCCAAATATATTTAAAAATACCAAAAAAAAGTGTAATTATGACTGAACAAAAATAGTAGACCATTCCCCAATCTTACTTCATGATATTTCAACAAACATGTATTCTAAACCCTCATTTTTGACCCCATAATTGGACTGTAACAACCCTATTATGACAGAACAACAAAAAAAAGCATTCCAAAAGCTTGTAAAATCCCCAATCCCTATATTGAAATAGAATCACAAAAATCCAAACACCCCTTCATAACCAAATTACACAAGAGGGTCTCAGAGTCCACCAACAAAACTCATTAAAATCTCACTATACACAATTATTTCTAGATTTTTAACAAATTGCAGACCTAGGGCATCGTGGAAACTACCCAAAACCTTTTCCACAGACACAAAAAAATTAGGATATGTTAAAGGACACAACAACCTATCTTCTCACCAATTTACAGAAGATTCCATTAGTTCAAATTTGAGAAACACAATTTTTCTTATACATTGTTTACCCTAATTCAGGGTTTTACCTGTCAGAAGTAATTTGCTTATAACTTTCTCATAACAGAATGGATTCAAATTAAATAAAATGAAATTTAAAGAGGATTCATAGGGATAACATCTACCATGGATGATAAGGGGTCTTATTCACAAAACATGGCCATACAATGGCCATACTGTGTTTTTCATTGAATTTCTTCTATTCATTTATTTCCCCAACCTTCTTCGAAATGTATGAGGCTACAACATGACTTTATAAAGAAAATACAACACCTAAAATTCACTCTTCAACTACTTTGTCTCTTGACATTCCTCTATTTGAATTTTTTTGCATTTTTTACAATGTTGCTATGACAACTTTTGTCAATATTTGCAACTTTACATTTTATGCCTAAAATAGCTATCTAAGACCTACTACATGCTTAAAATGGCTATTTAAACCTTATTAAAACATGAGAACAACTATAAAAATTAAAAAACCTAAAGTTGCCTCCTTGAGGCATATTCTTGCAAGGGTGCACCTACACCATATTCGCATGACCCTTTAGCTTGGTCTTTGCAAATTTGACCCTCTCAGGATCTTCCACCTCCTCATACTCAAAGTAATCCTCCATAGCGTTGATCCAATCAATCAAATATTTTGGGTTAATATTTCCAAAAATGTAGAAACATCAATCTTTGGCCTTTTCCCAATCTTAGAGATGGCCTTAAATAATATGACTTGCTTTGGATCTTTTGCCTCTTGTTCTTCTTTGAACTATTCCTCATTTTTAGCTTCATCTTCACTTTCATCTCCTCTTCTTGGCTCAAACCATTGATGCAACTCCTATTGAAGTGCTTGAACTTATCTCTATAGGGCTCTAAAACCCTCTTCTAGTACAATAACATTCCTTCCACCACCACAATTTTTTCACAGAGACATTCTGGTCACTTTTGTCAGAAACCCACAACCACATGTCCTGGTGCAAACTACCTCACGTTTGATGATCTATTTACACACTTAGGGAAACCTGATTTGATACCACTTGATGAGGACCACACCATCCGAAACTCACATAAATAACAATAATAGATACCAACATAAAAGATGCAAGACAAAAAAAAAACTCACTTTCGATTATTTTTAGAAAATGATATTGCAGATTCAAAATTTACATGTTACAGCTTCATGGGCTTGAATCATTACAACAAAATCAACTCTGAAAACAAATAATATTATTCAGAGCCACAATCTAGACTAATGGAGCCACCTTCTACAACCCCCATTTATCCCTTTTTATTTTACCCCATACCTGCCCTAGAATGTTCTAGAAAGTGTAACTTTCCTTTTGTTTTGGCACCAAAAGTCCCATCGATTGATTTCTTTCTTAGGAAGATATCTTAATGAAATTCACTTTTTAGTGAGGCATCTCCATGGGGCCATAACATTTGATCTGGATGTCAATTTTTCTATTATTGCATATCATTGGAAAGCCCTCAAAGAGATCTACAACATTGAACCATCATAGATCAGTTTGTCGACTTTTTGAGCTGTTTCGGGGCCTCTAAAGTTTTCCTATCTAAATTTGAAGTTGCATTGGAAAATTTTCTTAGGACAAAAAATTTAATAGCTCCAAACTGTGCAACGTATTGATATGATTCTTTCGTGACCAAAATTTTTCTTCATTTCTACTCCTTGGGGTAAATTTTCAGGTCCATACAAGCCCATTTAGGCCAACTTACTAAAAATAGTAAGTGACTGTCTTTCATTATTTTTGACATCTAACTGTCTTATGCCCCTTAAGTGACATCATGGGACCCTGAAACAACTCAAGAAAGTAAGGAAAAATATTTTTTTGGGTGATGCAGGATTTCCCTACACCATTGGATGCTCCTGCATCAATCCTTTACCTCTTGCCTTTCTTTGATAAGAGGTAACTCTTCTCTCTGACCCTCGATGGCTCTTTTTGGACTTCAGCCTTTGATCTTCCCTTTTACCCTTTTCATCTCTATGATAAGGCGTAAGCCTACTTCCTAACCTATGAAGCACAAAAAAGATGATGCTTCTAGACTTCATGATTTTATCCTTCTCTCTTCTCTCTTCTTTTCTACTTCTATGTCGTAAGGCAAACTCCCAAATCTCAAACTTTGACAGTCTGATGCCACAATTTGCATAAAGTATGAAGCAAGCCCGACACTCGACTCTTGATGAAGATGCCTCTTTCGTGACTCTAGACCATTTAATGAATAAGAAAAGGTTTCCTTTTGCGCTTGATGCCTTGAACTTTCCATGGATTTGGCATTTTTTTTTGGGTGATAGCATTCATGCTCAATCCCACTTTTGAGTAGCTTGTTCCAATTTTTGGGCTTCAATGATGACATTTATTGCTCTCCCAACTTATACAAGTGTATTTTATGGGCGTCCATGCTCATTTATTGCTCATTATTGACCTTTCTGATGGATCCATGCCCTAGTCATGATTTTCATAGGAAGGCTCCATCCTTTCACGCAAAAACTTCATTGTTAACCATGGTTAGGGTTAGGTTTCAGTTTGTGGTTCTAAGTTATGCCTAATCTATAAAGAAAAGAAATGTATTCATTTCAAGGTTTCTTCCTTTGACTCCTCCAAGGTTTTTCTTTAGTAGACATTGTATTTTAATACACTTCTCCATTGTAAATATTGGCTTGTTACCTCTATATCAATAAAATTGACCAAGCTTGCCTCCTCTCAACTTGTTTATGTTTGTGTAAGTTCATTACCTTCATATATAAGTGTTTTTTCTCCCTTTCCATGCATGTATGTTTGAGTTAAATTGTTTATAATTGCTGCTTGAGAACCCCCCTTTCCTTCCAACACCCTATAAATGCCTAACCTGCATGCTTACCTCTGGGAATTGACCAAATGGAGATCTATGCAAGTCCCCTGGTCCCTCTTCAATGTGTTGTGCAATCTTAGCAAGGAAGAAATAACTTTCCATCTTGGTGTACCACCTCCATTTCCCTTTCATGTTCTCCTTCTTCCCCCTTTCCCTTGTCAGTTGTTACAGTAGGGTAGTGGTAGGTTTTCATGTGTTGGGTCAGACCAACACATTGCACTTGGATTGAAAGAGGAAGTTGACCTTCTCCAGAGATTCAACCTCATACGTGAAAAGGTCCCACACCTTGAGGTTTTTTCCATTGTGTCATTGGAATGCTAAGCTTCACATTCAATAGGGTGCAAAATCATGTGACAATAGTTTTTGGCATGCCTGGTGGGGTTACTTTCTCTCCACTATAGAATTTGGTGTTTTATCTAACGCCTCTTGTATTTTGAGGCATATCTTCAAACACCATGGTGACTCCATTCATATCTATTGGTTCAACCAGTGCTAGTTTCACTTCTTTTATTTGAGTAGTTGGTATGTTCTTCAACATTTCAGCCTTTGGAGGTAGTCCTATAAGCACCTAGAAACTCTGCAATATCATTTGGGTGAATTTTCTAGTATGTACCCAAAATCTTTGGTTAGGCAGTCCTCTACTTTAGTTTTAAAATTTTTAAGTGTTTCCTTTTCTTCCCATACATAAAAATGTCAAATTTTAATTGAAACCATATGTAGACTCCCCCATTTCATGATAACTTTATAGCTCCCAATCAACCATATCAGGCTAGTTATACCTCCTCATTCATTTCATAAAATCCTATTGTTGTGGGTTCTCAATCTTATCAAAATGCTTGCCACCCACCCCCTGCTCAGTCTCCTTGGACACCCACATATTCCTATTAGCAACCACAAGAGACCTATAATTTTGCAAATCAACTTTTTTTCTCTCCTAGTCAACACCAAAGTTTTGCTAATATGAGCATAAGTGAAATTACAAGCATGTTGCTAGATTTCAATAGATAATTGAATGATATTTTAAGACAACAAGAGTTTGACCTAAATTAGGAGTGTGCTAATCAAGCCTATCAAGGGAAACAAGTTTATTTCCCATAGCAGGATAAGTTTTTCCATTAATCTCACTATCCTCAACAACAAAATATAGAAGCTCAGTGGAGGTATGAGGAGTAGTTGGAGGCACAAAGAAGGCAACAACAAGAGGAGTATACAAGGGATGTTGTTTCTAGGAAAGAGCAACTTAGACTTGCCCTTGCTCTAGCACAAATTCCTGAGACTCAGGAAACCCCTTGTGTTCCTATTTTCAAACAAACACCTCCATTAGTTCTAGAATAGCCTACTAAGGAGGAGGTGAGAAAGAAAAAGTTTGTAAGTTTCATGAACCCTAACAAACCTCTTGAAACTTCTATTAGCCCTCATGTTGTTCTAGAACAATCTATTGTGTAGGAGGCATGAAAGCATGAAATTTTGATGTAGAGCAGGGAGGAAAAATTCAAAACAAACATAATTTTATCAAACTCAAACAATTATTTAGCTCTTTAAACCCTAACTTAGCAACTTTTCACAATTCTGTCCTATTCCCCTTGTAGCATTGCAAACAAAGATTTTTGTCCATATATTTCAAAATGCAATGAATAACCACAAACCAATCAACATTCTAGATACCCATTATCCTCTATTTTAACATATCCAAATTTCTCATATACTTGTTTTGGAACATCATCTCCAAAAATTGTCTGGTATGCTGTCCCCTTAAGCTAATTAGGCCTATTTTGCAAAGAAAGTGCACATAAGACACATTCTCAACTCTAAATTCCTATTTAAATGTTCAACATACCTCAAATGGTCATAATTATCAACCTTGGCCAATGGAAACCTCCACAAGGTCACCAACCTACAAAACCCTTGATTATGCCACTTTCATGCTTGAAACAAGGAGGGTTTAATGAAAATTCAACTTCTAGGCCTTATGTTGCCTTGCCAATTCCTCAAGCACATTATAATATGTCTTCACATGCTCTCCAAATCATCACCTATCCTATATCATTGCATTTTATGCAAACTCCCACTCTTAGCAAACACTTTTCAAGCCAAAACTCAAGAAAGCACTAGGGAAGCATTCAAATTCATCCAAACGACCTTCCCTACTCTTGAAATCTCCCTCAACATTTAAACCTACCCTAATTCACCCATTCCGCCAAGTTTTAAGTAGTTCTACTAGTGGAATGGGTGTTTAATGCATTTTTAATGCCCACAAACCCTCAAACAAGGTGTTACAGACCTGTTCCTAGAAGAATGCTTGTAAGAACCTTAAAACTTGAAGAAATTCAGTCACTCAAAAGCCAAAAATTTCTTAACACATGTATCTATCCAATTCTAATCACTTTTTATCAAAACTCCTTAGTATAGAACCGTACAAAGGTATGTAATAGTGAAATTACCAAAAAATACAGAGAAAACTATGGTGTTTCATTGATTCAACTTCACCAATCAACCTTCCAACCATGGATCAATACTTGTGAGTCCAATTTAAACTTTTACACACCAAAAATAACTGAAAAACTTACCCAACTACCTTTTGAACTCCAAATGACCATTGGACTTCCACTTTGTGCATTTTTGTATTTTACAACTTTGCATTTTTTGACAACATTTGAAAATGTTACCAACCTTTACAACATGAACCCAACATGACTCAAATTACACCTCCAATGGTCTATTATGACCTCATTTGCATCAAAAAAATAATTAACAACCTAAAACCTAACAAATGACCGTGCTTGACCAAATTCACAAAATGGACTTGGTGCCCCTGCACCATACACTCAGCCAAAAAAAGATCTCAAGTCCCTTGAGAATTTAATTGCAACTTGTCCACACTTGATCACTTCATCTCCTTGAGCTTCAAGATCATTTTTATTTGGTACTCATTTCCAATGTGTTAGGTATTGAAAACATGTATTGTATTTTCCCTTTGACTAGTTCCTTCTTTGAGTTTGTTGTTCTACACTTGATATGTGATTCTTCCTCTGTGCTACACTTGGAAATACTGTCAAAGTGGTTTCTTTGTCTACTACCACACCTTCTTGCACCTTGTCAAGCTTTTCCTTCTGCTTCACTTGTGTTCCACACTTGAATTCACCTATCTGTCCTTTCCAAACACCTTGACTCACCTTACCTTTTCCCTTCATTTCTTCTTTCAGTTTCCTTGCCTCTAATATCTCTATGTTATTAGGTTTGTACACCTCTATCTTGACAAAAATTGACTTCCCACTAACTTCTTTTGAAACCAAGGAACAAAGCGTTGTTCCTATCATGATCTTATCATGCCAATCTTGCACTTCCTCAACCAATTCATCCTTGACCTTCTCTTGACCTATTTTTGACACCAACACATTATCTTTTACTCTCAATACTAAATCATCCTTCAAACTTACTGTCCTAGCATCTTCATCTTTTGAAGTGGCTACACACTCTCCATGTTTGTCTTCCTCCAGTTTCACAAACTCCTTCTTGCCTAACATAATCACCTTTGTTGCCTTACCAAATGTTTCAGTTAACTAGAAATCACTTGGAGCCAACTTGGGTGCCCAAGATGCTTTCTTGGATTTACCTCTCTTGCATGGTAAGATATTTATGAAGGCTCAGTTAAGTAGGATTACAAGTATGGGCACCAACTTTGAGGAAGAGCTTTGGAATTATCGCCAAAGTGAAGGATAAGTTGTAGCTTCAGTTTGAGACACCCAAATGCATGAAGCACATGTTGTAAGCTTTAGTCTTCACATAATAACTCAACTTGAAGCAATATGGCATACCTTTTCAAGGGCTTGAGCTTGTGCATTATAATTATCACCATTTGGAGATTACAAGGTTGCATATTGTCTCTATATCTCATTCAAGTTGAAGAGAGTTTTCATAATCATATTTGCGTGTGAAGAAGATTGGTAAAGATAGAAGAAGCCTAAGCAAGAATTGAGCTATTGTAATTCAGAGATTGAATAATAGAATAATATTGGTGGAGTTTTTTCTAAAGGGTTTCTCCACGTTTATCTTGTGTAATCTTTCTAATATCCTGTTAGTTCTTCATCAACTTCTCTACATTGTACAATAGTAAAATGGATTAATCAAGATAATCGCCCACAAAGAATATATGTAACAAAGAAAAAACTTATAGATCAGCAATATTAAAGTTTTATAGAGTATTAAGCTAAGAAAACACCTCATTTTTCAACATTTGGTATCAGAGCTAAGTTGGGTAGAGTATTGGACGCCTTTCTCTTAAAGTTTGAAGGATTTATTGGCTTAGTGGGAGCTCTTATTATTTTAGTAATTTTCTGGTTTTGGAATTAAGTTTTTGTTACAATGAATTCAAGGTTAGATATTGAAAGGTTCAATGGTTCTAACTATGAAATATGGAAATTAAAAATGGAAGATCTTCTTGAAGAAAGAGATCAATGGTTAGCAGTTAATAATGAGACAAAGACACCTACAACTATGTAAAATGAAGATTGGGATAAGTTAGATAAAAAGGAAAGAGGAACAATTAGATTGCATCTTGTTGATGCTGTTCTTTTAAATGTTTCAGTGGAAACCAATGCATATAAGTTGTGGAAAAGAATAGGAGACATTTATCAAACAAAAAGTCTAACATGTTGTAAGCTTTAGTCTTCACATAATAACTCAACTTGAAGCAATATGGCATACCTTTTCAAGGGCTTGAGCTTGTGCATTATAATTATCACCATTTGGAGATTACAAGGTTGCATATTGTCTCTATATCTCATTCAAGTTGAAGAGTTTTTTCATAATTGTTATTTGCAGGTGTGAAGAAGATTGGTAAAGATAGAAGAAGCATTCTCAAGCAAGAATTGGAGCTATTGTAATTCAGAGATTGAATAATAGAATAATTATTGGTGGAGTTTTTTCTCGAAAGGGTTTCTCCACGTTATATCTTGTGTAATCTTTCTAATATCCTGTCTAGTTCTTCTATCAACTTCTCTCTACATTGTACAATAGTAAAATGGATTAATCAAGATAATCGCCCACAAAGAATATATGTAACAAAGAAAAAACTTACTTAGATCAGCAATATTAAAGTTTTATAGAGTATTAAGCTAAGAAAACACCTCATTTTTCAACATTTGGTATCAGAGCTAAGTTTGGGTAGAGTATTGGTACGCCTTTCTCTTAAAGTTTGAAGGATTTATTGGCTTAGTGGGAGCTCTTATTATTTTAGTAATTTTCTGGTTTTGGAATTAAGTTTTTTGTTACAATGAATTCAAGGTTAGATATTGAAAGGTTCAATGGTTCTAACTATGAAATATGGAAATTAAAAATGGAAGATCTTCTTGAAGAAAGAGATCAATGGTTAGCAGTTAATAATGAGACAAAGACACCTACAACTATGTAAAATGAAGATTGGGATAAGTTAGATAAAAAGGAAAGAGGAACAATTAGATTGCATCTTGTTGATGCTGTTCTTTTAAATGTTTCAGTGGAAACCAATGCATATAAGTTGTGGAAAAGAATAGGAGACATTTATCAAACAAAAAGTCTAACAAATAAGTTGTATCTGAAAAGGAAATTATATTCATTGAAAATGAAAGATGGTGATTCAATAGCACAAAATTTAAATGCTTTCAATTTAATTCTCAGTCAATTAGCATCTGTAGATGTAAAGCTTGAGGATGAGGATAAGTGCATTTTATTGCTTTTCTCTTTA